>RQTK01000657.1:97636-270655 GCA_003991915.1 Elysia chlorotica
ATAATAATAATAATAATAATAATAATAATAATAATAAATGGTATTTATATAGCGCCCAACCCCGAATTGTCAGGCTCTGGGCGCTTTACATCGTTAAAAAAGTACTAACTAAACTAATCGAACAATTCAAGTGATATTTAAATAAAATAGATAATCTTCTATCCGGTTTGTTTTATAACATCTATAAAACCTAGATTTTGTATATTGCAGTATTGTTTTATTCTTCACCCTACGTAAGAAACCTGCATTCACTTGTATAGCGTACTCTGTTATAATTTGTGTTATGTATACCATGTTCTCTAATCGATTTTTTGTTCTATACAGAGTTCAAGTGTGGGGAGAATGATGTGTGTACCTGTAGAGATGGGACCATGAACTGCGAAGATCAAGGACTCACTGACATCCCAAAGATCAATGTAAAACAACACACAACAAAACTGTACGTTGTTTTATCCAGCGCTGCTGTATCATTCTCTGCCTGTCTTTCTTTCGGCCTTTCTCTAAGTTCCTGTTTATGTGTGTGTGTTTGTGTGTGTGTGTCGATCTCTGTCTCTTTCTGTCTCTCTCTCTCTTTGTCTATGTCTCTGTCTCTGCCTCTGTCTGTCTGTCTGTATCTGTCTATGTCTGTCTCTAACTCTCCCTTTGTCTCTCTTTCTCTTTTTTCTCTCTCTGACTCTGTCTCTGTCTGTCTGTCTGCCCCCTCTCTCTCTATCTCTATCTCTCTCTCTTTCTTTCTTTCTCTCTTTATCTCTTTCTCTCTCTCTCTCTCTTTCTTTCTCTCTTTATCTCTTTGTCTCTTTCTCTCTCTCTCTTTCTTTCTCTCTGTGTCTCTTTCTCTCTCTCTCCCTGTATCTATTTCTCCATCTCTTTTTATCTCTGTCTCTGTCTGTCGCTTAATGTCTTTGCCTATAAATATCTCTGTCCCTGTCTCTCCCTGTCTGTTTATGTTTCTGTATCTGTCTATCTGACTGTCTACTAGCCTCTCTCTTTGTCACTGCATCTCTCTGTTTATGTATGTCTGTCTCACACCCTATTTATTCGCAATTCTTTTTCTATCTTCCGATCTCCCTTACTCTCTCTCTCTCTCTCTCTCTCTCTCTCTCTCTCTCTCTCCCTCTCTCTCTCCCTCTCTCTCTCTCTCTCTCTCTCTCTCTCTCTCTCTCTCTCTCTCTCTCTCTCGCTCTGTCTCTCTCTTGTAGGTGTATCTTTCTCTCTCTCTCTGTCTTTATTTCTGTATCTATGCCTGTGTCTCTCTTTAATTTTGTCCACTCTCCTCATTATACCTTCCTATGATATACATTCATCAATGTTATTCTTCTGCCTTTCCGAATAATTGTCAATCGTGTGAAGCTTTGTCGGGTGTTTTCTAATTTTAGCCTTTATATGTCCTTTAACGCATGTATCCATTTATAAAGGAATCAGTTCCCACATTTATATTTATTGACTTTATACTCCTCAGACTCTTAAAAGACAATCGTATTAGATTGAGAGCGGAAAGAATGAAAGCAGAGGATCTTTACCACGTAACATATCTGTGAGTAGTAGTAGTAGTAGTAGTAGTAGTAGTAGTAGTAGTAGTAGTAGTAGTAGTAGTAGTAGTAGTAGTAGTAGTAGTAGTAGTAGTAGTAGTAGTAGTAGTAGTAGTAGTAGTAGTAGTAGTAGTAGTAGTAGTAGTAGTATGATAATAACATCCGTATTCAACTTGACTATTATGTTTCCTTATTTGCAATTAACTTATAACTATAATAAGAAAAAATAATAGATAAAGTATGGTTTTGTTTGTGTTTTGACATATATGGATTTGTTTGAATCGAGGTTATGTAATAATAGTAGGCTTGTTGGTTGTTGTCATTAGTCTCAAAAGCTAAATTATGAAACTAGTAAGCACAATAGAAGTAACCCTGTTAAAATTGTTGGGCTAATACTAGTAATAGGTTAGTATGCTTAACAAATATCACCTCTTTGAATATCATTGTCCAATTACTCTGACAATATAAAAGATATATGATATATCTGACTGCTATTCCATGTAGGCCTATGCTAGATTGTGTTTACTTCCTTCAACACGGTGAATTGACCTGTTTAATGTGGCCTTGGCTCTAACTGATATTCTCCTCGTCCAGGGATCTCACGAACAACTCTCTTGTGGAGATTCCCGCAGGCTGTTTTAACACCACAGTGACCTTGACCTCTTTGTAAGTTGTACTTTTTATATACTTACAACTTACGTATTCACACATTCGAATATGCAAATTTGCTGTCAACGATTTATGTTTGAGATTTGAGGTTGTTGAGTTGTTGTTCAGTTGGTTTAATATCCAACATCAGCACTATATAGGCTATATTGTGGACGGACCCCAAGACTGACGTCAGACAATTTTACGTGCTGCCACACACGAGACTGGGCGGGGATACCATGACTCGTGTCTCAGCCGATCACATTAAACTTATACCGACCCAACCAGTAGGGCGCGCAATCTCTAGGGCTCGAATCCGGACCTTTTTGCGCCGGAAGCTGATGGTCTACCCCATGGCCATCGCGCTTCCTTTTTTTTTTTTGAGGTACCGCCATAATATTCTGCATAGATTAATCTGTAACTTGTTGCAGAAAGGTGTTCATCTATTTAAGTCTTTGGAGGCATACACCTTACAATAAAATTAACATATTTTAAGAACTACCTCACTCTTTGAATCTCATTTCTAGCTTATTGTTTTGGTTAATTATGTTGTTGTTGTTGCTTTTGTTGTTGTTTTTCTTCTTCTTCTTCTTCTTCTTCTTCTTCTTCTTCTTCTTCTTCTTCTTCTTCTTCTTCTTCTTCTTCTTCTTCTTCTTCTTCTTCTTCTTCTTCTCCTCCTCCTCCTCCTTCTCCTCCTCCTCCAACTCGCCCCTTGTTATTGTTTATGTCGTTCGCACGTTAATACTTAAAGAAAATTAATGTGTTTTACTAATGGTCCTTTGATCACCTCTTTACCTCTTCTCTCCTTCCTCGTTATGTCCCACCTTCCATTCCCCCCTCCTTCCTCCCTCCTCCTGCTTCCTTCGATTCCCCCTCCCTTCCCCTCCTTCCTCCCCTTCTCCCTTTCTTCCGTTCTCCCTTCCTTCCCCCACCTTCTTTCCCTCCTTTCTTCCTTCCCCCTCCTTCCTTCCCTCCCGCCTACCTTCCGCCCACCTCCATCCCTCCTACCCTCCCACGTCCTTCTTTATCGCCCGTTTTCCTTCCCTCCCTCCTCCCTTCCTTCCCTTTCGCCTTCCTCTCTTCCTTTCTTCCTCCCATCCTTTCCTCCCCCAAAACCAGGAGTCTGAGCTACAACAAATTATGGTACCTCGACAACGGCACTTTTCCTGTACCCATCGGACTGAAACAGCTGTGAGTCCTACACCCAAGCCCTCATAGAAGCACAGGCCTAGGGATGGGAATTAATATAATCTTGCATGTTGTTGAGTTGGTTTAACGTCCATCATCAGCACTATATAATGCTATATTGTGGACAGATCCCAATACTGATGTCTGATAATGCTATGTGCTGCAACACACGAGACATTGCGGGGATACCATGACTCCTGTCTCAGCTGGTCACATTAAACTGATACCGACCCAGCCAGTAAGGAGCGAAATGACCAGGGCTCAAACCACGAACTTTTTGCGGCGGAAGCCGGTGTTCTGCCCTAGGCTAAAACACATAAAGTGTCAAAATTAACCTGGAAAAGTTTCGGGGTTAGGCTAGCCGCTGAGGGGACTGGGGACAGAGAACTTCTATTTTAAAACGTGAAAAAGTCACAATTAATTATCTATAGATTGTGCAAGATTGGTTCCCCTTTACATAAAGAAAAAGAGAATTTCACTGCGTTATTTTCGTAATAAACTTGATAATTGAGTTTACCAAAATGTAAAGAACGTTTTTTTTAAAGAACGGTATTATCAGCCAGAAATGTTCAATATTTCATGAATTTGGGCAGAACGTAGCTATGACAGTTAATTTACTGATTCATGTTAGCACTGTGTAAAGATATTGAACTGAGTTTATCTATTTTTTTCCTACCAAGACACCTGACTGGGAACATGATTCAATATATAGAGCCTGGCACTTTTGAGAACCTCAATGATCTCACAGCTCTGTAAGTACAATGGTTATTATGATTGATTGATTGATTGGTTGATTGATTGGTTTATTGATCGATGTATTGATTGATTGATTGGTTAATTGATGGATGGATGGATTGATTGATTGATTAATTAATAGATTGATCGATTGATTGATTGGTTGATTGGTTGATTGATTGATTGATTAAGATTGATTGATGATTGGATGGATGGATGGATGGATGAATGGATTGATTAAGTGATTGATTGATTGAATGAGTGAGTGAGTGATTGATTGATTGATTGGTTGATTGGTTGGTTGGTTGATTGATTGATTGATTGATTGATTGATTGATTGATTGATTGATTGGGTGTCCAGTGGTATGATGGTCTTAATGATGTTTGTTATATTCGTTAATTAAATGGTTGGTTGTTTGTTGGTTGGTTGACTGATTAATTTGAATGCTTTTGGCTGGATGATCGGCTGCTTAGTAGGATAGTTGGATGGTTGATATGGTGGTTGAATTGTATGATGGTTGTTTGCTTCGTTCACTGGTTGGTAAGATGAATACTTTGTTCTTTGTTTGGTTAGTTGCCTGGTTGGTTGTATCTATGGTTGATTGTTTGGTTGGATGGATGGGTAGCTGGTTGTTTATTTAGTTAGTTATGTGATTGGCTAGCTCGTGGGTTGTTAGGTCGATTGGTTAGGTAGATGAGTGTTAGTTGGTTGGTTGAATGGTGGTTGGATTGGTGGGTCTGTGATTGGCTGGATGGTTGTATGGTTAGTGGGTTAGTTAATTGGTTGACAGATTCTTTGAGTGAATGGATCGATGGTTGGTTGGTTGATTGAATTATTAAGTATGACATTTTCGGTTCACATCTATTGTTTTGATTTTCCTCACTAATAGAGATCTGAGCAACCAAGAATTGTCTGTTGTCTACAAGAACATGTTCAAAGGCTTGAAGAGTATAACAGTCCTGTAAGTTCATATGCACATAATATGCAGGGTTATGTTCATCCTTAGTAATATATGTATATCAAAAAAGAGCAAGGAGGAGGAGAGGGTGGGTTGATGACTGAGATAGATTAAAGAAGGAAGTGAAGGAGGAAGAAGGGGGCGGAATGAGGAAAATAATATGAAGGAGGAAAAGGAAGAGGAGGGGAATGAGGATTGGGAGGAGTAACTGGTGATTAAGAGTATGAACTTTTTTTTAACTCTGGTGATCATGTTTTTTACATAGAGACATTAGTACAGTTGATGGTGGTAAACATTCTGGTAGTCACTCATGTTGTGTTTTTTTGCATGTCTTGTTTATTCATTTAACATTCTGCACGTGAAAGACCATTTTCATATTTAAGACTACTGAAATTATGAAAATAAAACATATTTAAGCGCGTTTTATGTGTTATTTTAACCCAAAAAATGTAAGTAATTTACCCTATAATCGTAGGATAAGATTCTGATATTAAACTGTGCAAAGAAATGAATAGTGCTTTTAATTGTCCTTTGTTAAATTACAAATACTTCTAGTTTGTTGTTGTGGGTTTTTTTTCATTGTAAGTTGTCGTTTTGTTTTTGTTCTGTTTTTTTGTTGTTGTTTTTTTTTGTTGTGTTTTTTGCAATACTTACTTTTAATTGGCTAAGATACCTCAGATATATGAGGTCGACTCTAGAAGTTAAAATCATTATAGGAATAAATAGTGCTATTTTTATCCTTTATTAAATTCAATGTTCATAAATTCTTCTAGCCATAATGCATTATTATTTGTGTAACCATAACCATATAACTTTAATAAGCCAGCTAGCGCAGTAGATAGAGCGTCTGAATGACGAACTGTGACTGCTGTCGAGACTTAATAAGTGTCCATGTAGATTTCTTTGTAACTTAACCCAGGATATATACAAATAGTCAGGTATTATAGTTTCCACTGTCATCTAGGCATACAGTTGATGCATTTCTGAATGTCCTATATTACCCAATTCCCTTTTGCTAAAAATTACTTAATTCTATAAGTACGATAAAATGCCTCACTGTCTGAATTTTTACAAAATACTTAAAACTCAACTGTATGATTACTTTTAGTGCTGCAACATGAATGACAGTGTGTTTTTCGCTTGTATAGGCATAGTATTACTCAAATTCATTGTTTTTGCTCTGATAGTAATTTTTGTTATCTTTGGTTTGTCAGGAATTTGGCAGGAAACCACATCAACTCAGTGGAGGACGGAGCTTTCAATGGCTTGATAAGGCTCGTGCGTCTGTGAGTTCTTTAAAGTCTATATATGTGATAACTAAGAATGTTTCATTGAACTTTATTGTTAAAGTGACAGCATTTTAATAATTAGAATAACAAACTATTAACCGCAACAACAGATTATTAATAACTAGAACAATATATATTATTAAGAATCCTAATTATAATTATGAGCTGCGAGGTAAAAGAAATGCAACGAATGGCTGAATACTTCACCTAGCCATTAAACAAACAAAAATTTGATTATATATAAATATATATATATGTATGTATGTGTATGTGTTTCGTTTTGGATGTAGGATTCATGCACTGTGATAATCAAATTTTCTTTGTTTTATGGCTTGGTGAAATATTCAGCAATACGTGGCATTTCTTTTATCTTTCACCTCATAATTATAATTATGATACTTAACCCTTCCTAAATCTGCATTTAGTCATTGATGGTTCATGCATATCAAATTGGAGTAGCTGGAACCCTGAGAATTAAAACAATAACATTTGTTGTTCTAGTTATCAATAATCTGTTGTTGCAGTTAATAGTTTGCTATTCTAATAAATACTTGTATGTCACTTAATATTTTCAGATTGTTGTTGTTGTTGTTGTTGTTGTTGTTGTTGTTGTTGTTGTTGTTGTTGCTGCTGCTGTTCTTGTTGTTGTTGTTGTTGTTGTTGTTATTATTATTGTCATTCTGTAAAGTCCAAACTTTTGTTCTGTTTTTTTTTTTTCTCAAAAGCGCAAAAAAATGAAGATAAAGCCTTTTCAGTGCAATGTTGTGATATTTTGTTTAGTACAGCATCATTAATTTTTAAGTAACATATTAAAAAGTTTTGTTCTTGTTATTTTTAATATGCTGATATTCCGTTTCAGTTAGTGTTAGGGTGATAATTACAAACTACTATTATAATTAAAAACTAAAATGTTTCTGCTCCCATCAGAGACCTAGGCGGGAACCAGATAATGAAAATAAGCGAGAAGGTCTTCATGGGTTTGCCTCAACTCAAAACTGTGTAAGTTTCGCCAGAGAGCTTGTATCAGTTGACAAGAGGGTAAACTCTATTTAGCAACCCTGCTACTGGCGGGGGCGCTGTGGTCCTGGGGTAGAACGTCGGCTTTCCACGCAAAAAGTCCATGGTTCGAGACCCGGCTATTACACTCCTACTCGGTGTCAGTTGAATGTGGCTGGCTAAGATAGGAGTCATGGTATCCCCGCCCTGTCTCGTGTGTGGCAGCACATAAATTTGTCAGACGTCAGTCTTGTGGTTTGTCCACAATATTGCCTATATAGTGCTGAATTTGAGCGTTAAACCAACCCAACTCAACTCAGCACTGACGTGGCGAGCTCTAGAGAAGGGCAACGTGGTGTTTTTTTTTTTTTTTTTAAAACCAAACGGGCGTCGATACCGGTATTGAATCAGAGTTTACCCTCTCGTGAATATATGCTCTCTGTCTTTTCTAATTTATTACCTATTGTGAATCAGTTACTTACACAAGTTGTTAATTATAATAGACTTAATATGTATGTATGCTTCGCAATCTATTTCACCTCTCGCCTGGTGCTGTAATTACAGGCTATCGAAATTCAAACAGCTACTACCCTTTGTGTCTTGACGATACTCACAAGTACCACTGATTATATGCGATATTGTATAGAGTAAAAATTATTTATACTGTTCTACCCTGTCTTGTCAAATCGTCTGTCTTTATTAAACCAAAGTTGTTGAACGATGTCAATAAATGCTTCACTATTTGTGATCGGGTAGTTTCTCTCTCTCTCTCTCTCTCTCTCTCTCTCTCTCTCTCTCTCTCTCTCTCTCTCTCTCTCTCTCTCTCTATGCCCATCTATCTTTATCTATCTGTCTATGTCTTTCTCTCCCTACCTCTCTCCATCTCTCTCCCCACCCTCCTGTACATAAACCTCACCGTATTGCAGCTACACAAGCTCGCACGACTTATGTTGCTCTCTCTCTCTCTCTATCTCTCTCTCTCTCTCTCTCTCTCTCTTTCTCCTTCTCCTACTCTTTCCCTTTCTCTCTCCCCACCCACCCACCTGTACATAAACGTGCCTTCACCTTTTTGCAGTAACACAGACTCATACGACTTCTGCTCTTTCTCTCTCTCTCTCTCTCTCTCTCTCTACTACTACTACTACTACTACTACTACTACTACTACTACTACTACTACTACTACTACTACTGCTGCTGCTACTACATGTACTACTCCAAAGTCTACTTATAACCACTGTGGGAAAATGGGAAAATACCTCAACGGTTCAGCCCTTCTATGTGTGATTTTTCCACACAAAATCTAAATGTAAATCTAAATCTTCTAAATCTAGAATATATAATATAAATAAATTTTGAGGCACACATGATTGTATTCGTTTTTCACTAGATGTTTGTGCGTCCATTTGCAAGTGCTGATATTTCCGGATTCAATGGTGTGTTTTGGTGCGATTTGAATTTTCGAAATACAGATTGCAAGTCACTCAGAGAGATTTAGTAAATATCCTATCCATGAGCCCCCTTTTATATGGAACTTTGTGGTCTAGTGGTATAAAGTATGGTCTTTCTGAGTGGCAAGGCAATTCTTACTTACGTATTTACAAGTGTGGACAGGCAGCAGAAACAGCCCAACATGTGCTACAGGATTGCAGGATATACGGCAATGTTAGACAGTCCATCTGGAGGGAGAGAATAGACATGCACACGAAGCTATACGGGCCCTTTCATGAGCTAGAGAAAACGGTAGCCTTCATTGCCCAGGCTGGGATCAGAATTTGAAGAGAGTGTTGGAGAACAAGAAGAAGAAGTAGAAGTATTTACAAGTCGCGGGTTCTAATCCCACAAAGCGCCATCATTGTTTGGTCATTTTCACTTTTAATACTTTCTTCTCCACTTGTAAGGTAATGCTACAGATTTGTGATCAACAAAAAGTTAAGGATAGGAAATTCAAACATGGAGTTTTCTGATCTTTTATGCGGGATAATTTTGATCTACTTCGGATAAAGACTGTTCGCCCATTGGCAGAGCTAGGGTAATAATCAAGCTTTGCGGTTCATAATAAGAAAACGTAGTAGATAAAATGAACATGGAGTTTTCTGGTGTAGATCTAACTTAAGTCAGAAACCGGGCCATGGTATTAATTTGTTTCAAGCGATATGGTTATCGTTGAAGTGCTTTTTTTGTTTGTTGTTTTGACGAGAACGAATACACTTCGGTTTGGATCACCTAGCGCTCAGTTACAAACTAGGGGTATAATGCACAAACAAGACGTAACTTACGTCTAATCGTTGCAATATGAAATTAAAAAGGATTACGACGAGACTTAAGCTACGTCATGTTTGTGCATTCTACCCTTGATGAATAGATCACTTATGTTCTCGACTGACTAAAGAGGGGTATTCGGTTTGAATCTCAAACCTGTGTCCGTCGATGTGTATGATGTATAGGGCACCTTAAGATACGTGAAGTAAATCAGAGATTGGGGAAAGAATGGCTAAGTTTAAACGAGGCGATGGTATTACATCTAGCGATATGAATGTGTTATTTGTGTAATGGCCACAGTTTTAGGACTACCCTAGCATATCTTGGCTTTTGAGTTTTAAAGTCCAGTGTTATCACATAGGCTTTCTAATCAAACGGTTACAAAATCTACGTTAATCAAAGCGGGAATAGCGGGACGTCTATATCAGTCTGTCAAACTATATTGAGACAGAATCAGCCAGTAAGTAACTAGGTGTCAACAAAAACATCAAACCTAGCCCTCCCATATTGACGCAGTGTGCCCAACCAATAAAGTCAATAAAGTCATATCAAGCTCTACAAAGTTCTGGGCTTTCGTATGTATGAATTGGTCCTAGAACAATATTGCATGGATACATTTGAATAGAAGAAAGTATTCCTTTATATACCGTATATTTTGAACGCTTTATTAAATGCTATGTGAATTTTGCAAAAATGTATGTGTTTAAGTACATACGCATTGCATTATTGCAGCTATAGCAGCTCTGAGTTTGTTTAAATCATTTCCCAGGTTTCAATATCACCCCAATAACTCATCTCTCCCTTGTGCTCCATCCCCTCTCTTTTCACCTACCCCCTCCTTTGTTCCACCTTCCCCTTTCAACACCCTTGCCTCTTTGTGTGTGTGTGGGGGGGGGGGGGGGGGGGTAGCCTACTGGTTGGGTCGGTGTCAGTATAATGTGACCGGCTGAGACAGGAGTCATGGTATCCCCGCCCTGTCTCGTGTGTGGCAGCACATAAAATTGTCAGACGTTAGTCTTGGGCCCGTCCACAGTATAGCCTATATAGTGCTGATGTTGGACGTTAAACCAACTCAACAACAACAACAACAACAACAACAACAACAACAACAACAACAACAACAACAACTCAACAACCCTCTTTGTGTGGATTCCTCAGGTCCACTCGTTCCTGATCACCAACCTGGCTATCGGGGACTTCCTCATGGGTGTGTACATGGTCATCATCGCCGTGGTGGACACACACTACAGGGGCGTGTACAGCCTGTATAGCACGCAGTGGACAAACAGCCGACTCTGCAAGTTCGCTGGATTCATCTCAACCTTCTCTTCAGGTTCGGTTTGGCTTCATTTCCCTCTTTTTAAAATTTATTATCAACGCTTTACTCATTGTCCATTTCTACTTAAAGTGCCGTGGGTTCAGAACTAATTGTTCTACTTCTCTAATGAAAAAATGAGTTGGAAAAAGTAGTTCTGAAGAGACGGTTTACATATCATGAGGTCTCGAAAAAAATTATCATACTTTGTAGGAAGACAGAAGAAATGTTCGAAAAGATGAAAAGTGTTGTCTTGAGGTATATCTAAAAAATATCTGTGTAAAATTATCTTTATGTTTTATTTTGACAACTAGAATAACCTGCAGTGCTTAGTATTACTCACCCATCTTGCATGGTGAGATAACTTGAACCTAACTTAAAGTTCCATCTTCGAACTATGTTCTGTAACTCTCAGTAAATTCAAATATCTAATGCTTGGTGTACCCACAGAGTTGTCTGTTCTGACAACCTTCATTGATCATCTATTTATATTTGGTGTTCTTAGTTACGACCATCATTGACCATACGTTTATACTTGGTGTCCCCAGTGACTACCATCATAGACAATACATTTATACTTGGTGTCCCAGTGACTACCATCATAGACAATATATTTATACTTGATGTACCCAGTGACTACCATCATAGACAATATATTTATACTTGGTGTCCCAGTGACTACCATTCTAGATGATACATTTATACTTGATGTCCCAGTGACTACCATCATAGACAATATATTTATACTTGGTGTCCCCAGTGACTACCATCATAGACAATACATTTATACTTGGTGTACCCAGTGACGACCATCATTGACAATACATTTATACTCGGTGTCCCCATTGACAAACTTCATTGACAATACATTTATACTCGGTGTCCCCATTGACAAATTCATTGACAATACATTTATACTCGGTGTCCCCATTGACAAACTTCATTGACAATACATTTATACTCGGTGTCCCCATTGACAAACTTCATTGACCACACATTTATTCTCTGTGCACCCAGTTACGACCATCATTGATCACATATTTATACTTGGTGTTTCCACTGACGACCATCATTGACCATTATATTTGTACCTTAGAGATGTCTGTTCTGACAGCCTTCATTGACCTACCATTTATACTTGGAGTCCACATTGGCCACCATCATTGATCATACATTTATTCTTGGTGTACCCAGTTACGACCATCATTGACCATTTATTTTTACCTTATGTACCCTCAGAGATGTATGTGCTGACAACCGTCTTTGACAATACATTTAAACTTGGTAAACCCAGTTACGACCATCTTTGACCAGCTATTTATACTCGGTGTTTCCAGTGACGCCCTTAATTGACCACACATGTATTTTTCTTGGTGTATTTAGTGACGACCATCATTGACCACACAAGTATTCTCTGTGCACCCACAGAGCTGTCCGTGCTTACCCTGACGACCATCACCCTGGACAGACTGATGTGCATCCTGTTCCCGCTGAAGCGAATCAAGCTGGGACTTAAGCAGGCCTTCATAGTCATGGCCCTCATCTGGATGTTTGTTTTCTTCATGTCGCTGCTGCCTGTTCTAGGATTTGAATACTTTGGGGTGAGTGGGTTTAAGAAAAGTTTTGATTGGTTTTATGGAACGTAGGTAAAATAATATTTGGACGTAAAAACTAGAAAAGCGTATTTTTGCACGGTTGAGAATTGGTGTGTTGCCTATTGCTGTATAGGACAAAAACGTCGGAGAGAAGCGTTTTTGAGAAATAATTTTTTACTGTCGTAAACTGAGTGAATCACTCACAGTATGTTTTACGCTTCATTGAGGAAGCCACGATATCCACAATATAGCCTATATATAACTCAACAACAACATCAACAACTTTACTTCATTGCACGACCACCAGAACTTCTACGGCCGGTCCGGCGTGTGCCTAGCCTTGCCCGTCACGCCCGACAGACCCCCGGGCTGGGAGTTTTCTGTGGGGGTGTTCCTCGTCCTCAACCTGGCCTCCTTCCTCCTCATCGCCTGCTCCTACGCCAAGATGTTCTGTGTGGCCAAGAAGACACGCAGCGCTGTCAGGTAAGGATTCGATTTGTTGTTGTGTTGTTGATGATGATGTTATTGTTGTTGTTGTTATTATTGTTGTTGTTGTTGTTGTTGTTGTGTTGTTTCTTCTATACCATCATCGTCATTATCATCATTAAAATCCTCATCATTACCGTCACTAATGCAAACACCACTACCATTATGATGATAATCATCGTCATGATGAAAGTCATCATTATCATCATCATCATCATCATCATCATCATCATCATCATCATCATCATCATCATCATCAGTAGCAGCAGCAGCAGCATCAGCATCATAATCATCACCACCATCATAATCACCATCGTTATTTTGATCGTTTCAATCAGCATCATTATAATTTTCATCATCGTTATCAAACAGCCCTTCTATCATGACCCTAACTACTTGGACATACATCTCCCCTATCATAACTTTAACGTCCCGACGTACATCTCCCCTATCATAACACTAACGTTACGAGCCTAAATCTCTTCTATCATAACCCTAACGTCGCGAACGCACATCTCCCCTATCATAACCCTAGTGTTACGGACCTACATCCCTCCCATCATAACCCTAACTTTACGGGCCTACATCCCTCCCCACTACAACCCTAACATCACTGACCTACACACCTCACACTTTAACCCTAAAGTCCCGGATGTACATCCCCCACATCTTACCCTACGGGCCTACATCCCTCCCCATCTTAACCCTAACGTCCCGGACGTACATCTCTCACATCTTATCCCTAACATCCCGGACCTACATCCCTCCCATCACAACCCGAACGTTACAAGCCTACATCCCTCAACACACTTTAACCCTAACGTTACGACCCTACATCCCTCACATCTTAACCCTAACGTTCCCCACGTACATCTCTGTGATTCCAGGACTGCAGAGCGCAAGAATGACGCAGCCATGGCCAGACGCATGACACTCATCGTGATGACAGATTTCTTCTGCTGGGTCCCGATTATCGCCCTTGGCATTGCTTCCCTTGCTGGACTGAGAGCTGATGATCAGGTAGTTAGTTGATTTATGTTTGAGTTTTAAGGTTGTTGACTTGTTGTTGAGTTGGTTTAACGTCCAATATCAGCACAATATAGGCTATATTGTGGACGGGTCCCAAGACTGACGGATATTATTTTATGTGCTACCACACACAAGACAGGGAGAGGATACCATGACTCCTGTCTCAGCCGGTCACATTAAACTGACACCGACCCAACCAGTAGGGAGTGCAATCGCCAGGGCTCGAATCCGGACCTTTTGCGTCGGAAGCCGACGTTTTACCCCAGGGCCACCGCCCTCCCCCCCCCCTCCCAGGCACGAAGAGAGAGGCACAAAAAGAGGGCAAGGTTTTGGAGAGAGGAAGGGAAGGAGAGACATAGTGGAAGACAGGGAGAAAGAATTAGTGTGGAGGCAGAAAAACAGAGGAAGTAAAGGGAAGATCCCTCAGGCGTTAAAAAGCTTAGTGATTTTTAAGGGTTCGTCGGGCAAGGCGTTCTTCAAGAACCAACCACGTTTAGTTTTGTTCTCCGTATGAAATAGAAATAGCCTCAAGAAGTGCAAGTCATAAAAAGTTAGCTATCACTTTAAAGTTGCTAATCTATTAAACAACTCAAGTGTCTCTTGTTTGTTTCAAATATTATTTTAAAAATAGATGACACTTACATTATAACAGTTTCTCCATTATCGTTAAAATGCATGTTCTTTTTTAAAGCAAGGTTGTCTTATTGTTAAATATTCTTTGAAATGTATATAATTTTTTCTATTTGAACGGAATGTTTAATAGTGCTTTACATGTCATGAAAATTTACATTTTTTTTAAATAAGTATACCTTTTTCTCTAAAACAACTCTTTACCCCCACCTTACAAAAAAAAAAAAGTAAAAAAATCCAATTTACCTTGTAATCATACTCCCACCCCACGCCCCCTCCTTTTCTTTCCCCCAGATCTATGCTTGGATTGCCGTGTTTATCTTGCCGCTAAACTCGGCTACCAATCCGGTGATCTACACCCTCTCAACCGCGCCGTTTCTAGGCAACGTGCGCAAGCGCGCAACGCGCTTTCGGAAGTCGTTTGTGATGTCCTTCTCGGCGGAGTCCAAGCACAGCTACGTGGGTGAGCCACAGAGTGGTCTAACTAGGCACTTTGTGGGGTTACGCTTGCGAATTGCCTCAACGCTTGCTCCAGTCACTATGCTTGCTCTGTGGCATCATAATAGACATACTCCGGCTTACGCTAGCGGAATGCAGTACCGGTAGTCAGTTAGTGCTTGCTCCAGTCACTATGTTTGCTCTGTGGTATCATATGGACATTCTTTTACCTACGCTAGCGGAATGCTTGCTATGTTGCATCATAATTATGGTCATTCTTTGGCTTACGCTAGCGGAATGCGGTAATGCTTGTTCCAGTTGATAAGTTTGCTCTTTGGTTTGTTTAAGCATTGTGTGACGTTACGCTAGCGGAATGCCTTAGTGCTTGCTCCAGTCACTATGTTTGTTATGTGATATCATATGGCCATTCTTTGGTTTACGCTAGCGGGATGCTTTAGCGCTTGCTCCAGTCACTATGTTTGCTCTGTGGTATCATATGGACATACTCCGGCTTACGCTAGCGGAATGCAGTAGTCAGTGCTTGCTCCAGTCACTATGTTTGTTATGTGATATCATATGGCCATTCTTTGGTTTACGCTAGCGGGATGCTTTAGTGCTTGCTCCAGTCACTATGTTTGCTCTGTGGTATCATATGGACATTCTTTGGTTCACGCTAGCGGATTGCCTTAGTAAGTTAGTGCTTGCTCCAGTTGATAAGTCTGCTCTTTGGTTTGTGTAAGCATTGTGTGAGCTTACGCTTGCAGAGAAACAACTTGAGAGGACTTTCTGGTATATTCCGATATAGTTTGGTTTATGGAGCTATGTCTTTCATCTTTAACTATAGGGCCTACAATCTTGATTCAATATTGATTAATACTTAAGTCACTTTAATTGTGGCATCATAATAGACATACTCCGGCTTACGCTAGCGGAATGCAGTAGTCAGTTAGTGCTTGCTCCAGTCACTATGTTTGCTCTGTGGTATCATATGGACATACTCCGGCTTACGCTTGCGGAATGCCTTAGTGCTTGCTCCAGTCACTATGTTTGCTCTGTGGTATCATAAATTATGGGCACTCTTTGGCTTATGCTAGCGGAATGCCTTAGTCAGTTAGCGCTTGCTCCAGTCTCTATGTTTGCTCTGTGGTATCATATTATGGACATTTGTTGGTTTACACTAGTGGAATGCCTTAGTGCTTGCTCCAGTCTCTATGTTTGCTTTGTGGTATCATAATAGGGACATTCTTTGGCTTACGCTAGCGGAATGCCTTAGGGCTTGCTCCAGTTACTATGTTTGCTCAGTGGTATCATATGGAAATTCTTTGGCTTACGCTAGCGGAATGCCTTAGTGCTTGCTCCAGTCAAGTCCAAGCACAGCTACGTGGGTGAGCCACAGAGTGGTCTAACTAGGCACTTTGTGGGGTTACGCTTGCGAATTGCCTCAACGCTTGCTCCAGTCTCTATGCTTGCTCTGTGGCATCATAATAGACATACTCCGGCTTACGCTAGCGGAATGCCTTAGTGCTTGCTCCAGTTGTTAAGTTTGCTCTTTGGTCTGTCTAGGCACTTTGTGGGGTTACGCTTGCGAATTGCCTCAACGCTTGCTCCAGTCATTATGTTTGCTCTGTGGTATCATATGGCAATTCGTTGACTTACGCTAGCGGAATGCCTTAGTGCTTGCTCCAGTCACTATGTTTGCTCTGTGGTATCATATGGACATTCATTGGCTTACACTAGCGGAATGCCTTAGTCAGTTAGTGCTTGCTCCAGTTGATAAGTTTGCTATGTGGTATCATAAATTATGGGCACTCTTTGGCTTATGCTGCGGGATGCCTCAGTGCTTGCTCCAGTCATTATGTTTGCTCTGTGGTATCATATGGCCATTCTTGGCTTACACTAGCGGAATGATTTAGAGCTTGCTCCAGTTGTTAAGTTTGCTCTTTGGTCTGTCTAGGCACTTTGTGGGGTTACGCTTGCGAATTGCCTCAACGCTTGCTCCAGTCTCTATGTTTGCTCTGTGGCATCATAATAGACATTCTTTTACCTACGCTAGCGGAATGCTTGCTATGTTGCATCATATGGCCATTATTGGGGCTTACACTAGCGGAATGATTTAGTGCTTGCTCCAGTTGATAAGTTTGCTCTGTGGTATCATAAGGCCATTCTTTGGCTTACGCTAGCGGAATGCCTCAGTGCTTGCTCCAGTCTCTATGTTTGCTCTGTGGTATCATAATATGGACATTCTTTGGGCTACACTAGCGGAATGCCTTAGTCAGTTAGTGCTTGCTCCAGTTGATAAGTTTGCTATGTGGTGTCACAAATGATGGGCACTCTTTGGCTTACGCTAGCGGGATGCCTCAACACTTGCTCCAGTCAATATGCTTGCTATGTGGCATCATATGGACATTCTTTGGCTTACGCTAGCGGGATGCCTCAGTGCTTGCTCCAGTCTCTATGTTTGCTCTGTGGTATCATATGGACACTCTTTGGTTCACGCTAGCGGATTGCCTTAGTCAGTTAGTGCTTGCTCCAGTTGATAAGTTTGCTCTTTGGTTTGTTTAAGCACTGTGTGAGGTTACGCTGAAACCCCTTAGCGCTTGCTCTCGGCTACATGTTTGCTCTGCGTTGTGTGGGGTTACACTAGCGGAATGCCTTAGGGCTTGCTCTAGTCAATATGTTTGTTATGTGATATCATATGGACATTCTTTGGCTTACGCTTGCGGGATGCTTTAGCGCTTGCTCTAGGCTACGTGTTTGCTCTGTGTTTTTGTTTTTTCTAGGTGCTGTGTGGCGTTACGCTAGTGGAATGCATCAACGCAATCGCTATGCTTGACGTGTGGTCTATCTTAACACTTTGCGGGGATTTATCTTTGTGAGATAACCCAACACTTTCTCCAGTGATCACTCAATAAAATGTGCGGAAATAGTCTCACAATAATATCGCGAGTGAATATCTTTGCTCTGTGGTCCGAAGCTATACTATTGGAATGTCTCAGTGCTTGCTCTAGTTTTCCATGTTTTCTCTGTGGTCTCATTAGACACTCGTTGACGTTACACTAGTAAAATGCCTCAGGGCTTACTCCAGTGTATATATTTCCTCTGTGGTTTCTACAGGTGCTTAGCTAGTGGAATCACTCAGAGCTTACTCCACTCTATTATGTGTACTCTGTGGTTTTTAAAGGTGCTTAGCTAGTGGAAAGACTCAGGGACTACTCCACTCTACAGTGTTTACTCTGTGGTTTTTATAGGCACTTTGCGGCGGTACTCTAGTGGAATGCCCCAGAGATTACTCTAGTTTTGTATGTTTTCTTTATGGTTCATTGGGCACTTCTTGGTGACAGTGGAAAGCAGCACCTGTCATCGTACTTACCTTCGGTTGCGGTATTACGTCATACGGGGTGGGCTCATGGGGGGGAGAAGGGGGGGTTAAAGAATACCCATGCATCCCTTCGGTGAGCCAAATGGCTCAGTTAGTTGTTGCTCTAGGCAAATGACAAGTGGTAGAAGGTTTGATCCTCAACTGATGCTCATTTTCTATGTGGGCGTAGTGTATATTCCCTTGTCGGATGTTCGGAGCTTCCATTTAATCAAAGAATAGCTTTTGTATTACAGTTGGACAAGGATTTGTCTACTTACAGTGGAACACTGCACTTCATTTGGGATCTGCATATAAAGTTTTTCATGAGGTATAGAGCCGAAACGCATGACTTTGAGACTAGCCAGGATGTTATTCAACATAATATACGCATTTTTTGGTATGCTCTCTCTAGTTTGGAGCATGAAGCTTTTGTTACCGTTGTAAATAATAATTATATGTCCCAATAACATTTCATCTCTGATTGCATAATGAGGCCTTGTCATGATTTTTTGCATATCATGTTCACAATTCCAGATAATTTTGTAATTAATGTTTGATTATTATTTTAAAATTTTAACATCATAACGTCTAAAATACTAAATGTCAATGTTGCTACAGATTACAAAGACATTTACAAAATAAACATGAAGTTAAACTTCAATTTTCGAGATTCTATAATGCGTAGCAACCATGTTTGCTATATTTTCACCTATAACATTTTAAATTATAAAAAGATACTAAATTGGTTTACGTTTAAGGTTTACATTATACCTTTTATGCCAAAAGGGCTTCTAAACAAAGGATAATACTCTTCTTGCTTTCTCTCTCTCTCTCTCTCTCTCTCTCTCTCTCTCTTTCTCTCTCACTATTTCTCTCTAACCCCCATCCTCATTTCTCTCTCTCTTTCTCTCTCTCACTCTCTCTCTCTAACCCCCATCCTCCTCTCTCTCTCTCTCTCTCTCTCTCTCTCTCTCTCTCTCTCTCTCTCTCTCTCTCTCTCTCTCTCTCTCGTTCTCCCCTGAAACCATTTCTCTACAGACAACCACCCGTTCCTTCTACGAGAGAAAATCTACGCACAGAGAGCTCGAGCTCATCCGACTTCGGAGCATGAATGGCTCGCCCACCCCGCTCTACTGCCGGGATACCACTAGCAACACGTGATCTTTTCTGGCACCGTGACTGGAAAACTCTAGTCTCATCCAATTTTCTAGGACAGTGACTCGGCACGTTATTTCAGTAAAAAAAACTCTAGTCTCATCCAATTTTTCTGGGACGGTGACTGGAAAACTCTAGTCTCATTATTTTTCTGGGACAGTCACTGGAAAACTCTAGTCTCATCCAATTTTCCAGGGACGGTGACTGGAAAACTCTAGTCTCATCAATTTTCTGGGAGAGTGACTCGGCCCGTTATTTCAGGAAAAAACTCTAGTCTCATCCAATTTTCTGGGACGGTGACTGGAAAACTCTAGTCTCATCATTTTTTCTGGGACGGTGACTCGGTCCGTTATTTCAGAAGAAAAACTCTAGTCTCATCCAATTTTCTGGGACAGTGACTCGGCCCGTCAATTCAGGAAAAAAACTCTAGTCTCATCCAATTTTTCTGGGACGGTGACTGGAAAACTCTAGTCTCTCCCTAATTTCTGGGACAGTGACTCGGTCCGTTATTTCATGAAAAACTCTAGTCTCATCCAATTTTATGGGACGGTGACTGGAAACCTCTAGTCTCATCCAATTTTCTTGGAGGATAACTGGAAAACTCTAGTCTCATCCAATTTTCTTGGAGGATAACTGGAAAACTCTAGTCTCATCCAATTTTCTTGGAGGATAACTGGAAAACTCTAGTCTCATCCAATTTTCTGTGAGGATGACTGGAAAACTCTAGTCTCATCCAATTTTCTGGGTCAGTGACTGGAAAACTCTGGTCTCATCAAATTTTCTGTGAGGATGACTGGGCCCGTTATTTCAGGAAAAAAACTCGTCTCACCCAACTCTCTGGGACGGTGACTGGAAAACTCTAGTCTCATCAATATTTCTAGAACGGTGACTGGAAAACTCTAGTCTCATCAATATTTCTAGAACGGTGACTGGAAAACTCTAATCTCACCCAACTCTCTGGGACGGTGACTGGAAAACTCTAGTCTCATCGGTTTTTCTGGGAAAGTGACTTGGCCCGTTATTTCAGGGAAAAACTCTAGTCTCACCCATCTCATTGGGACGGTGACTGGAAAACTCTAGTCTCATCCAACTTTCTGGGACAGTCACTGAAAAACTCTAGTCTCATCCAATTTTCTGGGACGATGACTGGAAAACTCTAGTCTCATCCAATTTTCTAAGACGGTGACTGGAGAACTTTAGTCTCATCCTACTCTATGGGAGGACGACTGGAAAACTTTAATCTCACCCAACTCTCTGGGAGGATGACTCGGCTCGTTATTTCAGGGAAAAAACTCTAGTCTCACACAACTTTCTGGGACGGTGACTGGAAAACTAGTCTCATCCAACTTCCTGTGACGGTGACTGGAAAACTCTAGTCTCATCAGTTTTTCTGGGACGGTGACTGGAAAACTCTAGTCTCATCCAACGGTCTGGGACGGTGACTCGGCCCGTTTTTTCAGGAAAGTTCTTGTCTCACCAAACTTTCATGGACAGAGAGAGGCTTTTTTTTTTAACTCAGACCCTATAAAACACTTTTAATTATGATAATTAAGTGTAGAAATGAGTCACCATGCCAGTTCGGGTGTTGTTCCCGTTATTTTATGCAGGTTAAGTAGATAGCGTGAAAAAGGTTTTCTAAGTATCATTCAGTACTTACTACAGTAAACAAAGTTTCTATAAATAAATCTTTTAAGTCTCTATTTTATAAAGGACATGTATGTTTATTTTTATGACTTTGTATGTACTTCAGGGACCATGGCTGATATCCTAAAAACAGTATAGTACTGGTCTGTTGGAGGGGATGCACAAAACTCTGTTTAAAGTATGGGGACAATCGCATCATGACAAAATTAAAAGCAATCGTGACCAAAACATGGACGCTATACTTTCAACTTGATTGTCATGGACATGTTCTGTTGACAAAATATATACTGGGTGATTTTCTAAACGTTTACTGGTCAAGGCTTCCAAAAATAGCAGGCATAGTCACCGAAATATATAAATAGTTGCATTTAGATCCAAAGGAATCAAAGTGCGCTATATCATAAAGATATAAGGTACAGATAGGAGAGTTTACATTCTAAGTCTAGTAGGCTTGTAGAACGAACAAAAAATACTCACTGAATATTATTCTGTCCTAACTGTGATACTAATTCAAAATAAATAGATCATTATTGCTCTTGTTATCCAGAAATGTGTTCTCTTCAGTCAGTTCGGTGGCTTTGCTTGTTGTTTTGGATAGCCTCGTTATGGAGGAATAAATTTTGCTCATGCGCAGTGGACCAAACTGTGAATCTTTGCCAATATACACCTAAAACCAATCTAACCTTAGGCAAAGTCACTCGCAGCGAAAGACAACATGTGTATGTTTGTATGAGTTATAACCACGATCTGTTATTAAGGCATGTTAACACGAAGAGATGTGCAATCAGCAACTCTGTTGTAAAAAAAGACATGTTTGATTTCAAAGAGAAGCAGTTTCTGATTGGGATTTGTGAATGTTATTGCTTTTTGTGTTTGTCGCTTTCAATCAATCACTGCTTCCTGTGATTTTAGAGCAATATTTGGAATTCTCTCACCAACTGAAAATCGCTAAGTGGAAACGTACCTTTAAGATTTGAAGGCAAAGAAAGCTGCCCCTCAGTTGGGTAATTGAAGTTCTGTTGATCCACCAAGAAAGATAACGCATTTATACTGCCATTTTTGTGCTGATATGTATTATTGCCCTTTGGTATTGTAATTGAATACCTCAATCAGACCGCCAAGATATTTAAAGATATTTGAAGGCTAATGATTCAGTGTAGTCATATGGAATACTCGACTGATAATTCTATGTTAAAACTCTCAGAATCCTGGAAGGCTTTAAGACCTGGTCTGATAAACAGGGAGTTTTCTATTGTTTTTTCATTTTGTATAATTTTTTTTCAATTATTTTTATTTTGCATTTTCTATTTCCAAAAACCATGAGTTAATAAAGACACATTTAAAATGGCGTATCGAACATTTTGTACAGGTCAACTTATAACGTCACACTCAAGGTCCCATAATTGAAATATTAATTTACCGAGAAGCGTTGCATTATCTCTGGTGCTCAGGGAAACATCATGATTTTTTTTTGTTACATCGTGTATTTTTATTCTGTTTTCTTGCTTTATTTAATCAATTCGCCCTTCAAAAGTGTTCTTATCTGTGATTAATAATTATTCAGCTCGTTGTCGTTTTTCACATCCATGTGCAATATGTAATGTTGGTCGTTTTTAAATCATTACATAATGTATGTACATAATCAAATGGTCCTGTCTAAAGATTTAAATGCTCGTTCTCAAAAGAATTAAAACGTGTGAATAATTGAATGTGATACGAGGCTTCCAAAAATAACCAGCAGGGTTGCCTAAATGAACAAACATTGGAAGACCACAATGGAAAAATCAGACATGTCACATTTGACAACTTTCAAGAAAATTCAATTTTAAGTTTTAAAATGCTCTCTATTTATCAGTTCTACAGGATCTACTAGAACCTTTTCAGTCCTAAAATAACGGTTTTTGAAATGAATACCTTGTAGAGATGCAAGAAAAAGATCTGTTTCGTAAGCTAAGGTGCAAAACTAAATTTATCCAAATTGGTGACATATCTGGTTTTTCCGCTGTGCCCTTCATTTGCATTTAGAGCCAAAGTGCACTATATCGTTAATATATTAGCAACAGTAAGGAGAGTTTACATTCAAAGTCTAGTGGGCGTGTAGACCTAACGAAAAAATACTCACCGAATATTGTTCTGTCTTAACTATGATACTAATTTTAAAATAAATAGATCACTGTTGCCATTATCATGTAAAATTTTGTTCACATCAGGCAATTCGGTGACTTTGCATGTTTTTTTTATTGGTAGCCTCGAATTTATTCAATTTTTGTCTACACAATAACGCTCGAACAATGTTTATTTGCCATTGAATTCAACGTCAGTCATTTGAGTTATAGTCTGAAGCCAGGGCCAGACTGTCGGCTGTAGCTTCCGTATGACACACTCTTGTATTATGAAACCCTCTTGTATTTTTTAGCCTTGGTGTGACTGCGCAAATGAATACAAGAGTGTTTCAAAAAAGAACCCCCAGTCCAGCCACAGCCCCACCCCAGCCACCAGCTACAGTCTGATTCTGGCCTTAGTTTGATGGAAGCCAGCTGTAGAAGTAAAGGACTCTTTTGGATAACTAGGGAGGGTAAGGGTTGGTGTTGTTTTGTTTGTTTTTTTGCTTAGTGTACAACGTCAGCACTATATGGGCTATATCGTGGACGACCCCAAAAATAACGTCTGACAGTTTTTATGCTGGCACACAAAGACAGTGCGGGGAGTCCATAATTCCTTTCTCAGCCAGTCACGTGATACTGACACCGACCCAACAAGGAGGGAACGAAATTGGACAAAAATACGTTTTTTAAACAATCATGAGTTTCGAACTAGGGCCCTGCCGATTGGGAGACTGAGGGTTGGGTTTATATTTCTTCGACATACCAATGGTTTGTGATGGAAGTTTTATCCTTCCTACACCTGTGGTGTTTGTTTTGCGTTTTTATAAAATAATAGAGGGCAGGGTGGTTACTATGGGTAGAGAACACGCATTCTAGCAAACCGGATTGATGAAAATGCGTTCATCCATGTGAAATATAAAGTAAGCTCGTGTGTGTTATTCATGAAAGTATGGATGAATGTCACTATGATAAACCAATCTTGGTTTCATGGATATTCGTTTGAATGGATGCCAAGATTATTATTGTTTTGGATGTAGATAAAAGGATGGACATTAAAAAATAATATAATTATTCTATTGATTAAAACCAAATATATTGTTGACAAGATGCTTTGTATGTACATAGACTGATACATGTACTAATTTTGTTGTAAAGAACAAAACAAATCCATGGACCCAATACTCTGTTTGCAAACTACATGACTATAGAGTGTTGTAAAATAACACACCTAACAAGCGTATGTGCTAAGGTGTGTAATGCGAGTACGATGTATAAAATCTCTAAGAAATGTTATGGTTTTGTGTATATTTCTACTATTATTCTCAATTGTCTTTGTGGTTGTTGATTGACATTTTTGATCCTTCGTACATTCTTAAGGCCCTTGAGTCGCGGTGAAAGTAGAGTGTGGCAGTGAAAAGCAATGCCAACCTACCTCACAATCCCGTTGTCATGGGAAAATCAGAAGTCTTAGGCTAGAGCCAGACTGACGCTGGTGGCTGGAGCGGTGCCCTGGCTTGCGTATGATAACCTCTCGTATTTTTTTAGCCTCGGTCTGACTGCGCAAATAAATACAAGAGGGTTTCATAAAGAACACCCAGTCCAGCTACAGCCCCAGTCCAGCCACAGCCCCACCCCAGCCACAGCGTCAGTCTGGTTCTGGCCTTAGTCTTGGGTTACCAAAGGCTCTGCATAAAATAATTTGCCGTATGTACAACGATGCGGTAGCTTACGACTCGTCTATAGAATAAACATTAATTAAGGAAGGCTCGCGACAAGTTGTAAGGTACTGCATGCAACGTCACAGAAAACAGAATACAGAATACAGGAATACAGAATACAGGAATACAGAATATAGGAATACAGAATACATGATACAGAATACAGAATACAGGAATACAGAATACAGAATACAGGAACACAGGAATACAGAATACAGAACACAGGAATACAGAATACAGGAATACAGAATACAGAATACAGGAACACAGGAATACAGAATACAGCATAGAGGAATACAGAACAGAGGAATATAGAATACAGAATATAGAATGCAGGAGTACAGAATACAGAATACAGAATACAGGAATATAGAATAGAGGAATACAGAATACAGGAATACAGAATATAGGGTAGAGGAATACAGAATATAGGATACATGAATACAGAATATAGAATACATGAAACAAATACAGGAATATAGAATACATAATACAAGAATACAGAATACAATAAAAAACGGAACACATGAATACAGAATACATGAATACCAAATACAGATTACAGAAAACTAACTTAATCCACCAGGGGAATTTAGGATCTAGGCTACTCATGGCCCTAGATGATGAGCTTTACCTTTTCATGTATTTATACACAAAGAGAATCGTTTAATTATCCGCCATCAAAACTTCTGGATCGTGCATACATTGGATCAGCCTTTTAACATAAGATAAGATAAGATAAGATAAGATAATCCTTTATTGTCCCATAGGGAAATTTTTCGTGGTCATACATACATAAATACACCAGTTGTACATGTGTGACATAAAAATTAGTGATGATAATAATAATAAAATATAATGGGGTGTCACCTGACGCTAGTCGAATGAAATGAGATTATGTGGTATGTCTGTGAGAAGGAATTCTTGAGGCCTCATTATTTTATCTTTCTCTCTGTGTCTGGCTTCAAATCTCTATCTTTCAGATTATATCCTATCCTCTATACTCTCTCTCTCTCTCTCTCTCTCTCTCTTTCCTTCATTCCTACACCACTCTCTTTTCTTGTCTAGTCATTTCTCGGCTTCTTTGTTTTTCTTTCCCATTATCTCTCTCTTCTCTTCTCTCTCTCTCTCTCTCTCTCTATCTATCACTCTCTCTCTCTCTCTCTCTCTCTCTCTCTCTCGTCTAAAAACACGTCTTTCACAGTATTTGCCTTTCTATACCATACCTTGTGGAGTAGTTTCTCGCGTGGATTAAGGGCTAGGATATAATGTTTTTGAGCCTGGACATTTTTTGTCTGAAAATTGAGGTCGGTTGAAGAATTAAAAAACGTAGATGTAGTGCGTTCGCCACTGTGTCGCCCTCTCAACATTATGAAAAATGCTCTACTCAACAGGTATATTATTAACGAGTATACATTGGCCTCCTTTGGTACAGCCGTATGAAGCATTAGAACCTGGCTGTCCTACTATCTAGGGCAGTTGGTTTTACTTCAAACCGGATACAGTATAAACAGCCCATCTGTAATCCCTCTAATTTATTTGTATATTAAAGAGTGCTCTATTTTTATTTTATATTATTTTTGTTAGAAGGGACAGCCACAAACCTAGGTCTAGCTGAGACCAACAGATAAGACAAGTAGACAAAGACACATTTTTAGACTAATGACATGGACGGGGATCGAACCCGCACCTTCTACTCGGCACCCATCGCCTTGCCAAGGCGAAGACCAGTGTGCTTAACCACTCTGCCATCGGCTTTCACCTATTTTCACCTTATTCCCTCAGTCGCTCGCATCATTATTTGGTCCCTAGGTCTAGCTCCGTCTGTTAAAGCCTCTATAGTTGTTGGCCTGCTTCTCTGTATCATAAGCCCTATTTAGTAACAAATGGTTCGAAGAACTGTTCTTGAACAGAAGCGATCTATCCGTTTTAAGATCATGTTCCATATTTAACATTCATCGTTCACTTACTGTATTCACTCTTATTGGGCGAGTGAATGAGTGAGTTAGTTTTTACAGCACGTCAGTGTGGTGCTATATTGTATTGTTATTGGTTCGTTGGTTGGTTGGGCTGGTTGGTTTAAAGTCCAACGTCCAACAGCAGCACTATATAGGCTATATTGTGGACGGGCCCCAAGACGGACGTCTGACAATTTTATGTGCTGCCACACACGAGACAGGGCGGGGATACCATGACTCCTGTCTCATCCGGTCACATTATACTGACACCGATCCAACCAGTAGGGAACGCAACAGCCAGGATTCGAACTCGGGACCTTTTGCGTCGGAAGCCGATGTTCTACCCCTGGATCACCGCCACCCCCTCCCCCCTTTTTAGAGGGAGAGAAGGGGTGTATAATTTCTCAATTCTCACGTTAATCCTAAAGTGTATGTCTTACACAACTTTATTACAGCCTAACCCTCTCTTTTGCTTTAGATATACATTTTCGGATTCAGGAGAAATGAAATATATAACGGCTCTTTAAATCATAAAAATGATTTTCTTATTCTTATCAATAACAAACGGTTGTTGGGTTCATGCTACAACTTTTCAATTCACAAAAATGGTTACTAACTACATGTTGTAGACACTTGTGTCGAAAAAAAATTTTTTTTAAGATTCCCCGTAGACAAAGAATTGAAATGAAGAATTACTGTTGTTTCGGGTTTATAAAACGAATTAGTAGGTAGAATCCAATGACCTTTAAATAAAAGAAGAAAAAGAAATTTCTCTCTTTCTCTCTCTCTCTCTCTCTCTCTCTCTCTCTCTCTCTCTCTCTCTCTCTCTCTCTCTCTCTCTCTCTCTTCTCTCTGGTTATCTATCTATCTATCTATCTATCTATCTATCTATCTATCTATCTATCTATCTATCTATCTATCTATCTATCTATCTATCTATCTATCTATCTATCTATCTATCTATCTACCTATCTATCTATATATCTCACTATATCTCTCTATCGCTCTTTCCCACTCCCCTCTCACTCTCTCTCTTTCTCTTTCAAAAACACCCTATCTGCTAGCATACATGACGTATACCATCAGGAATGGTAGCTTCAAGATTGCATGCCTACACACAGCGATACTTATGTACAACCAGAGATAGAATACCACACGAAGACACCCTGACGTCAAATAGAGAAATGTTTATGCGCATTGTAAAAAAATAACTTAGAACTGTAAGTACAACGTCTCCGGTGGTATACGACGCGTCGTAACAATATAAAAATAAGAAGGCTAGGTTACAACGTGTCGTAAACTACCGTGACATTGTACTTACGGCCCGGCCCTAGTCGTTGAAATGTATGGTCTTGACTGGATTGAAGCTTTCTAATAATTTTTATTGCGATACTTTGGGCTTGAAACCTAACGGCAAGGTTCTAACGCAAGGTGCTATAAATATACGCAAAACTACTATCTCTCCCATAGAAGTAGGCCAATCTATTTATAGTGGTGACGTGGTTAGGATTGTTGGTCTATTTTCGGCGACCATGCACAACTTCCGGAGTGGTGTGTATAATGTAGAAGGTACAAGAACAGCAATATTGCTGAAAGATTATACTCTAGAACTAGATTAAATCTAGATATTTAGTAGAAGCATAAATAAAGTCAATACGACAAATCTAAAATAGTAATATTCTTTTTATTATAACTCTCATATTCAATTCATATCGTCTAGATCCAGTTTGTAGAGGCCGTTTTCTGTTTGTTTACACTCATGGCCATCATAATTTATGTGTACACTTTAAAATGTCACCATAATTATGATGCGTAGAAACTTGTCATCTCTGCACAAAGAAGATTCAAAAGTCCGCCATTATCGTTACCACATATAGATTTTGTCAGGGCAAATTTAGAGACGCTCAAGCTATACGGCGAACTCAAAATTGTGAGAATCGGGTTTTCACGATCCGCAGAATGCTTTAAAAATGTAAAAAATAGTACATGCGCAATGAAGTCTCAAACTGGGTGGAACTTTGTTAATTCTGTTTATTGTTGTTGAAATTGTGCTGGTTCTCATTTTAGTGCGCCCGTGGTTTTTGTTTTGTATTGTGCAATAAATATTGTTGGCAAAATGTAAGTTAATTATTATTGTATTATTATTTATCCATTAATGTTTAGGAAATAAACTATTTAATCCTTTTGTTTTGATCTCTGTTTTTTGTTTGTTTTGTTTTTGTTTGTTTTGGTTTTTGTTTGTTTTGGTTGTGTTTTTTTTTTGTTTTGTTTTTTGTTTTTTTTTTCATGTTTTATAGGTATTTGGAAGATGTATGTATGTATGTATTATTTAAAAAAATATATTTGATCTCTTACCTACATAAAATGAAAGTAAAAGATGATTTATGTACAATTATTATACAAGATGTAATGTATATGCGTGTATGGTTATGGTTTTTCTGTTCTGATATTCCCGCGTAGAGATATTTGTTTATGGTTGGTTTGCTAGTCTTAAAACCCTTTATGTTAAAGATAAAAAGGCCTTGTGGACGAGTCAGTGGGCGCGGTGGCCCTGGGGTAGACCATGGGTTTCCGACGCAAAAGGTCTGGGTTCGAGTCCTGGCGATTTCGCTCCCTACTGGTTGGGTCGGTGTCAGTTTAATGTGACTGGCTGAGACAGGAGCCATGGCATCCCCGCCCTGTCTCGTGTGTGGCGGCACATAAAATTGTCAGACGTCAGTCTTGGACCTGTCCACAATATAGCCTATATAGTCCTGATGTTCTACGTTAAAAGCAACCCCACTCAACTCAACTCTGTGGACGAGTCGCAGAAAACAGTCTGATCATAGACGGTGCCAGTGAGAACAACAGAACTTCTGTCTCAGTGAGTCACATTATACTAACACGTTAAAACCAGCTGGTACAGCAATCGGTTTTCGAACCCGTGGCATCTTGGTTAAAGTTCAAGCGCTTTAGCAACTAAATCTACTACCCCCCCCCCCCCTCCTGTAAAACCAGGTATTTCCTGTTATATAATTATTGAACATTCGGTCAAACTCATATTTTTAAAAAGAAATAATGGGAAAAATGTACACATAGGACATGTTATATAGGACATGTATTTATTTTTGGGGGGATTGCAAACATTAAAAATCGTTTCTAGGTCTTAACTATGAACAAAGCTGTCTCTTAAACAAAAAGCTTTTTAAGGCAATATATAGTATATGTCACTTGGTCAGAATCTTAAAGTTTTCGTATTTTCATTTTAGTGATTGTGGGATAAGGAAATTGAGATCTTGTTAACAGCCACGCAAAACATCTCTTGTACCACCAACCTTCCCCTTTAAGAACAGCGCAGTTACCCAGGTCTGAATCATTGTCTCTATCCTTTGTAGTGAATGGTTGATTATTAAGATACGATAGGCCGTCTTCGTTTGTACTTTTTCCAGTAACTCCTGAGTATGATCCTAGTCGCAATCGGTAGCTGAAAAATACAACTAAGTTCATGTTAAATACAATCGATTGTAAACCCCGTTTTGTGTGAATGTAATAATCGTAAAATGTTACTTTATAGGAATAGATTTTCAATGTATAAATCTGTTAAGTACAGCATACAGTTCAAAGTAAATTAAAGTAATTAGAATATATTTCCACGGTCTTGGGTATCAGTTTAAAATAATAGGGATAAATGCTAAAACCTACTTGTCTGATTCAGCCTCGATTTTGAAGCCGGTGTATTGAGCAAACACCTCCCGATCATTCTCTTTCATGTCTATCCTAAGTTCGTAAGGGTCCTGTAGATAAAATGGCGAATAAAATAGTAGAGTCGTCAGATGGTGAGATATAGAGCCAAAACAGCATGTCTGTGATTCAGTTTCAACATTCAAGAGGGATAAAAGACATTTACTGTTTTTTTTTTACAAAAATAACCTGAACTAAAAAAAATTAATGGTAATAACAGAAAACATACTCATTTATTGCCCCAGATTTCCTCAATCTTTTGGTTCCGCGGAGGCGATAGTAGGACCTAAATCTTATGAACTGGGAGGTGGTAAGTGTGGAGTGTCGTTCTTCATACTGACTGAGAAGTGTGAAGTGTTGACTCTCATGGACTGGGAAGTGTTAAGTGTGGAGTGTCGTTCTTCATATTGACTGGGAAGTGTGAAGTGTTGTCTCTCATGGACTGGGAAGTGTTAAGTGTGGAGTGTCGTTCTTCATATTGACTGGGAAGTGTGAAGTGTTGTCTCTCATGGACTGGGAAGTGTTAAGTGTGGAGTGTCGTTCTTCATATTGACTGGGAAGTGTGAAGTGTTGTCTCTCATGGACTGGGAAGTGTTAAGTGTGGAGTGTCGTTCTTCATATTGACTGGGAAGTGTGAAGTGTTGTCTCTCATGGACTGGGAAGTGTTAAGTGTGGAGTGTCGTTCTTCATATTGACTGGGAAGTGTGAAGTGTTGTCTCTCATGGACTGGGAAGTGTTAAGTGTGGAGTGTCGTTCTTCATATTGACTGGGAAGTGTGAAGTGTTGTCTCTCATGGACTGGGGAGTGTTAAGTGTGGAGTGTCGTTCTTCATATTGACTGGGAAGTGTGAAGTGTTGTCTCAAATAGGGCTGGAAAGTGTGGCGTGTGGTTAAATGGACTAGGAAGTGTGGAGTGTCGTCTCTTCTAAAACTGAAAAATGTGGAGGGTTGAATCTCACAGGACTGGAAAGTGTAGAGTGTTGTGGTGAACTGGAAAATATACTATAGATTACTTGGTCAGAATCTTAAATCTTATTTTAATTTTAATGAATGTGGGACAAAGCAGTGGAGATCCTGTGTACCAAGTTCTAATCGATACGTGCAGTGGCGTGTGGTGAGCTTAAATTCCATGAGTGCAAAATCTGTGGGGGTTCAGGGGTCCTCTGAGGCCCCCTGATGGGTAACGGACAACGCCCTGAGGGATATCTAAGATTCGAAACAAAAAAAATCGGTATCCTGGGGCTTAAAATATGCCAAACATTGACCAAATTTAATTTTGATTTTTTGTTTGTGAAAAGTAATACAGATAAGAAATTTTCGTTAACCAATGAACTGAAAATTTTAACATTATTATTATTGGCCTGCAGCTTGAGTAAATAACTTATACATGTATTCGTGATCACATAATTATCAAAAAGGTTATGTAAGTGAAATAATATTCATTTATTTTATCTTGAAAACTGATGTTGATGCAGATCTAAATGACAGTTAGATCAATAACAATAATTCAAGTCAACTACAAAATAAATAAATGGGATCATAATAAATGTTAACATCATTCATAAAGAAAAATATAAAATATAAATGTTATCGTTTGAAACTGGAAGATCAACTAGTGAAATTTGAAAACGGGGCTTCAAATTCATGAACAACGGAGTAACAACAGCGCAACCAGAGTGGTAACGGAGCAAATGGTATTTAGCTCTAGCAGACTCTAAAATTATGCTCTTAAATTCGTTGAACAAATTTTTTTTTTAAATAATACCGTTCAAAAACTCATTTTTATACCTTTCAAGGATGTGTGATGATTGTTTATAATTTTATTTTAATTGAAGGAAATCTAACTTGCACATGCTCTCAGGGTTTCCTCTTTATGTCTAGTAAAGCGAGGCATTTGACGCCCCGCTATGGTACCAGTAAATTACTAAGAATGAAGAAGGAGCGCCTGAGTGCGGATGGGACAGTGTCCCACTTTTCATTCCGACCCCCGTATGCTAAATCAGGAGTTTATGTTTTCCACACGCAGCGGTCGCATAATTCAACCTAAAGCTAGAACCGACCGCTACAATAATTTATTTGTGCCATCAGGCTCACGGCAAATGAGGAGCTCAACATGAAACGAATGTGTTAATGCGAGCTTGTAACTGTGTGCGTGTGTGTGTGTATATGTATGTGAGCCATCACTCATACTATGTAATGTAAAATGTTTATTTTTATTATTATTACTGTGTGTAAAATACTTTTAACATGTCCAAATCGATTTCCCAATAAGGGACAAATAAAAATTATCTTATCTTATCTTATCTTATCTTAGCGGAACTTACAGTGGCTATTATTACTCTTAACGTTATGTAGATCTAGTAGGGTTATTTTTTTCTTCTCTTCCCCTTTTCCTTTTTTTGTGTGTGTGTGTGTGTGTGTGCAATGCACTCAAACTTTAATAAAGGAACCGCCACTGGATAGGTGTCTCATAGGCTTAGGAAATGTGGAGTAAAGAGTGGCTTCTCTAATAGGACTGAGTTGAGTTGAGTGAGTTGATTCAACGTCCAACATCAGCATTACATAGGCTATATTGTGGAACAACCTTCCCAAAAACATTAGGGAAGCACCTTCCTTGGAAATTTTCAAATGCATGCTTAAGTTCTACCTTTTTGACGATTGAAATTGAACCGGTGAAACTTGTAAATACCTATAATGATTGCTTGTGGCTTTTGAATGTAATATTGTATTGTGTCAACATTATATGATTATTCTTCCATTGTACATGTGATAATGGAAATTGTTAAGCGCACTGAGCATGATTGTTCATGGAAGTGCGATATATAAATGCAATATATTATTATTATTGTGGACAGGCCCCAATACTGACGTCTGACAGTTTTATGTGCTGCCACACACGAGACAGGGAATGGATACCATGACTCCTGTCTCAGTCGGTCACATTAAACTGACATCATGGCACCGACCCAACCAGTAGGGAGCGAAATCGCCAGGGCTCCAACCCGGACCTTTTACATTGGAAGCTGATGTTCTACCCCAGGACGATCGCCCCCCCCCCCCCCCCCTAAAAAAAAAGGATTGGGAAGTGTGGAGTGTTGTCATGGACTTGGAAATGTGGAGCGATGTCCCTCACAGGATTGGCAAACGTTGATACTTATAACCAAATGTGAATATATTTAATTGTAATTTATTGCCATAAATTGAAGTTGTCTTAAAATGTACGCTTTGGTCATAAAGTAGTTAATTCCTGACCATCGCAAATTTGATTAACATTTAAGTTATGGCAATAAGTTGAGACGCATGTTGAAATACTAGCGAAACCTATTTATATTACAATTAACTTTACACTCGTCATCGGGAGAAGTAGCAAACAAATGAATTGATTGAAAATACATGTATTTACTAAAAGTGATACAGGGCTACCAATCTTTCTATTCAGATCATTGAAAAAATTGAATTAGATTTACTATTACCATATTTACTGATGAAACTCTATTAGATTTTGTTGAAGATTAAGAGAATCTCATATTTTGCAAACATTTATCTCTTCGATATTTTTATGCAATTTTAAAACTTTTTTTTTTACTTTTTTTTAAACGTATGATAATATTGAAACTCTCTCTTTAAAAGCTTTTCTCACTATAAAAAATGCAACTCTCGTATATTCTATCAAAATTATTTTTTGGTACAGTACCTTTTTTTAATGTTTGTTTTCATGATTTAGGGGGAAAGGCTTCTTTTTCCGAATAAATTCAATTCAATTCTCTAACAAAATTTTAAAGCCATAAGGAAAACAGCGTTTACATAATGTTTTTTTAGTAGCATACTGTAGCCCGAATTTCCCTTTTTCCTGATGAAGAAGGTCTTCACTTACTGTGGAGGTGAGGTTGTGGATCGCATCATTGCCCAGCCAGAAATCTCCAGAGATATTTCCAAAGCCGTTCTTATAGTCAGCCCAGTCTCTATCAAAATCTACATCGCCCTTGGTCCGACTCTGTAAATTAACACAAAAAGGTAAAGATCCAGAGTTATTTCCAAAGCCGTTCTTATAGTCAGCCCAGTCTCTATTGAAATCTACATTGTTCCTAGTCCGACTCTGTAAATTAACACAAAAAGGTAAAGATCCAGAGTTATTTCCAAAGCCGTTCTTATAGTCAGCCCAGTCTCTATTGAAATCTACATCGTTCCTGTTCCGACTCTGTAAATTAACACAAAAAGGTAAAGATCCAGAGTTATTTCCAAAGCCGTTCTTATAGTCAGCCCAGTCTCTATTGAAATCTACATTGTTCCTAGTCCGACTCTGTAAATTAACACAAAAAGGTAAAGATCCAGAGTTATTTCCAAAGCCGTTCTTATAGTCAGCCCAGTCTCTATTGAAATCTACATTGTTCCTAGTCCCAATCTGTAAATTAACACAAAAAGGTAAAGATCCAGAGTTATTTCCAAAGCCGTTCTTATAGTCAGCCCAGTCTCTATTGAAATCTACATTGTTCCTAGTCCGACTCTGTAAATTAACACAAAAAGGTAAAGATCCAGAGTTATTTCCAAAGCCGTTCTTATAGTCAGCCCAGTCTCTATTGAAATCTACATCGTTCCTGTTCCGAATCTGTAATTAACACAAAAAGGTAAAGCTCTAGCTAAAGAGAGTTTCACATTGAAACGTTAGCATCTGTGAGGATATTACATGTAATAATTTTTATAACTACAATTTCAAATATCACAACTGTTTAGTGTTTATTGAAAAAGGGTCCTTCAGTCTACATAGAACCTATTCTAATGTATGGTTGCGAGGGGTGGACGGTGTCAAAGCAGATAGAAAAGAAACTGAAAGCATTAGAAATGTGGTTTTTAAGACGAATGCTCCGCATATCTCTTGGACAGTAAAGAAATCAAACAAAGAAGTTTTAGAAGAAGCTCAGGCAAAATCATCAATAATTAACAAGGTGAGGAAAAGGCAAACAACATTCTTTGGCCACATGATGAGAAGAGAGGGACTAGAACATCTAGTGACGACAGGAAACGCAGTCAAGGAAGGCAAAGAGAAAAAATGGCAGACGGGATGAAGGAGTGGCTACAAATATCAAAGGTTACAGAGATGATGAAACTAACCAGAGAAAGAGAGATATGGAGGGACATGATCACCAACGCTACGAGGCATGGTACTTGATACATATTGGTGACTGGACTGACATTTCCATCTGATGTTGCTATTTTTTATTGTCTATTTTTTATGGAAATATAGAAACATTAATTTATGTCCAAATTCATTTCACTTCCACAACAAAACATGAAAATCTTTCAAACAACGGTATTTATTTAGAGTTAATTGCAGGAAAATAAATGTGTTATTAAGGTAACAATACATTATAATATTATATACTTAAGTAACAGTTTTAAGTTATTGTGACATAAACATTAGGAGGCTGGAGAAAAAAGGGAAAACACAAAATTAAGCTACATTGAACAGTTTCTTAGAAGTGGCAATTTTTTTTGTCTTTTAATAGCGATTGAATGACAATTCACTCATACTTATTACGGCGATTGGATTACAATTCACTCATACTCATTACGGCGATTGGGTGACAATTCACTCATACTCATTACAGCGATTGGATGACAATTCACTCATACTCATTACAGCGATTGGATGACAATTCACTCATACTCATTACGGCGATTGGATGACAATTCACTCATACTCATTACGGCGATTGGATGACAATTCACTCATACTCATTACGGCGATTGGATGACAATTCACTCATACTCGGCGATTGGATTACAATTCACTCATACTCATTACGGTGATTGGATGACAATTCACTCATACTCATTACGGCGATTGGATGACAATTCACTCATACTCATAACGGCGATTGGATGACAATTCACTCAAACTCATTGCGGCGATTAGATGACAATTCACTCATACTCATTGCGGTGATTGGATGACAATCACTCATACTCATTACAGCGATTGGATGACAATTCACTCATACTCAATACAGCGATTGGATGACAATTCACTCATACTCATTACGGCGATTGGATGACAATTCAGTCATACTCATTACGGCGATTGGATGACAATTCAGTCGAACTCATAACGGCGATTGGATGACAATTCACTCATACTCATAACGGTGATTGGATGACAATTCAGTCATACTCATTAAGCGATTGAATGACAATTTACACATATTTATTACAGCGACCTATTTTAACATACAGCGCAGTTTCTGAGAAGTACCATCATTTATTTGTTTATGAACAGTTGTTATTTTACCTGGATGACAATCCACCCACCACCGAGAGTCTTGGTATCACAAAGCATGTGTCGGTCCAATGTGTCATCGAATGTTATGATGTACGATGTGTTCGCTCTACCTGTGACTTTGCTCATCTCACGGCTGCATGATGTGGTGAACTATAATAAGAGAATAATAATAGTAATAATAATAATAATAATAATAATAATAATAAAAATAATAATAATAATAATAATAATAATAATGATGCGAGTTCTCTCTACTTGAGATAAAAATAAATAACTCGTGTTATGTGTAATACAAAAAGTATCCCACAGTTAAAAGGGTGTTATCTGTGATCATCCAGAACTCATTACGTTAAATATCAAATGTTTATGCTACCAACCATCAGGCCGCTCTACTCTCTTGACACCGCACATGTAACCAGTCGTAAGAAACACAGACGTCATAAACCAACGAAACTGTCATAAGAGAACAATGTATAGTTATCATATTGCATGGCTAGTAAATCTATTAGCTGGACCGTTCAACTAAGCGCACCAGTTTAAACAACATTATGCATTGCAATGGTTGGCGTTTCCTGGAGGGCAGTTGAACGATAGATACAGTTTATCAAAGTATCAAACGGCGTTTGAAGGATTATTACGCTGCATAATTGTTTTTTGTTCTGTAAGTTTTAATAGTAGTGTCGTTCTCTAAAAGTTTTCAGCATTTGTAGCTTAGATCAGTAGATATTTATATAACAGATACCGGTAGATTTCATAAAACTGTCCCCGTATAGGACCCCCCAGGGGAACCTAGGAGACGTTAAACCCGGAGAGAGGGAGAGAATTCTCTCCCTCCCTCTATAGAGATCAGATTTCATAAAAGACCAGTTGATTGGACCTTACGTGTGAATATTGTTTGTTTTTTGTTGTAGTTGTTTTGTTTTTATTTTTTGTTTTTTGTTGCTTTTTGTTTTATTTGGTGTTTTTGTTATTTTCAAGAGCTTTTAATTGAAATTCTATAGAACGGCCATTTCTTAGATCTAAAAAGTAAAAAATGTATTTTCGTTCAGAAATCAGAATAAACTAAAAGACGAAAATATAAAAAAAAAGAGTGTTTAAACTAAATTCCACATACATTAGATAAGCTTATTATCGCCACAGGGATGTAAGGCCAAATAGTTCATCGATTTCTAAAATACCCCGGAATGAGTTTTCTGGCAACACCGAAACAGATCGACAAATGAGGCAAAACACTAATTTCGTGAGTTCAAAGATACCGCCGAAAAAGATGGGGAAAGAGGCCAGTTTACTCATGGGTTCCGAAACAACGCCGAAATAAATGGGCTAATTTTAAGACTCGACAGTCTCACCTACCGTGGCAAGAGACAACCAAGAGAATAGCTGCAGTGGTCACACAAACACTTCGCTCCATGGCTGAACATCGAGGTTTTGTTGAAAGTTGAAGCACGATTCGACCGTTTCGACGCTGAGTCGGTAACTGTACAAAAAAAGCCGACGCCTCTCACTTGATGTGTACTAATACAGTAACTGTTCTTGCAGTTAATGCATACAGGGCAAAGATTGCATGCCTTTTTAAACGCATTCGTTATTGATAAGACGACATTACTCAAGTCCCCATCTTGACATTATTTGAAAGGTAGCATACGATCACCAATGTTGTTTATCGTGGGATGGATGATAACAGCCTTACAAAATAGAAAGATGCGAGTTCTCTCTACTTGAGATAAAAATAAATAACTCGTGTTATGTGTAATACAAAAAGTATCGCCACATTTAAAAGGGTGTTATCTGTGATCATCCAGAACTCATTACGTTAAATATCAAATGTTTATGCTACCAACCATCAGGCCGCTCTACTCTCTTGACACCGCACATGTAACCAGTCGTAAGAAACACAGACGTCATAAACCAACGAAACTGTCATAAGAGAACAATGTATAGTTATCATATTGCATGGCTAGTAAATCTATTAGCTGGACCGTTCAACTAAGCGCACCAGTTTAAACAACATTATGCATTGCAATGGTTGGCGTTTCCTGGAGGGCAGTTGAACGATAGATACAGTTTATCAAAGTATCAAACGGCGTTTGAAGGATTATTACGCTGCATAATTGTTTTTTGTTCTGTAAGTTTTAATAGTAGTGTCGTTCTCTAAAAGTTTTCAGCATTTGTAGCTTAGATCAGTAGATATTTATATAACAGATACCGGTAGATTTCATAAAACTGTCCCCGTATAGGACCCCCCAGGGGAACCTAGGAGACGTTAAACCCGGAGAGAGGGAGAGAATTCTCTCCCTCCCTCTATAGAGATCAGATTTCATAAAAGACCAGTTGATTGGACCTTACGTGTGAATATTGTTTGTTTTTTGTTGTAGTTGTTTTGTTTTTATTTTTTGTTTTTTGTTGCTTTTTGTTTTATTTGGTGTTTTTGTTATTTTCAAGAGCTTTTAATTGAAATTCTATAGAACGGCCATTTCTTAGATCTAAAAAGTAAAAAATGTATTTTCGTTCAGAAATCAGAATAAACTAAAAGACGAAAATATAAAAAAAAAAGAGTGTTTAAACTAAATTCCACATACATTAGATAAGCTTATTATCGCCACAGGGCTTTCCCCAGAATGTTTCATATACACAGGCAAAAAAATCGTATTCATATGATGCATCTGAATAAAGACTCGCAAATAAGGCAATAATTAATGCTGAATTAGTGTGGGTGTGTCTGGTGTACAATTAGTATGGACGAATGAAAGAATATTGTAAAGCGCTTTGAGGCCTCGACATAAAGCGCTACAAAAATGTACTTATTATTATTATACTTTTTTAGGTGAGGGAAACAATGATGATAACAGAGTACTTTAGATGATTACTGGAATATTATTCACATTGATGAAAATAACTCAAAATAATAGAGTGCAAAAATCGTTCAATATCTCAAAAAGTTTCTTTATGTTTCTGCCTGATCGTGTAGTGCTCGGCTGAGTCTTTGATAGTGTGTCAGCAGTACCGTCCGTTATTGGGACTTGAACCTTGGGATGCACAGCTAATGGCGTGGGCAAGATATCGATAAAGTAGGCAGACTGAAGTCTGTCCAAGGATACTCGTGTGGGTCTGTTTTCCTGAGAATGTCAACATGTTTATCCGACCGTGACAAAACATTGAAAGGTCCAGAATAAGGTCAGACCAAAGGACTGTGGTGTGTAGGTCCCTAATTTGGCGGTCGTAGACGTACTGTGCTGACGTGAGACCACGGGACGCATTAGTTTTTGATTGACTATGATGGACAGGATTAAGTAGTGAATGTTGTGGTTGTTGTTATTGATGTTGTTGTTGGTGTTGTTGTTGTTGCTGTTGTTGATTTTAAAACTCAATTGGGTTTTCAATTCACCTTCTTTGAGGCGGATGTGTCATTAAGGATGGCCGTGTCATTTAGGGCGGCCGTGTCATTCAGTGCGGCTGTGTCATTCAGTGTGGCTGTGTCATTTAGTGTGGCTGTGTCATTCAGTGTGGCTGTGTCATTTAGGGCGGCTGTGTCATTCAGTGTGGCTGTGTCATTAAGGATGGCTGTGTCATTCAGTGTGACTGTGTCATTTAGTGTGGCTGTGTCATTTAGGGCGGCTGTGTCATACAGTGTGGCTGTGTCATTTAGGGCGGCTGTGTCATTCAGCGTGGCTGTGTCATTTAGTGTGGCTGTGTCATACATTGTGGCTGTGTCTTTGAGCACACACCTAGACTCGCTATCTACAGACGTCAACATCTCACGTATTAGCTCTGTCTGGTTCTTCACAGAGGTTAGGCTGATTTCACTATAAGCCTTGAGCAAGTCCAAATCGCTATCCAGAGAATAGAAAAGATCAGATGCATTGCTTAGAGCTTGCTCAAAACGTTTGGAGACGTTCCTCAGAGCTTGTTTCTGTTCCACATGAAACCTGTCAGTTATTGTCTCTAGCATGAGTTTATTGAGATTGTTGTTGTTGTCAATTTTATCCTCAATTCTATTTTCGAACATACCTATTTTGTCGTTGAAGAATTTCTGCAGTTGCATTATTTTATCTTCCATTCTATTTTCAAAGACGTCGCCTCTATCGCCGAAATCCTTCAGTAGTTGCCCTATTTTATCGTCCACACTCTTTTGAAGTTGCCTAATTTCATATTCCACGTTCGTTATCTGTTGATCTAATTTATCGTTCATATTTTTTTGTAGTTGCCCAATTTTATCGTCCATACTCTTTTCCAGACCATTCACCGACTGAGAGATCAGCTGCTGAAGGGAGGACAACAGATGCAATGACATGACTGGCACCAAACTGCCACCATCCGCCTGATCCCCTGTCTGAGCCGACTGTTGGACTACGCTGGTACTTTTCACCACCTCTCTGCCCCGAGTGTCTAAACCCTGGACTTGACAAGTGAACTCGGCCTCACAATCGTCATGTTTAACAAACTCTATCCGGACCGTGGCTCTCCCCGAGTCTAGGGCCGCCTCGACTTTTCTACCGTTTCCTACGCGGTTTTGAGTAGGGGCTGTGGACGTAACAGAACCAACCAGAACGTCCCGGTTATCCTTAGCGTTGCTGCTAGAACCTGCGGGGACTCTTTGGTACACAAACATGCTGGAAATGGTCTTAAGCAGAAGCAGCGAGTGTGCCTGGTCTGTGCCTGTGGTGCCGGAGTCGGAGGAGTCGGTGCTCTCTTCGCACGTGAGGACACCGCACGATTTACGAGCTGCCAGTGGGGGGGAAGTGGGGGAGTCACGGTTCATAGTCATCTGCAGGCCTAGGGTTGGGAAGGTAAATCGAGTGGACTGTTTAGTAATGTCTTGTATTAGGTTTCCAAACAAGCAACCTATGGTTCATCGGCCATTGCTATTTCATAATATTAATAGAATAGTGAGGGTGGTTCTCAATTCTTAGAGAAGGGCTTTCAATTGAATTTGAATATCAATACATTATTATTACATTGAATGCTCTATTTAAAAAAATAATCGTTACCACTTTATTCCAGAACAGAGGAGGGCAAAACACCTTGCTTCAAGAATTTACAGATCATCCCAGGCAGAGAAGTCTGACAACGCCTCGCTGAAAGGGTTTCAAGTTTCATAACTAGGTTACAAGAAATTTAAATGTTGACACTGATTTGATCGTCCTACACTTACAAAAAATCAGATAACATGTAAGGCCAAATAGTTCATCGATTTCTAAAATACCCCGGAATGAGTTTTCTGGCAACACCGAAACAGATCGACAAATGAGGCCAAACATTAATTTCGTGAATTCAAAGATACCGCCGAAAAAGATGGGAAAAGAGGCCAGTTTTCTCATGGGTTCCGAAACAACGCCGAAATAAATGGGTCTGTTTGTGGACGGGTTTGTTTGTTTGTTGGTTGGGTTTTAACGTCCAACATCAGCAACTTATGGCTATCTCGTGGACGAGCCCCAAGACGGACGTCTGACAATTTTATGTGCTGCCACACACGAGACAGGGTGGGGATACCATGACTCCTGTCTCAGCCGGTCACATTATACTGACACCGACCCAACCAGTAGGGATTGCAACAGCCAGGATTCGAACTCGGGACCTTTTGCGTCGGAAGCCGATGTTCTACCCCTGGGCCACCGCGCCCCCCGAGAGAGGGAGGGGGAGAGAGAGAGAGAAATGAGACAAAACACTAATTTCGTGAATTCAAAGATACCGCCGAAAAAGATGGGAAAAGAGGCCAGTTTTCTCATGGGTTCCGAAACAACGCCGAAATAAATGGGCTAATTTTAAGACTCGACAGTCTCACCTACCGTGGCAAGAGACAACCAAGAGAATAGCTGCAGTGGTCAAACAAACACTTCGCTCCATGGCTGAAGATCGAGGTTTTGTTGAAAGTTGAAGCACGATTCGACCGTTTCGACGGTGAGTCGGTGACTGTACAAAAAAAAACCGTTAAACCGACGCCTCTCACTTGATGTGTACTAATACAGTTCTTGCAGTTAATGCATACAGGGCAAAGATTGCATGCCTTTTTAAACGCATTCGTTATTGATAAGACGACATTACTCAAGTCCCCATCTTGACATTATTTGAAAGGTAGCATACGATCACCAATGTTGTTTATCGTGGGATGGATGATAACAGCCTTTCAAAATAGAAAGATGCGAGTTCTCTCTACTTGAGACAAAAAAAATAACTCGTGTTAGATGTAATACAAAAAGTATCATCACACGTCAAAGGGTGTTATCTGTGACCATCCAGAACTATTTATGTCAAATATCAAATGCTTGTGCTACCAACCATCAAGCAGCTCTACTCTCTTGACACCGCATCTATTGTCACTTGTAAAAAAAAAACAGACGTCATAAACCAACGAAACTGTCATAAGAGAAAAAAACAATGTATAATTATCATATTGATGGTGGTGGTGTTGAGTTGGTTTAACGTCCAACATCAGCACTATATAGGCTATATTGTGAACGAGCCCCAAGACTAACGTCTCACAATTTTATGTGCTGCCACACACGAGACAAGGATGCCTGTCTCAGCCGGTCATATTATACTGACACGGACCCAATCAATAGGGAGCGATATGTTCAGGGCTCGAACCCGGACCTTTTACGTCGGAAGCCGATGTTCTACCCCAGGACCACCACGCCCCCCTTAAGCAGTGACATTCTGTTGAAATTTTCTTGAAGATGTCGAACAAAGTCGCTACCCGATGAAAGTCCATCAGCAGATGGCGGTGGGGAAAAATCACCAGGAATTCTCAGGTTGGTTCCGTGCGTTAGAAGAGAAGGTGCAGCTTCCAGCTCCTCTTTCCACGTAAGCCTAGAGCGAATTTCTAGTAGAACAACCGGCAATTCATCCATCCAGTTTGGACCGAGAAGACGAGCATTGACTGCAGCTTGAAGGCTGTGGTAAAATCACTCAACCATGCCATTGCACTGAGAATGATGGGCGGTGGTATTTTTGGGTTTGCAGCCAAGAGCCTTGTTCAATTCATGCCATAGACCGCTAGTAAATTGTAGACCTTGATCCGAGGTGATAGAGTCTGGCACCACAAACTGTTAAATCCAGGTGCGAAGTAAGGCCATGGCACAGGTGGTTGTCTCAGCCTTGGGACCTGCTTCGGGTCATCTAGTAAACCTGTCGACGATGGTATTAGATAGGTAAAAGATATGAGCAGCCTTCTGATGATGGGAGAGGGCCTACGAGGTCTACGTGTATGTCACCAAAGCGACAATCACTTGGGGGGGGGGGGGGGTCAAAAGCATTACGAGCAGTTTTAGTATGTCTGCCTATTTTACTCGCTTGACAAGAATGGTATGCGCGAACCATATTTGTAACCTCCCTCTTAAGTCCATGTTAAACATCAGGGCCCAAAATGGTTCGTGCGGTGGGCTTGTGGCCAGGATGTGAAAGGTTGTGTATGGCTTCAAAAACTGTTAATGCCCAAAGTGGTGCTGGTACGATAGCTCCTTGACGAGTGGTGGAAACATCACATAGTGAAGAGCAGCCACCTATTTCAAGTTCTGTAAGGCTTTGTGAACCTGTTGTTGTTGTTGTTGTTGTTGTTGTTGTTGTTGTTGTTGTTGTTGTTGTTGAGTTGGTTTAACGTCCAACATCAGCTCTATATAGGCTATATTGTGGACGGGCCCCAAGACTAACGTCTGACAATTTTATGTGCTGCCACACACGAGACAGGGCGGGGATGCCATGACTCCTGTCTCAGCTAGTCACATTATACTGACACCGACCCAACCAGTAGGGAGCGCAATCGCCAGGGCTCGAACTCGGACCTTTTGCGTCGGAAGCCGATGTTCTACCCCAGGACCACCACGCCCGCCTTAATGAACCTAGTTGTTGGCGTAATTATGTATGCTGTATGCTGTAATGCTGTTCTGTAGCATTTTGAGCAATCTCTATATAGGGAATATGCAATGGCGGTGCTAACATACTGGGCTCTTCGATTCTATAGGTTGCACGGGATGAAAATCAGGTTCTCCGTCCGCTGATATATTGGATACGTGTTGTACATTCTGCAATATAAGACAATTGCTTTGCTTGTCAAGGCGACCTGGCTGTCTTGTTTGTAAGAGCGTGGGTTAACGGTTTGTAGTCAGTGAGCACGGAGAATTCTCTGCCCTCTAAGAAGGAACGAAAATGTCACAAATTCTCCGGTTTCTGTTTTTATCTTAAGAGTCCTTCGTACTTCGAAGAGAGTTAACAATATAGCCTTTATAATTTAGTTATTTCTAAAGTTCCCTGTCGATTCATGCTTCACCTTGCAGCAAACTCAAACCTTTTCAGGCGTCAGTTGATGCCTGCTATTTGTTATCAGGTGAGGTGTGTGAATTTCAAAATAGCAACTTAGTAAGCTGAAACAAAACCATGATTAATCTACCATTGTGGTACGTGTACCAATGAGTCCATGAGAAAATAATTATATTAAATTATCTGTTATAGGTATTTTTTTTGTTTCAAGGTTTGGGTCTATCATGTAACATGACGCCTCAAACCCTCTTGTCTTATCTATGACAGTCTAAATATCATCATTGTGTGTGATGTTATAATTACAACTACTGTTCAAGACCCAAAGAGAGCAAATACAAGTTAGTCCTCCAAGCGAAGGCCAAAGATAAAACATAACAGATAACTATTCAACAAGCGTAAACAACAGTCACTGAGCAGAAATCCAACTGTATTATCGCTCCAGTTGTGGTAAACTCCTGGCCTCCTTAGAAATCACAAATAATCATGCATCCATTCCAACTACAGAATCTTGTATAACTCTCCGCCATCGTTCCCAGAATTGTGTTCTTGTTTCCCAGAATATTATCACAGCGGACTTCGAGACGGAAGGTACTCAGGTTGATTGGCATTATCAGGTGGACTCTGAAGCACGTAGAGCTTTTTATAAAGCTCTTATGAGATAATGAGAGGACTCACTAACGCTTGACTGACCCAAATATCGATGGAAACACGCTGCATGGATGGACAATATTATACACCTCATCGGTATTAAATCGGCAACATCGTTAAGTTAAATGCGTTGTATGTGTGGGCAGTATTTCATCGTAGTTAAATGGGAAACATCGTTAAGTTGAAATCGTTGTATGGGTGGTCAGTATTTTATCTTACCTTCGTAAATGGATAACATCGGTAAGATAATAACGTTGTATGGATGGACAGTATTAAAATTTATCTCACCGTCATTCATAGGTGACATCATAAAGTAAACACGTTGAATGGATGGGAAGTATTAATTTGTACCTCACCGTCGTTAAATAGGAAAAATCGGTAAGTTAAACACGTCGCATGGACGGATGGACTGTATTTTATCTCACCGTCATTAAACGGATAACATCGGTAAGTTTTAGGAAGTTGGAACTTCGCATCTCATGCATTGGGATTCATTGCGTTGTGGTTATCACACAATGATACATAATCTGCCTCTAATGGATTTCAAAGCTTCACAGAATTTCCACTTGACAATGAAATGGCACCCGGCGGACACTGAGGCCGAATCAACAGTGAAAATGCGGGTTTTTGTGTGTGTGTGTGTGTGTGTGTGTGTGTGTGTGGAAAACGGAAAGAGAATATAAATTCCTTTTTCTGTTTTTGTCTTTATTTCATTAATTCCTTAAACTATTAATATTGGGTTTCGGAGAGCAGATAGAGCTGTTACCGTTAAATACGGGAAAAAAAGTAGATTAAGGTCCAAAAGTGCCTTTAAATAACAGTTTGTAGAACTATTTAAAAAATGTACTTCCAATGTTACATCCTCAGTGGAGCTGTGGTTGGTTACCATGTGATCTTGCCCTGTGTGAAGTGCCTGAAGGCTGTCAACAATGGCCACCGTTGCATGTTCCACAACAAGTTTGTATCCCACTGTTACAGACTTGATGAGGAGGGTGAGTCAGCCACAAGTATTGTCCCTTAACTTAAATTTGATCTTCCAGGGATCCATTAGTTGATGGTAACATAAATTTAAGAAATGGATCTCTCTCTCTCTCTCTCTCTCTCTCTCTCTCTCTCTCTCTCTCTCTCTCTCTCTCTCTCTCTCTCTCTCTCTCTCTCTCTCTCCTCTTTCCTGTAAAATGCGAATAGAACTTTTACTCGCAATTTTTTTGTCTCTTGATTACCCAACTTTTTGCATTTTTGTAAAGAACATAATAGCAAAAAAACTGTATTAATTTCACCCTCACTTTTCACAGATAATCATGCATACAGAGTACATGATGAAAAATGGAGAAAGGGTGTAGATCTAGCTAGATTAATGCTGCAGTAATCTCTGAGCCTTTGGAATCCTGAAGACAAAAAAGTTGAAAGAAAACGAAGTTCCTGAGAACTGGTGTCTGAGCTCTTATATGTTTCGATGTTAGAAACAGTAATTACTTCCGGTCAATGACATCGGCTAATCGGTTTGCTTGGATTTCTGTGATTGTAGAGTAAAGAAGCTGTGGAAAACTAGCGGGCAGGTGACGCTGCGCGAGGTGTACAGGGTGAAGCGAGATGACCGGTTGCTGACCTCCTGCTCATACTGCTGCTGCAGGCAGTCCAGGCAGAACGTGTGCAAGCACGTCAACGTTTTCGGCTCTCGAAAACTCTCGAAACAAATTTTGCAATTTAAAAACTGGTCGCTAATCTCTTGCATAAGACGAGTTCCTGTCGCCATTTTTTACTGTGGGAGAAAGAGGATAAGTCTAAAAGGTTCTATTAAGAGTACTCTTGTTGAGGCCGGAAAGGGTATAAGACTATCACATTTGTTGGTCCATAGTCCAGAAAAAGATACTGGCGTGTGGCCTGCTTTGAGCTGAACTAGCTCTGTTAGTAATAACTGTCAGTTTTTACGAAACTGGATCAATCTGTGAAAGGAAGAAAAAAAAAGATTAAAAATGTATCAGACTCCATCCTGTTCTATCTGTAGGAGTTTCTCAAAAGAATAGAGAAACAGAAATACCGGTACACTGATAATACGACAACGTTATCCATTCTTTGATTCACATTTAAGTGATCGTTAAACATCTCTTTATCAGTTGAACATTTAACTTTATCTTGCTCCAACACGTTGCTTCGTATTTTCACAAGTTTTAATTATTAACAAGTCAATGCAGGTAGTCAAGCATATGATAAGCATGATGCCAAGAAGCAACACAAATAAATTTCAGTCAACCATTTTTAACTCATGTTATAAAACTAATGTCTTCAATAGTCTTTTCCCCAAGCCGTATAGTGACATTATATTCTCCATTTGAAAGCAATGAAATAGAGACATTCGTTGTTTTTTTTTCTGCCGCAGCGACTAATCCTCATTAACTGTCTTTAAATATTGAATTAAAAGCAATTGGGAACAAGGAAAAAATACTTTAAGTTGAAACTTCATGTTTCTATATTTTTTTGTAGAATACTGTAACATATATGTGTCTTTGATAAAGTGTGATAAATAGAACAAGTAAAATTAGAAGCGTGCTCAACCTCTGTTTAACTCTACTCAATATAGAAGAACGCCATTCAGAGATCTGTTCGGGTTTTCCACTAGCACATAGGCAAACTCTCAGGTTGTGACAACACTGTCAATACAGGCAGTGTTAACAGAGTAGTATCGCAAATCTAATAATACGTGTACCTGATTTAACCGTGATGTGCCGCTAACATATTATTGTGTCTCTTTGATCACTCTGCAAGTCTAAAAGAAACTTCTTTTCTCTTAATTTAGAATAAAGGCACGAAATACGTTCTCTCTAGTCGAAAGATTGTCTTTCTCGCTCTCTCCACCCTCTCTCTCTCTCTCTCTCTCGCTCTCTCTCTCTCTCTCTCTCTCTCTCTATTAAGATAAGATAAGATAAGATAATCTTTATTTGTCTCTTTGAGGAAAATACGACTTGGAAATGTTACATGTATTTCACACAAATACGTATAATAAACTAAACAGTGTACACAAAAAATAGAAACGATACAAATTTGTGGAAAAACAGTGTACATGACATTAACATGAGTGATGGCTTTTTGCACGTGTACTGTAGAAACAATTATTAAGTTTAACCAAAAAGAATTTAAGCATATATGTTGATAGGAAAACGTGAACTTTTTCTTTTACCTCTCTTCTCTCTCATTTTTCCCCATTATACTTACACACACTCTCTCTCTCTCTCTCTCTCACACACACACACACACACATACAAGCTCGCATACACACAATTCTTCTGTGAGAGTTCCTCATGTTTTTAATTTTTTCAACAGTGGCCTCCTATAAAGATCAATGAAAAGTAGTATGTTCAGCTTAATTATTTTATCCGCTCTTTTGATCAAGTATCTATTCTAGTCTTATCTTTTGAAAGAGCTGAGCCTCCCTAACAAGTGATGCCAAAAACAAATAATGCTTTCTATGGTTGCATTGTAGAATGAAGTCATAATAGTTTTATTAACATTAAAGGAATTAAGCCTTTCTTAAAAAGTACAGCCTTTGGTTTAATTTTTTACATAAATGATCAATATGAACATGCCAGTTTAACTTGGAATCTATTGTCAGTCCTAAATATTTGTAGCTGTCGACAATTTTAACAGTCCTGTCTTCAATCGAAAGAGGAATTACTCTATCTTTCTTATCCTAAAATAAAAAATAATTTCTTTGTCTTATCTACATTTAGCGTCAGAAAGTTCTGTCTACACCAGTCGTAAAACTGTTTTATCTCGGCTCTATAAGCGTCCTCTGAGGTGCTTAAAAGGTCCTGCAAAGTTGTGTCATCGGCAAATTTAATAAGGCGAGTGTTTTCTTCGGTGGCCCTGTAACCATTAGTGTACATTGAATATAGAACTGCAGATAAAACACATCCTTGAGGAGAGCCCATGTTAGTTCCATTGATATTAATGAACCGGGCCTTTTTGTGAGAAATTAGTACCGGTGTTAAGTTTTAAAGCTAATAATTTTATTAAATGCGTTGTGTGTGTGGGCAGTATTAATTCATTTGTACCTCACCGTCGTTAAATGGGAAACGTCGTTAAGTTGAAAACTTTTAATGGTTAGATATTTACGCTGCATGGATGGATAATATTATACATCTCACCGTCATTACATGGGAAACGTCATTAAGGTAAACACGTTGCTTGGTTAGGCAATATTAATATACATTTCACCGTAGTTAAATGCGAAACATCGTTAAGTTGAAATCGTTTTATGGGTGATCAGTATTTTATCTTACCTTCGTAAATGGATAACATCGGTAATATATTTACGCTGCATGGGTGGGCAGTATTTTATCTCACCGTCATTAAATGGGCAACATCGTTAAGTCAAACACGCTGTATGAAAGGAAAGTATTCATTCTTATCTTACCGTCCTTAAATGGGAAAAATCGTTAAATTAAACTGGTTGCATGGACGGATGAATAGTATTTTATCTCACCGTCTTTAAACGGATAACATCGGTAAGTTTTTAGGAAGTTGGAACTTCGCATCTCATGCATTGGGATTCATTGCGTTGTGGTTATCACACAATGATCCATAATCTGCTTCTAATGGATTTCAAAGCTTCACAGAATTTCCACTTGACAATGAAATGGCACCCGGCGGACACTGAGGACGAATCAACAGTGAAAATGCGGGTTTTTGTGTGTGTGTGTTTGGGGGGGGGGGGGGGGGGGGGATTAAAGGGAATAAAGACCCAAGATCCATAAAAAATGTGTGTGTCTGATTTCGTCACCAACTATACTGGTTCTGTCGGTGTCAGTATGATATGGTATGACAGATTGAGACAGCAGTCATGGTATCCCGTCACTGTCTCTGTGTGGCAGTACCTAAACTTGTCAGACATTAGTCTTGGAACCCGTCAAAAATACAGTCTTATTATGATATAAAAAAAATAATCAGCGGTAAAAATCATGAAAAATCTCATGATAAAGGAGGCGAAATCCAGCGACAATCCCTACCTACCCACAGAATATAGGGTTAAAGACTCTCTCTCTCTCTCTCTCTCTCTCTCTCTCTCTCTCTCTCTCTCTCTCCTCTTTCCTGTAAAATGCGAAAGAACTTTTACTCGCAATTTTTTTGTCTCTTGATTACCCAACTTTTTACATTTTTGTAAAGAACATAATAGCAAAAAAACGGTATTAATTTCACCCTCACTTTTCACAGATAATCTTGTATATAGAGTACATGATGAAAACTGGAGCAAGGGTTTAGCTAGATTAACGCTGCAGTAATCTCTGAGCCATTGAAATCCTGAAGAAGAAAAAAATTGAAAGAAAACGAAGTTCCTGAAAACTGGTGTCTGAGCTCTTATATGTTTAGATGTTAGAAACAGTACTTACTTCCGGTCAATGACATCGGCTAATCGGTTTGCTTGGATTTCTGTGATTGTAGAGTAAAGAAGCTGTGGAAAACTAGTCTGTCAACAAAGGGAAATCAAAGTGTTTTAGCCTACAAGGTAAGTTACGCTGAGATTATCAACTACATGTTTAGATTTAGGGCCGTATGCACAACGTCTTGATTGAAAGCTCTGCAAGTGAGTTAAAGAACCTCTAGAATAACCATGATTGATACCCGGTAATAGTATTAGTAATGTATACGGTATGATCGGTATCAATAGATGATAGACTCGTAGACGGCCTGTATGAGGAAGAAATTTAAGACAGGATGATGAGAAGAGAGAAACCGTGTAGATCTACTCTATAAATACATTTATTTAGTCTTTGTTTATCGAGCCAAATTTAAAATTTTAAATTGCACTGGGTGTGGTATGTTTCAGTTCAAATCCTTTTTACGTGGAACAGCATTCCTCCTGTGCATCTCTTGATTGAAACTTAGGGTTAGATCTAGATCTAGATCTAGATCTATGCGTTTCGAACCCAATTGAAAGTTCTACAATACAGAAATGGAAATATCAGCTGCGGATCAAAACGTTTGATGCCCCACTTGTCAATCAGGGGACTAATGCTAGAGAAACGTGGCGCCGTATATTGCTAAAAATGCCATCTTCAAATAAATGTTATGTCCCATAGGTTTCCTACAGAGATATGCAGAAAAAAGCGTTTTTGTGTGTCTGTCTGTCTTTGTCAGTGTCTCGTGGGGTGGCATTTGAAACTTCTATGTGAATCAGTCAAACATGGATTTCATCACCATCTTCCCCTACTTCAATGATCCTACTGTCTTTAAAAATATGACTACTAAACATCGACAGGTTACCCAACATCTCTACAGGGGGTATCTTGCTCCTTTCCTAGAGATCCAAGCTATCATCAGTGATACAACTGTCATGACCTCATAATCATAATGTGACAGGAAGGCTGAGAATCCAATCTATTCATTGATTTCATTGGTTAACCCTTTAGTTTAAGAGCATGCACACCCATAAACAAGTTTCTCGCGTGATAGAAAACGGAAGAGTAACGGATGAATGAAGGTCCACTACCAAATTACCAGTAGTACATGTAGTTTTTTGGCATCCTGTAGTACCCACTAACCCAGTTGGGAGGTACTTAGCCAGTGAGGTAAACGAGAGCTGAACTTTCAGTAGTTCTTTCACAGCGAAGCAGCCATCTGGCGTATCACGCTTTATGTGTTAAAATTATATGGAACAAAATGCCCACTACTTGTCATTATGATAATAAGTCTATTTTAACGACAAATTTTTTGATCAAATTAAATAGCCAATACTATATAAAATATTAGTTTTTTGTTTTTCAAATATTAGGGTGTTTCTTTCTTATCTTTAAGTTTATGTAATTACGTGGTCATGTTAAAAGTTTATTTTAAAACAAAGCAAGTAATTAAAGGGGGCGGTTATAACAACAGATACTGTGTGCTGGTATGATGGCAACCTCTACCTTGCATCGGGTAAACGATCCCAAACTGTAACCTACTTATCAGTTCACTAGGGACAGTATACCTAAAGCAACTATTAAAGTGACTCATCAAGTTTGTTATAAAGAAAAACATTTTACATTCTCATTTTTTTAAGTGTCTTTTTCACAAATTTTATATGTCTAAATATATATTTTTTCACGTTTTTCAGAATTACCAGAAATGGAACGTTTCTTGAATCTCGGAGGGCGTGTGCCAGGGTTAGGACAGGTATGGCATTCCCATCAGTCTTTCTTTGGTTTTAGAATGGAAACAGGTGGTTCACATTCATGTGATATTTTCACCCCCCTCCTTTTTTTCATAGATCTTCCTGCTCTTGCAAGGTTTAATTTAAAGTTAACTACCAGTTGCTTTTTCTTTTAATACAGTACTTCCCATTTTTAATGAAAGACATATCGAAGAACAAGAACTTTTGGAATAACAAGAGGTTAGAAAATCCCAATATTTTTTTTCCTCTATTTGTGCCCAATAAACTAATTTATTTTGGAAACTAGAGCCTAAATGAGATAACTTTTCTAATAACGAGAGATTTCAGAATATATATATATATACATGTTTCTGCTTTAAACCCATTCCCAACATAAAATATTGAGAAATTTGGTGCCAAATAGAAATGAAATCATCTCGTTCTGGCACTTTAAAACTCGCCATACATGTCCCAGTCAGGCTAGTCTCCCGACACCTTACCCTTGCTTTTGCTGACAGTGACATTAGTGATAGCCCCACCTTCCCCTGCAGGCACCTATCTCTTGTTCTGTTATCAAAGTAGAACGTAAGACTGTCAGACGTTAGTCTTGGGGACTGTCCGAATGCTAAGCAACAAACAGTAATGGTAAGGTAGTTGATGACGAACAATCTCTAACACTCAACTCACTGTGTTTCAGGGAACTCCGCCCACAGATGCTCCAGTGGTGGACACGGCGGAGCAAGTCTACATCTCATCCCTGGCCTTGCTCAAGGTAAGCACTGTGGTATCTTTCTAAAGGGAAAAACACAAAGGTTCTCTGATTGTCTACGGCGAAATCCAATTTTAAGAAAACCCCAAGATAAATTATAGCTATAAATTATGACAGAGGCACTTTTAACTCTTTTTTTTTTCTCACAGGTATTAAACAATATATGGGATGAAATATATTGTGAGGATCAGATTTGACCAATTTTCAAGTTTAAAGAAACTAGATGGTTGATCTTGAGGGGCGAACTGGCGCAAGTGGCAGAGCGTCTTGTTCTCAATCGGCTGGTGCCTAGTTTGAAACTGATTAATGGGCAAATTTATTTGTCAGATTTTGTCCCCTCTTGGTTGGTTCCGTCAATGACAATGGTTTTAGTTCCAATTGCTTTTTGCATGCTGGAAAGCTTAAATTTCCCTCTTAACAATGCCAAACGTTGGAGGCACTTATTCTTTAGCCAACCGTCCTGAAACTATGTGGAAGTTCATACAAAGCTTGGATGTGTTTTTGACACTGTGAAATGAAAATCAACAAAAAGTAAAACAAAAACGAAAATCGTGTACTAAATTTTTAAATAACAGAGTCCATGATAGATTTTAAAATTAACCTTGTGTTTATCTTTAAGTCAATATTGATAGCTGAATCTAGTAAGGTTGGCCATCAACTAGGTTTGCAGTGACTTATCGTGTTGAAAATCTGTATAATTTTCTTTCAGAAAAGTTGACAGCCGTAAAAAAAAAAAAATGTTAAAGTCATTTTTTTTTTCTTGCTAATTTGAAAGATTGTTGTGTTTTAATTTTAACTTGCCAAAAAATGCTTTGCCTGTTCGACTACCACAAAAGCTAGGGAAGTCTGGATGATCTGCTGAGCACAACCTCATTTATGTCAGAAGTGAAACTGTGCCTCTGGCGAACTAAGGAAAAGAAGAAGAAAAACACTGAAAAGATGGTACTTATGTTACTGATTTTTTTTTTATCCCTTTGATCTGTTCCAGATGCTTAAACATGGTCGGGCAGGTGTTCCCATGGAGGTGATGGGTCTGATGCTGGGAGAATTTGTAGATGACTACACAGTCAGGGTCATTGATGTCTTCGCCATGCCCCAGTCAGGAACTGTAAGTGGCTTTAATCAGTCTCTCGTCAAACAAAATACTTGTTTAATAAACTGTTATTTCATAATTTTTACGGAAATATTTTATTTCTTACAGAAAGTAATTTTGTTTTTCAAGTCAGGAAAGTTATGGGTCAAATAGATGCCTTTTGGTGCTACTGTATGATTCTGTAGGAAATTCACTGAGGCCTTTTTGCGATGTGGAGAAAAAAGCACCCTGTAGTGTTACCTGTTAACCTTTTCTCTTTCTTTCCTTTGTGTACCTCTACCGCCACTGATTATTTTTATAATTCAATGCGATTTGGGAGTCTTTCTGTAATTTTGAAAGAGCAATAATATGCCATGCAACTTGGGATTTTTTAGAACAAGTGACATGCAGCTATCAAAATTCTATTCTTATACCACTGGTGGGCCTAAAATACCCATCCAGTTTGAATTGTGTGTGTACTATTTGATTAGCAATGTTTACATGTGAGGGGCTGGTTGAGTAAGAAAAGGCGAGGTTGAGAAGAAAGGGACAGGGAGGTTGAGAAGAAAGGGACAGGGGGTGAAATGGAGAGATGGGGTCGAGAGAGAGGGGAATGGATAGAAACGGAGAAAAATGCTGATGAGGAATTAAGGAGGAAAAATGCAGGAAAGTGGAAGATAATGAGTTGGAGCAAAGAAATGCATAAAGAGATTGAGGTAGTGATTGTTGTTCTAAAAGTAGTTCAAAAAGATGTAGCAGAATCAAATGTAATATCAGTATAACTGACTGCAGTTGTAGTAGCAGGGCTATGTGTAGTAGTAATAATTTTATAGTCCTTGCTAACAGTTACAAGTTGGTATTTATATCTTACCTTCAATATTGATTTTGTCCTCGTATGTTATGATATTTATATCCAAGGATCCTCAAAGGAATTTGTCATGTGAAAACCATAGGGCTTGATGGGTTTTTTCAAATAACAAAATATGTTTTTAAGATTATTTTTTTTTATTGATTATCTCGAGAGAAGGTTTTAATTAGGAAAAGAAACATTTTACCTTTTAAATCAAAGAAAATTGGCGATTAAATATGTTTTGAAAAACTGATTGGGTCTATTGGATTATCGAGTGCAGGTACAAATTAATTTAAGTTGTGGTGTTAAATCATTCAAACTATGAATCTGGTGTGTATTTCTCAGGGTGTCAGTGTGGAGGCTGTGGATCCTGTGTTCCAGGCCAAGATGTTGGACATGCTACGTCAGACTGGGAGGTAGGCATTTTTGTCAAGTCAACTTTTTTTTTTTGGACTTGATATTTTCCATAAGATGGCATACTATGGATAATGGAAGATTCATGCAGTAATAAATAGGCTTTAAATGTTTAGATTAATAAGTTTATCTTAGCAACCCATTATTTTGATACCTATTTCCTTTTTTCATGTTGTTTCAAACTAAACAATAGGTTTGAAGTGAACACAAGAATAATAACAGATTAATACACTTTATATGTAAGCCTCTTAATGTTAAGACCTATAAAGAAAGTATATATTTATTCTTATCTTCCAGTCATAAATGTAATAACAACTGCATAGCTGTTATTATTGTACCAAGACCAATCCTACACTTCACTGAAACAAAATGTGTCTTCTCAAATTTGTTTAAATCTTTTGTGAGTGACATAGTTATTTTGTTGTTGTTGTTGTTTTTCTCTCATAATTTTACTCTTTGTTTATACCCACTAGACCTGAGATGGTGGTTGGCTGGTACCACTCTCATCCTGGATTTGGCTGCTGGTTGTCAGGAGTTGACATCAACACGCAGCAGAGCTTTGAGGCCTTGTCTGAGAGGGCGGTGGCCGTCGTTGTGGATCCCATACAGAGTGTCAAGGGGAAGGTTTGTCCCTCTTTTTGTTGTGAATACTCTGAATAGATGTGATCTTGTGTCAAATTTTGAATTTAATTTTCAGGTGCAGAGTGAATTTCTTTGCAAATTACTCGTTGTCTAGGGTTATATATTTTGGTTTATCCTATCCAAAAATCAGGGATTTGAAACTTTAAATTTAGTTGCACTGTATTATCAAAAGCCAGTGCGTTCTTGCATGAAAGTTTTCATTAGAAGAATATGCCAATTTACCAACAAGCAAAATGTTGGATTACATGTGTGCCCTTTCTTTAGACACACACTCACACAACATTTTTTTAAACTTATTAATTGAATGTAAAGAACAGAACGTTTTTAGCAAAGTCCCCTCTCTTCTGAAAGGTACAGATGTTTGTTGTTGTTGTTTTTGCTCAGACATAGGTGTTTTTGCACTAAAAGGCCATACAATTTTGTTTTGTTTTTGTGTTTTTTTCGACAGTAATCAGGATTACCACGTACAATAACATAGTATATTTATATTTGTAAAATATACAGGTTTTTTTATAGCAGTATTTATAGTATTTTTTTTATATGTGTTTATAGTAGATCAGAATATAGTAGTTAAATATTCAGACAGGGAATTTCCACAACTCAAATGGGGGCAAAACGAGTGAGAATCAAACTAGAGCTTGTAGCTTATATTTGGGAGGTCCAATTCCTTATGTTACTCCATGGTATCCCCGCCCTGTCTGTGTATGGTAGCATGTAGAATTGTCAGACGTTAGACTTGAAAGCTGTTCACATTATAAACTTGTTGCTGACTTTGAATGTTAAGAAAATTACTCGCTCACCAGTGATGCAACTCAGTAAAAGCCAGATGAGTATGACATTTGTGATGAAATGAGTGAGAACACTGCACAAGTCACTAGATCTACTATAGAGATGTAGGGCAAAAATGATGGTTTGTTCGTAATCTGGGTGTTTTGAGATTTTAGTCTGAGGCGAAGCTCTAACCTTTTATCTTTTATTTCCCGATCACACTATACCCCTACTATTATATGTAAAAAATCTTACCATTATATATATTACTATCCTGACAAAGAGAAAATGTTTGGGAAGCTGTTTGCTGTTTGATAGTTTGTGATATTACAACATTGTGGCTTATCTGTTTGAATTTTCTTTTTTTTTTATGCCAGGTTGTAATAGACGCGTTCCGTCTGATCAACCCCAATATGATGGTTTTGGGCCAGGAACCGAGACAGACCACATCTAATTTAGGTCATCTCAACAAACCATCAATTCAGGTCTGTATTTGGCATAATTCCCACACTAATAGTCTCATACTCTGTCTTTCTCTCGCTCTTTCTCTAACTATTATTGAATATAAATTTAGAGCGATTCAAAGATAACTATTTGAAATTACTACAGGAAGCATTATGGTAATGAAAAGTTTGAGAAATGAATACAGTTGTATCATTTCCTAGCTATTGTTGAATATAAATTTAGAGTGATTCAACATAACTATTTAAAATTACTACCGGAAGCATTATGGTAATGAAAAGTTTGAGAAATGAACTTGTTGAATAATGCACAAACTACAGTATGTAAAATACCAGATCCAATTCTTTTCTATTTTTCATAAGAGTTCGGCTACACAGTGATGAACTTTTTTTTTCTTTTTTGGTGGGTGTGTGTGTGTGTTTTTTTGTTTTTTTTTGTTGTTGTTTATTTTTTGTGTGTAGGTCAGTCTAATGATTTTGCTGTTTCTGCTTTCAGGCTTTGATTCACGGACTAAACAGGCATTACTACTCTATCGCCATCAACTACAGGAAAAATGAGCTTGAACAAAAGGTTAGTGTTCCTCGATTCTTAGAGATGCCAGTTTTGCATGAATTAACAAATTATAAAAAATAAAAAACAAGTTGGCAGATTGTATTCAGTAAACATTTATCATTTAATTATTTTTTATGGTTCAATATGCTGTGTGTCTGTACGTGAAAAGGTTCAGTAAAAAAGATTAATTAATTATTCAGTTGGCGTCTCTGTTTTGCACTTTTATCTCTTTTTTTGGTTTTTGTTTGGGTTGGGTTTTTTTTATTATTGAACAAAAAAATGAATAATGTGTTTGGGACTAATTAGAACCAATGCAGGGGTTAGATTACGATTTTCAATTGCTAGCGGAGCTTTCAATTTTATTCTCCTCATGAAAGTTTTCGAGAAATAGCATTTCACAGGTCTGTACAACCATTAAAATTGTACTCATCTTGGTGTTGAATCTTTTGCTGTTAGTAATAATATGAAATTTGAATCAATGAAATTTATTTGAGAGGCTATCAAGAAGAAAGATTTAATTTCTGTTGTTCTTTTGCGGATGTAGGTTTATACCTGCTAAGTCCTAAGATATAAAGTTACTGGGTGTTATTTAGTTTAACTTTTTTTATTATTACTCTGCAAAAGTTAATCTAAAATTTAATTTACTCAAAATTATGGATTAAAGATCTATGATTACTTTATCGCTTGTCTAAATCTGAATGGAATCTCCTAGGAAGTTTGCTGCATGATGACAAAATGGGAAACTTTGCCGCTATTTATTTTCTAAGCAGCTTTTCTGACGGAGGACATTTAACTTTTAAGATGCATGTCATGTTAGAGTTAAAGAACCACTAGGTCATTAATAAGAAAATTAGTATTTTTATACTTGAGATTTTTGTATGGCTTTTTTTGAGCTTTGACATCTACCTTTTAGGAAAAATTATTTTGGAAAGTAAAGAACTTTGAGGATTACAATGGATGCTTTTTTTTTTAATCATTGGAACTGTGCTTGTGCTCCAGATGCTCCTGAATCTACACAAGAAGAGCTGGGTGGACGGCCTCCAACTGTCGGACTACGCTGACCACTGCTCGCTCAACGAGAAAACAGTTGGGGACATGCTGGAGCTGGCGAAAAACTACCACAAGGTCAGTCGGCGCTCTGTGGCGTTTCGGGCCCTTTTGCTTGTCACATTGATCAAGTAATGTAGCCAAATATCTTTTTGTTTTTTTTGTTGTTTTATTTTTTTTTGGGGGGGGGGGGTGGGGGTGTAACTCGTGTAATCCATTTGTATGTGCGCACACACACATTGAAAAGGTTTATATGATATCTAAAAAGTATAGTCTATACATTAATAATTTTTTACTTTATCAAATATATATATACAAGATGGTTTCCTTTCCTTATATGTAAAAACATGTGTTCGTACTTTCAATATTTGTAGATTTTTTAAAATAGTACATAACTTATTTTTGCTGTTCGTCATAGGCTTAGCTGACACTGGACGCTAAGTAACCCATTCAAGTATGTAGTCCTATCTCTCTCTTTGTGACAGCTTGTTGGTCTTGTGACTTGTTTACGACAAAGCTTACTCTTACTTGCTGGTTCTGGACTTATAAAAACACAAACTAAAAGACACTCTTGTTTTCCAGGCTCTGGAAGAGGAAGAGACGATGACTCCAGAACAGCTTGCTATCAAGCATGTTGGTAAACAAGACCCCAAACGGCACCTTGAGGAAGAGGTCAACGTGATCATGACAAAGAATATCGTCCAGTGTCTGGGTGCGATGCTGCACACAGTGGTCTTTAAGTGAACGGATGATTTGTGGGTGCGGTACTTTTCTTCTTTAAGATTACAGCTTAGGTGGGAGGAATAGGGAGAGAGAGATTGATGTTTGGTGTTCATTGGTTGAATGGTTTGTTGGGCTTCTCACCCTAAACAAAGATGATAAAAAATACAGTTTTACAATGTCCAAGAAACTGAAAAGGATAACAAAATGGTAACATCATGTTTGATTAGAGAGAGAGAGAGAGAGCTGGAGTGGGAATTGAGAACACCTCATCTAGAAATGTTAGGAGAGGAGGGGTGGGGTTTTGAATGAATGTCATTTTTGTGGTTGTAAGTTTGAAAAGTGCTGAATACTTGAGTGAATGAATGTAATGCAAAATATTCACGTTTGCATGTGAAAAAAGTGCATCAACTGAGTGTTATTTAAATCATTATGCTCTTTTTTTATTTTTTGTCTTTTGTTTTTTAATGTTTTTTCATCTATTGATTTATTTTTAATCAAGACTTGCAATGCAAGTGAGTGTGAAATTACCTTCAATTGTAATGTCGTCATGGCTTTGTTATTGCCAATACCAATAAAAAGTTACATACATTTGTATCGATTTTTTTTGTTTTGTTTTTGTTTAAATGGGTCTTTAGTGTTTAACTTTTGTTTCTTTATGAGAGAGTTCTTTTTATCTTGTTCAAAATAGTAAATTTAATGGAATTTTTTTTTTTTTTTTTTTTTGGCAAGGAATCCGAAGGGGGTGGAGATGAGAACCATGATTTTCGTGGATATTATTATGGAAGGCTTGAAGCCACTATAATTATACACATATTAACAGGCAGTTAGTCAGCTTCTTAAAAAAAGGTTCATATCAAATATTAAGATTTGCATATGTATAACTTGACAAGTATTTTAATTATTTTTTTTTCAGCCCACATGCTTTTTAACACTTTGAAATGGTTTTGCTATTTGAAAAAGGTTTTCACAAACTGATATATCTGGGACCTCTAAAAATATCTTTAAAATTCAAAAACCCTTGTCTCCAGCATGACATTTTCCACCATATCATATTATTCCATATCCAAAATGACTTAACTAAAACAAAACAAAAATTGTCGTCGAGACAAGTCTGTTTCTCTAATGACAGAATTTCCCTGTCAGGAACAGCATGAAATTTACAGAATCTGTAGAAACAAATGCTTGATAACTAATAATTTTTTACTTTCAATTTAGTAAAACTTGATGAAAATATTCTTAAAATACAGTGCATTGGCCCTACCTGATAATTCGACATTACAGGGACCAGAACTTTCATGTCGAATTAGAAGATATATAATGTAGTACTTTGGGAGAGTGTCAAAACTGGAGTGGCTTGGCTGTGGGTCTAGGTAGGAATCTACACAGTGGTGTTCTTTGGACATCATACATTGGCTTTTCTTGCCTGTACAAAGTTTATTACTTTTTGCCAGGTAATCCATTAGTCTAATACAGACACAACCACACAGCCACTTTTTTTTTTTTTTTGGTATATAATCAATGTCATATTTGGTTGGAAACATGTCAAGTTAAAAGAAATGAAGCCAATGGTCGAATTAGGCAATATTACAAGAAGCAGGACTTTTTAAGTATGTCCAATTAAGGGAAATTTTGAATTATCAGAAGTCGCATTAAGTGTGGTTCAATTTGATCTTCATAGGCTAGCTGGGTAAGAGCTCTTTAAGAATCTTTAACAGTTTAAGTCTTTGAGTTTATTTTGGAAAAATAAATCACACTTTCTTTGGAGAAATTTGCACATTTTTATTTTTCCGTTTTGACTGAGTTACACGTCTACTAGAGAATCTGTGTGTATAAGTATGAGACTTTTGAAACATACATGTCAAATCTGCTCCGCAGAGCACACTATTATTCCCTAATTTATGGAAATAAGTATTGTAAAATTCTCTTTGTGAAGCAAGGAGGGGGAATCGGATTTGGGCTTTGATAAAATAAGAATGTGTTGTACTGTTCCATTCATCCATAAAGGGTCAAGCTTTTGATTTGAAGCGTTGGCGATCATGCCACTCCACACCCAATGCCTCTGTTACTATCCCTATGTTTAGATATTTTGTTTGTCCCTCCATCTTCTTTATCTTCTTTTCTTATTTTCCCTCACTGCACTTCCTTTTAATCATTCCAAATGTCTTAAGGTGTTCCAGATTTTCTCTTCTCATCACATGTCCAAAAAAGATTGCTTGGCACCTATAAATTGTATTTATATGTGAACTTTTCATGTGAGATTCCTGTACTACAACAGTTTCATAAGATTTCTTTGCTGTTCATTAGATTAGGAGCATTCTTCGTAGGAACCACATTTCAGCTGCTTGCAGTTTCTTCTGAGTTTGTTTTCAGATTGTTCACGCTTCACATCCATACACAAGTACATGTATGTGTTCAATATAACATCGAAGGACTCTGCATCGAGAAGCACTTGTTTAAAATTGCTTTCGTTTTCTGGAAACTCAGCTTTGCCTGTGCTATTATTGAAGATATTTCAGTGTTGTTCTTTCCAACATTTGAGATTCAAGTTCCCACGTATTTGAATTGGTCACACTGTTGGAGTTTAGTTCCATTGATCAAGATATTTATCCACAGAGGTTTTTTCTTCTGACTGGTAACCATTACTTTTGTCTTTTTACTATTTCAGTCCAATCCTTTCTTTATGCGCCCTTCTTCAACAATGTCCAACATTGCAGTTTTTCTTCTGACTGGTAACCATTACTTCTGTCTTTTTACTATTTCATTCCAATTCTTTCTTTGTGTTCCCTTCTAAACAATGTCCAACATTGCAAGTCTTCACTGATATCTTCAATTAGTGGAATGTCATTGGCATATCTTAGATTGTGTATATTATGTCCTCACTTTTTTTTATTCCTGGACATGCTTTCGGAATCCGCAAGATTATTTCTCGATAGAGAGTAGAGTTGAGTTGGTTTTAACGCCCAACGTCAGCATTGTATAGACTATATTGTAGACGGGTCCCAAGACTGGTGTCTGACAACTTTGTGCAGGGATACCATGACTCCTGTCTCAGCCGATCACATTAAACTGACACCGACCCAACCAGTAGGCGACAAAATCGTGGTTCGAGCCCTGGCAATTTCGCCGCCTACTTGTTGGGCCGGTGTTAGTTTGGTATACATATCAATGAACTTTAAGTTTTAGCTGGGCTTTCAGGATGGAACTTCACACTAAGCAGGTAAGTAAAAAATACAAAAATCTGGTATGGCAGAAAACGATCCAACCAAACTAGAACTTAGTAGAAGTCTTTGCACTATGTATGTTTAGGAGCGATGACCGGTGAACCAAAGCGGATGTTAAATGGACGATAGGAAAAGGAAAAGCAGAATGAATACATTAAATCGATAAGCAAACTACAAACATAAAAAGTAAAAACAAGGTTAGACTTTTTTATATGTCAATTGTAAAATGAGTTCTTCCACATGGACGCAAAACCTGGAAGGCGAATGCAGGAACTTTGACGAAACTGTGGACATCTGTACATAATGTTATTAGGAGAATCATTGGGATAAAACAAAGAGACAAAAAATAAACGATGTTTTAAGAAATAACCATAGACCAAATTAAGAAGATATATGTAAACCGATAAAAAGATGCGACGGATAAGGCACACCTTGAGAGAAAAAAAGGACTTTCCCCTGCTAGCCTACTTTTAGAGGTGGGTGCTCGAAGCGAACAAAAAATTAAGAAATTCATGGGCCTACATTAATCATCCATCGAATGCCTTTTCTGTAACAGGAGATGTCTTTACGAATACACTGGGAATAGTATTCTCTCTCTTTCATATTTGTTGTCCGCTTTAAGGTCTCCTCCAAGTTCCAAGCACGTTTGATGTGTTCATCACAACTTTTTCCCTGCATCATGTTCTCTATAGGGTTTAACGTCTTCTAGATTACTCTAGGGAGTCCTATACGACGACGGACACCAAGACTAACGTCTGACAATTTGATGTGCTGCCACCCACAAGACAGGGCGGAGATACCATGCCGGTGACATCATACTGACACCGACCCAACCAGTTGCGAGGGGGCGAATATTGGACAAATAAATCTGCCGATCGTGGGATTAGATCCGTGGGCCTCCTGATCTGAAGACCAACGCTCTACCACATCAGTTCCCCCCCCCCCCCCTCCCTTTTCCCTGCACCAGTGCTCAAGTTAGCTGTCTTTCATACCGGCACGCTAAATCATAATTATGTATCAACCACAGATGTCTATAAGTCTATAACTAGCATCCTTTGGTATCAAGCCACTTTCCCAGCGATGTGTCGCGTCGAGTCTATCAATCCATGTTACCACCGCTTCACAGAAAAGGGGGTAACGATATTTACAAGTTACGGTACAGGGCTTTGGTAACGTGTTGCACCCTGTCCACTACACATGTTTCTCTCAGCGTAGGTGGTTGCAGTACAGTAAGTTGTGGGAAAATTAGGCTTTTTCAAATTGACTGTTCCCCACTTTGAAACAACGCTTGCGGCTACCAATGCACCCCATGCAACTAATAGTTATTTGCTTTTAACTGCTGTGAGGCACCAATAACTCAGTTAGTTAGCTGTTGCTGTTGTGGTTGTTGTTGTTGTTTTTTTTTTTGTTTCCTTGTTTTTTATTTTGTTTGTTTGTTTGTTGTTGTTGTTTTTTTGCTTTATCGAAATGCAAAAGTCTTCTTTGCTCTATCAAAGTGCAGAAGATTAGAGATTTAAATCTCGTAAAGTGCACTCGTGTCCGTACACTTCGGGCGTCGCGGTAGTAGCCAACTTAAGTTTGCATGTATCCATAATCATGACTGTCCCATCGTCTATTTTTATTTCAGACTTATTTGGTGTTGCGTTTGTTTTTAAATCTGATAGTTTAGTTAGTTTAGTTTAGTTTACAGCGTTGAGGTAGAACAATCGACACTTCCAGAAGAAGATCACTCGAGTGTCACATGATCACCTAAAGAAAAACATGGTGGACACAACTTTCTGCTATGACACTTGTCCAGTGAATCTAATGTTTCTGACATCCTGAACTTGGATTGAACTTGGCTTTTGTTATCATTTGGAACCAAGATTTCTTTTCAGGTATGATTAAAATTTGAATCCATACTGAACTGTTGAAGATGTTCGTACAGATTTTCATGTAAACTACCTAGAACACAGTCAAGATCCAGATCTAGATCTGATCTCGAAGACTTATAAAGATTAATTAATAAATCTAGATGATTAGTCTATTGTTCCTGCCTCTTTATCGTGCAGATTCTATCTATAGTTATTTTTTTCACTCCAGAAATGTTGCTATACGGACTACATGTAGTGATTTTGGCAAAAATTTGCCATAGATACTATTATTTGAGTGTTTTTATTCCAATAATGCAAATGCTTTAGAAGCTCTCTCCTAGTCGTTTCCTAGGTCTAAAGAGAGATAATTTAGGCCTACTGTCTCGACCCCTTTTCTTTGTTTTTGTTTTTGTTTTGGTGATTGACGCACAGATCTGATCTAGAAATACAGTGAGGAAATTGCAAGGAAATGGATAACACTGAAAATGGAGACGATTGTGTGCTTATCTCAGCTGATCACATAAAACTAACACCGACCAAACCATTGGGCAGCGAAATAGCCAGGTCCCGAACCACTGACCTTCTGCCTTGGAAGCCGATTTTCTACCCCATGGCTACTTGCCCCCCTTCTCGATAGAGAGAGAAAAGGTCTGGAAAGATTATACAGCCCTCAGTATATGGTTTGGATTCTTCTTGTTTTTCGCTGGTCGTGCCTCATGTTGATACGTGGCCTTGCAATGGATGAGCATGTTTTCTTCCGTGTTATCTCCTCAATGTTTTCGTACTCCAACTGTGGGCTGATTCCCAGATAAAGATCGATTTCCCTGCACTTTTCATACAGCCATTTCTCTGTGGGTTCTAAGCTTTTCCCGACTTCTTTGTGTACTGTTTCTTTTTTTTTTTTTTTCACTACCAGTTACAATATTTCTTATGTCATTGTTATCCACTTTTATTTTGCTTTCATTTCAACTGCCGTTTCGGTTATTGCTACCTTCATATTTTCCCATTGATTTTCCACTTCTGGTTTTCTTAAAACTTTAAATTTATTTTGAAACCAAGTATTACCAATCACTATGTCGTGGTATCCCCGCCCTGTCTCGTGTGGGGCAGCACATAAAATTGTCAGAAGTCAGTCTTGGGATCCGTCCACAATATAGCCTTTGTAGTGCTGATATTGGACGTTAAACCAACTCAACATCAACATCTTCTTAGCATGATTGTTCTTTGCAAGTTATTGATATATACAGTGGGCAGCAATTGCCTGCTAAACTAGCAGTGTTTGTATATCCGTTGTTCCTTGATTGGTGTCTTCGCCTGACTAGTTGAGTGTCACGCCATCATTCAATGATATCTTGCACTCGTCCACAACCTTCTTTCCAAGGCTCTACCGTAACCGTGAAACGTGGGGCTAAATGGGTACTCAGTTTTTCTCATGGACCTCCCATAGTCTAGCGATGCTTATAAGAAATAACCATAGACCAACTTAAGAAGATAATTATATGTAAACCGATAAGAAGTTGCGACGGATAAGGCACACTTTGAGGGAAAAAGGGCGTTACCCTCCTACCAGGTTTAGTTTAGTTTCAAGCGTTGAGGTAGAACAATCGACACTTCCAGAAGAAGATCACTCGAGTGTCACATGATCACCTAAAGAAAAACATGGTGGACACAACTTTCTGCTATGACACTTGTCCAGTGAATCTAATGTTTCTGACATCCTGAACTTGGATTGAACTTGGCTTTTGTTATCATTTTGAACCAAGATTTCTTTTCAGGTATGATTTAAATCTTAATCCAAACTGAACTGTTGAAGATGTTTGTATAGATCTTCATGTAAACTACCCAGAACAGAGTCAAGATCTAGATCTAGATCTAATCTAGATCTAGATCTAATCTCAAAGGATATAAAGACATATTAATAAATCTAGATTAGTCTAGTGTTCCTGCCTTTTTATCGTGTAGATTCTATAGTTATTTTTGTTCTCTCAACAAGTTTTGCCATACGCACTAAATGTAGTGATTTTGGCCAAATTTTGCTATACTATATATAGGGTCTGTGAGTGTTTCTGTTCAAATCAATTGATCTGTCAAACCGTCAAATAGTGCTAAGCTCTAGAACTCCTAGTTTTAAAACGTTTCTTAGGCCTAAAGAAAGATGATTTAGGCCTACTATCTTGACTTCTTTGTGACGGAATTTTGTTTGTTTTTGTTTTTGTTTTGGTGATTGATGCACATATCTGAGCTAGAAATACTGTGAGAAAATTTCAAACATATGGATAGAACTGAAAATGAAGACGATTGTGTGCTTGGTTGAAGGAAGAGTGTAGGCTATAGGCTATAAGTTTTTTGTTTTCAGAAATGAATGATTTTTAACATGATGTAAGTTGTCTTTTATGAGTACATCTAGATCTAGAACTTGCTATTTATCAATCAAAGCATTGCGAGATTGTTTTTCGTTTGAGAATTTCATTGTGAACAGCACAGAAGGCTACAGAATGGTAGACTGGATCTAGGTGAACTGAAGAGTAAAGTTTCGCTCTAAATGGAAAAATACCCATTTGTAAAACAAAAGAGTTCACTTTACATGGAAAAAATATCAATAAACATGAATTTGTAATTGGTTTTAGCATTGCTACCAAAGCTATCTCGAGAGATATTTGATAGATACAACTTGACATACGTGGTACGTCATGTACAGCGTCTTGTAAGATTGCTACCATGTACTTAAGACCCCCTAGATCCTAGACTTTCATGCTGGTGCTCTTAACTGATTGAATCCATGTTTTTCTTTTGGTTTGGTCAGGATAAATAACAAACTGAAAGGTCACAGTCAATAATATTGCATCACATTTCTGTAATAAAAAAATTATCTTTAGCTGATGAAAGTAGTTTCAGAACTGACTGTTTACCAAACCCACTTCCTCTGAAAAGCTATAAATAAAACTTGGATGGGTTGAAAATGTGGCTCTTTCTTTCCTATTTCATAGAGCCGCTTCCCCAGATGGCAAGAGTTACAATACATAGAGCGGTTGTGAGCAGCCGAATGAATGCATTGAATTATAGTAGTATTTTAAAACAGGAATACCTCAAGAGGTCAAGATAATCTAAATTAATTAACAAATTATTAATGTGATTTATTTATAAATCCAAAGATGTGTGATTATTGATGTCCAGCAATATGCACTTTCAAAGGTTATATAATATTATAATTAGAAATTAGATATCCCATGAAATTTCATAAAACAACATGAGTTACATCGAGGCTATTATTAGTGTTGAGTTTTTTAAATAATTATATGATAATTCAGTAATTAATAGATGAATACAGAAGGTGGTGTGAACTTTCATGAATCAAAATTTGTGATTTTGGTAATTTAAAGAAGCGGCACCCCTTACACAATGTGGCCCCAGCTTTGTTTAGATTTTAATTTTATCTAGATGGTTTACTCACTAAATTTGTGGGGATTGTGGATTGGACAGCGCTGAAAGGATTACTGATTATTTCAGATTTACACTATTTTGAAACCCAGGTTCTGGTTTGTATTTTACGTGGGTGAGAAACAATCTGGCGGCATTTTCACAAAGTAAATAAAACGTGCTGAAAAAAATATCAAAATGTTACTCTTTTACTCCTCTCAAACCGAGTTATCAAGTGTTTTTTACCTCTCCCCATATTTGATGCATTTTGTAACCCTTTTTTTTCGCAAATGATTGCCTTAATTCAACATCGCTTCCTTAAGATGATGCTCCTCTCATTACAATATATATGCTCTGAAAATTAAAATCAATATTTTAATACTTTCTTGCATTCCAAAGTTGTAGATCTAGACAGACTTTGGGTTTGATTGTTTTTTTAACCCCGCTTCGTCCCCGTTGATAGATCTAGATTATTCTTAACCATTTATGGGAGAATTTAAGAAAACAAAAGAATTATGGCTCTAATGGTGATGAAGATGTGCTAGGTTCAGTAACTTGAGTTACCCAGCCTACTGAAAGACACAACAAATGATCTTTGCAAACTGAAAATACGAAGAGAGATAAAAATAACATGGGGCAAACAAACAAATATTACATTTCGAAATTTAAGAAGGGGGGTAGAGAGAGGGGTGGGAAGAGGGATAGAAAGATGTCCTGAACTGGATTAGGGAGTTCCTCATTGGAAGACAGCAAAGGGTATCCGTGAAGGGAATGTACTCAGATTGGTCGAAAGTTACAAGTGGCGTCCCACAAGGAAGTGTGCTTAGACCAGTACTGTTTGTGATTTTTATCAACAACATGCCGGAAATCCTGGAATCATGGTGCACAATGTATGCTGATGACACCAAAGTCTCATCCACAGTCCAGACAGAATCGGAAAGACAGGCCATGCAGGCAGACATAGACAAACTGGTCGACTGGGCAGACAAGTGGCAGCTTCGCTTTAATGCAGATAAGTGCAAGGTCATACACATTGGCAGGAATAACACAAAACAAGACTATACTATGAGACTTCACTATTCACAGGATAGAGCAAAGCTGGAAACTTCACAATGTGAAAAAGACCTGGGTGTAATGGTGGATAAAGAACTCAAATTCAGCAGGCATGTTGAGGCACAAGTAATTACATTTCGAAATAAAAAGGGGGATAGAGAGAGGGGTGGGAAGAGGGATAGAAAGATGTGAGACAGTCCAAAACAGAGAGAGAGAGGGAAGTCCTCCTCACTCTTCATATGTTTATTTTCTTTTCAAAGAATTGGGTATTTTGTCTAATTACTTAATTACTCAGATTTTGCTAAAGATGTGTTTAAACTACATGTATAGCTTAATCAAAACTATTTTTTCATTATTCATCTTTCGTTTTACTTTGCAGTTACTGTTCATTGTAAACTCAAGATATAATATAAACTTTACAGCTGTCCTCAATGGGTTTAATCTTCAGCTGACACTGTTGTATTAAAATTAAAAGTTTAATTCTTTTTTTTTTTCTCAGAACGCCATTCAAGAGACAAAGAAACAGACGATTTTGTACAACTAGTACTCTTTCTCCCAGCCCCACTGAGCTCTTATGATACACTGACAGCGGCACAATGGTAAGAAACAATAGTCAAAAATTTTCAGTGATAAATGGATATTCTAAAGAGAGAAAAAAACATTACGGGTGAATGTCACTTTAAAGTCTTTACTAGAACTCTGCTGGTGCAACTTGTAGAGCACTGATCTCCTAATCGGTAGATCTTTGGTTCATAACTATGTATTTGTCCCATATTGTCCCCTACTGTTCCCTACTGGTTGGGCCGGTGTTAGTATAAAATGAGCTGCTGAGACAGGAGTCGTGTTATTGTATACCGTCACTGTCTCTGTGTGGCAGCTCGTAATATATTAGACTTTAGGTCTTGAGATCCGTCCACACAATAGACTTAGTAGTGTTGGACGTGAAACAACAAACTCAAACTCTTAACATAAAAACCAAACAAAACCTGCGAATCACTAAGCACTGCTTTTATACCCAATGGAGTCTGTTCCAAATGCGGTGGTCCTAGGGTAGAACACCGGCTTCCGACGCAGAAGGTCGAGGTTCGAGCCCTGGCGATTGCGCTCCCTACTGGTTGGGTCGGTGCAAGTTTAATGTGACCGGCTGAGACAGGAGTCATGGTATCCCCGCCCTGAATCGTGTGTTGCAGCACATAAATTGTCAGACGTCAGTCTTGAGACCCGTCTACAATATATAGCCTATATAGTGTTGATATTGGACGTTAAACCAATTCGACAACAACAACTGTTCCAAATGCCAAATGCGTAGGCTTGTCTTTTATTACAGATTTGTGATTTTCACCATGATAATCTACGACATTATCTCGCCCCTGGGCGGCATTGGGTCTACTGAAAGCTGATTGGCTCTGTAAGTCAAGGATAGAGCTTTGGTTGGATGCGATGCAGATTGCCAGTATATCGCCTTCGTTTATTTGCTCTGGGTTCCTTTATCGCAATGTCTCTAGGAGGGTGTGGTGTTACCTTTTTTATCGAAATTAACCTGTTATGTTTCAGCTAGCCTGCATTATTCTTTCTTTCTATATTTCTTTTAAGGTATTTATATTTTTTTTCTGCTTTATGATTTCAGTCTTTCTTTCTCTTCCTTTTTCGTTCTCTCTGTGTGAGTCCCTCTCTCTCTCTCTCAATCATATCATATCATATCATATCATGTGAGACAGTTCAAAAGCAAAGAGAGAGGAGAGTGAGTGAGAGAGAGAGAGAGAGAGAGAGAGAGAGAGGGTGTAGGGAGGGAGGGAGAGAGGGAGGTTCTCCTCACTCTTCACTTGTTAATTTTCTTTACAAAGAATTGGCCATTTTGTCTAATTACGCAGATTTTGTTAAAGATGTGTTTAAACTATGGCTTAATCAAAACTATTTATTCATTATTCATCTTTTGTTTTACTTTACAGTTACTGTTCATTATAAACTTAAGGTATAACATAAACTTTACAGCTGTCCCCAATGGGTTTAATCTTCAGCGGACACTGTTGTGTTAAAATTTAAATTTTAACTCTTTTTTTTTCCTCAGAACGCCATTCAAGAGGCAAAGAAACTGACGATTTAGTACAACTAGTACTCTTTCTCCCAACGCCACTGAGCTCTTATGATACACTGACAGCGGCACAATGGTAAGATACTATACAGTCGATATTCTTTAGTAATAAATGAATATTCTAAAGAGAGGAAAACATTACGGCCTTACACGTGGATGGCAAATGAGGCTTTTGTCATATCACTTTAAAAGTCTTTACTAAAACTTTAGATGCGTTGTCCAGTCATAGTAACAATGTCTTGTCTTATTTTTTAAATCAAAGATTTAAAGTACTGATGTTTTTAGAAATAAGATCTATTATGCACGTGTGGTGTTTTTGTTTTGCCTTTTAGCGCACTTATAGTTTCACATTTATTGGCACCTGTCAGAGAATGTGTGTTAGGGCAATAATTTTATTAGTATTATATATAATTTTATCTCCATAAAATGTACAATATTAGACAAACTTCTCGCTGATCAAAAGGGTTTTTGTAAAATGTGAATTCATTGAAAAGTTTGTTTAGTTCATATATTCTCCCTGTTTCTCTCCCCGTCTATAACTCTTTCCGTCTCTTTCTCTTTTTGTGTGGTAGCACATGAATTTGTCCAACGTTAGTCTGGTGCAACTTATAGAGCACTCGTCTCCCAATCGGTAGGTCTTTGGTTAAAAACTATGTATTTGTCCCATATTGTCCCCTATACTGTCGGGGGGCACGGTGGTCCTGTAGTAGAACATAGTCTTCCGGCGCAAAAGGCCCGCATTCGAGCCCTGGCGATTGCGCTCCATACTGGTTGGGTCGATGTCAGTTTAATGTGACCGGCTGAGACAGGGGTCATGTGTGTACCAGACATGTAAAAAGCCTTAACTGTTTATAAATGTTTTAACGGTGTAGCTCTATTTGGTTCTAAATATAAATGTGTTGATTTTTTATCGGGAAACCTGCATGTTATTTTTGGCAGCCTCGGTTGAAGCATATAATTATCTGTGTTATAACAACTTATGCTTATAAGGTTGAAGTCCATCTGGTTCGCTTGATGCTGATGTCGAGTCGGGTATTGATAGGGCAATGACTGCTGTGTACAGATTCTGATAATATTAAACTCGATAGCGCAGTCGCTTGCGCACTTGGTTGACAAACTTGAGGTACTAGGTTCGAAGTTCGAATTTCAGCCGATACCCTCGTCTCCTTGCAGGAATGTTCATGAGATCTAGAGGACGTGGAATAATTAACCAAAGCCGATTCCGCTATTTTGTCAATTCTGGGTATGAGGTTACCGTCTGTCGATTAGTTATGCCAACCTCTTTCCCTAGCTGTCCCTAAGTGTCATAATTCAGAAACGGGGATTGGGGGCACATAAATGCGATATTATAATATACTTGTTGGAAATTTGATCTTGAACCTTCTACTTGCAATCCCAGATACAGTCCTAACGAATGAGCAATCAAAAACTCGTTAAAACGCTACGTTTTCATCTATGTAACTTTGTAAGTTATACCGTATTACATCGTCGATACCAAAGCAAAATTTGTTTTTGGCTGTACTTGCACAGTTACGATTGTAAAAAAAAAAACATCAACATATATGTAATATCCAAGTGAGGAAAAGGAACTAAAAGAATTATAAAAGCACATACAAGTGAAATATATATAATTTATAAACCAAATGGTTCGATAAAGACGTGTAAAGCCTGCAAGGTAGCCTAACTTATTATCACTTATATATCAGGAAGTATGCGTCAGCATCAGTGATCTCTAGAATTAAAATAATTAAAAAGCACTTAGAAGTGAAATGTATAGACGTATATAAGCCAAATGATTCGATAAAGGCGTGTAAAGCCTGCAAGTAGCCTAAATAAAATTATTATCAGGAAGTATGCGTCATCATCAGTGATCTCTTTGTTCGGCTAAGCAAAACCACTTGAAGTTGAAGTTGAAGCTTGTGTTCTGGGACTGGGAGATAATCCCACTGTTGGGGTTAGTGGGCTCTGATAAAACTATCGGTTTCAAAATTCATTAATAATCTTACGGAAGCATTGTTCTCACGGCTATCCGGGCTAATACTCCTAGTTCTAATCTGTAGACACTATTTCTTCTTGTTCTTCTTCCTCGTCTTCTTCTTCTTTTTCTTCTTCTTCTTCTTCTTCTTCTTCTTCTTCTTCTTCTTCTTCTTCTTCTTCTTCTTCTTCTTCTTCTTCTTCTTCTTCTTCTTCTTCTTCTTCTTCTTCTTCTTCTTCTTCTTCTTCTTCTTCTTCTTCTTCTTCTTCTTCTTCTTCTTCTTCTTCTTCTTCTTCTTCTTCTTCTTCTTCTTCTTCTTCTTCTTCTTCTTCTTCTTCTTCTTCTTCACTTCCTTCATCTTCCTCGCCGTCGACGTCTTTTTCTTATAGAAACAATTGTATCTTTGATTAGGTTTAGTCCATTGTATTTGGGATTTTCCGGAGAATCGTTTACTGAAATGGAATTGCTACAGTTAGGGACCGAGCCTTGGGCCTTACGATTGTTAGTTCAGCGCCCTACCGACTTAGGTACCCCCCCCCCTCCCCCACCTTCCTTTCCATACTCGAATCGGTGATTTGTATTGTAGACTGGACAACCATAGTCGGGGAAATGGTTCTCTATAGGGCCTAACGTCTCCTAGGTTCCTCTAGGGAGTCCTATACGGCGACGGGCCCCAAGACTTACGTATCACAATAGTTGGGGAAAGCGAATCTCTCTTTGTTTTAACATCTCCGGGGATCCTATTCTATTTGGTGCTGGGAGCCCAGGTGCCCGACCCAACACGTAGGGAAAATGGCGGTTTGATTGGGAGCCGAGTTTGGGACTTAATGAAAGAACCTTTTCACCATGCTTTTGACTATGGACTAAGCGCAGACGATGGGACGGGGAATCAAAGCTCTAACCGAGACACACGGAGCCAATAAAGTAGTCAGAAAAGCGGATGCCTGAAGGGTGTGATTATTCTGTAATCGTCGTGTCTGTCGCAACGCTTGTATTGTAAAGACTCCACCGGATAGCACAGTACGATCATGACGTAGACAGTCTTCCCAAGATGACCAGCGGGTTTTTTGTTTTGTTTTTCGCCGTATAGGACCCCCCCCCCCCCCCCACACACACACACACAGCAACCTAGGAGACGTTCAACCCAGAGAGAGGGAGAGAAGAATTTTTGTTTACCTAGCAGCCTCCACACGGCCCACCGGGCCCAGCTTCCCGCCTGGCCACTTTCTCAGTCTTACCTCTACAGCGAGGATACCACATTACCAGCTGATCGCCTCTAGAGCTCCACAGTCACAGTGTTGACATTGCGCAATGCCGTGTTCTCACTCCACGCCGCTCGGACAAAGAAAGACTGCTCCATCTTGACCAATCGTGTGGTGGTCACAAAGTGCCCCGCTCCCCACCCCAGACAATGATATTGTGTGTAGATTATGCACTACAGTTCATGTATACACCTTTTTCCAGTCTATGCTCCCACCCCATCCCTTCCATCGATCTGATGATACATGTAGCAGTTCGACTTTTTTTCACACAGTGTACATGCACAGTCATGTAATTGTTGTCCCCACCCGATCTGGCGATCTGTAGTTGATCATGGTACGTGTACATACTATGGAGTTATAAATACGGTTTCTTTATACGCCCTTGCATAGCACTACATTTTGTAATTGCCTTGCGGCCTGCGCTGAGGAATACCCCTGGCCCTAGTTTATGTACATGTGTATGTGTATCAGTACCACCTGGATCTATCTAAAATGTGTATGTGTACCAATACATGTACCAGCTGATCTATCCTGAGTGACACTGTAGCTCGGTAGATCTAGTCGGTTAGTAGACAACGTGAATTGGAAATCTTCCTGTGCTGTGCATGTGTCTACTTTAAATTTCCAATCGTGTTTGGCTCCTTGGATGATACCCTGTAATATGTCGTTGGTTTTGTTTGTTTGCTTACACGGCGTAGATCAGCTGTCGATATATACATGTAATGTGATTTCCGTTATTCGTGGGATGAAATTTGCGCCGAATATAACATAGGAGACGTTCAACCCAGAGAGAGGAAGCGAAGAATTTTGTTTTGTTTTTGTTTACCTAGCAGCCTGCACACGGCCCACCGGGCCCAGCTTCCCGCCTGGCCACTTTCTCAGTCTTACCTCCATAGCGGGAATACCAGCTGATAGTGATAGCCTGTAGAGCTCCACAGTCAGTGTTGACATTGCGCAATGCCGTGTTCTCACTCCACGCCGCTCGGACAAAGAAAGACCGCTCCATCTTGACCAATCGTGTGGTGGCCACAAACTGCCCCATTCCCCAACCCAGACAATGATATTGTGTGTAGTTTATACACTACATACATTCAATGATGTATACACCTTTTTCTAGTCTATGCTTCCACCCGCATCCCTTCCATCAATCTGATGATACATGAAGCAGTTCGAACTTTTTTGACACACAGTGTACATACAGTCATGTAATTGTTATCCCCACCCAAAGACGTCTTTGTCCCCACCCGATCTGGCAATCTGTAGTTGAAACATGGTACATGTACATACCGTGGAGCTATAAATACACTTTCTTTAAACGCCCATGCCTGATGCTACATTTTGTAATTGCCTTGCGGCTTCCTTGCTTACCCCTCGATCTAGTTTATGTACATGTGTGTGTGTACCAATACGAGCTGGATCTATCTAAAATGTGTATGTGTACCAATACCTTTACCAGCTGATCTATCCTGAGTGACACTGTAGCTCGGTAGATCTAGTCGGTTAGTAGACAACGTGAATTGGAAATCTTCCTGTGCTGTGTCTACTTTAAGTTTCTAATCGTGTTTGGCTCCTTGGATACCCTGTAATATGTCGTTGGTTTTGTTTGTTTGCTTACACGGCGTGGATCAGCTGTCGATATACATGTAATGTGATTTCCGTTATTCGTGGGATGAAATTTGCGCCGAATATTGTTTCCTTGTTTCGCTCTGTGGAACCTGTGGAACTCTTCATAAAGAAGATCGTAAAACACTCTTCGATTGGATCATCTAGGTTCGAGATCTTGGTTGTTCGTATGAAAATGTGTTTCAAGTGCATGTATTTTATAGCAGTGATTCGGTGGTTATTGTGAAGTTGGTTGCGAAAAGTGAAGAGGAAAACAAAAGATCAATATCTAGACACGACCAATGTGTAGTAGAATTGTGCGTTAGCCAAGTATTTCCCTTTTTAACTTTAAGTCAACTTAAAAATATGTGTTTTATAAATAAGAGCTATGAATGAAAATTGTTACTCTTACTCTTAGCTTTTTTATAGAACCGCTAATAAGACGACGGATACCATGTGTTACAAACGTGTGCAAGCGACATATTTTCCTTAAAATAAAACTTAAAAAAAAAAAAAAAAAAAAAACGCAGTGATGTATAAGTTGTGAATGGTAAGACTTAGACCCTGATCTAGATATGAAATAGGTAGACCTGACACGGATACGAACACTTAGTGCTGGTGATTTTAGATTGTTGTTATATAATTATTATTATTGTTATTATTATTATTATTATTATTATTATTATTATTATTATTATTATTATTATTATTATTATTATTATTTTTGTTGTTGTTATTATTATTATTATTATTATTATTATTATATTATATTAGAAGGAGTAGCCTAACTATCGTTCAGTATTTGGGCTCCATCGAGGCCTCCGCAAGTACAGGCCGAGCCACCGAATTGATTTACATTTACAAGCACATTAACTTTCTGGATAATGAGAATGCTATCAAATTCATATAAAAGTTAGGACAGACCGACACACAGGCAGTAGTTTTTGTTTAACCCACACAAAAAAATGCACACTGTTCTAATTGTGCACAAACTTTTAAAACTATAGTTCAATTTGGATCTTGGTACAAACGTTTGTCTACTTGGCCTGCTATTTTTTGGAAGCCTTGGGCTCCATGCAATTGCAAGGTCTCCTCTGAGTAGTGCTACATGTACAGGTCTATTCACCGAACCAAAAATAAGCGAACACACTATTGTTCGCATTTTAACAAAGAGTGATCTATTATCTTTTTAAAATATTTGCATAGTTAGGGTTAAGTTAAGCTGGTTTAACGCCCAACGTCAGCACAATATAGGATATGTTGTGAACGGACCCCAAGACTGACGTCTGACAATATTATAGGCTGCTACACAGTGTGAGACAGTGAGGGAATACTATGACTCTGTATCAGTCGGTGACACTAACAGGGATGACTTATTTGAAAGTAAAAGAAGGCTGGGTCCTGTCCAATTTTTTTCACTAACGTATAAATAATACTGACATCCACGCAACCAGTATGGGACGGGATCGCTAGTTTGGGGCTCGAACCATGGATATTCGTCGCTGAATGCCTCAAGGCTACCACTTCTCCTGGTGGGGACTGGTAAGACTGACCCAGGATGTTCAGTCTACTGAACTTGTTCCTTTACTACACAGACATTGTGTACCCCCAATTGTTCGCTTGGTTATACACTGTAAATTTTAATTGGGGCTATTTGTGGGGCAAATTGGCTCAGGCGGTAGAGCGTTAATCTCCCAATCGGGAGCTCATCGGTTGAAAACTTATTTGTCTGATTTTGTACCCTACTGGTCGGGTCGTTGTAACTGTTAGTATAATTTGACTAGCTGAGACATAAGTCCAGGTCTCCCCGCACTGTCTCGTGTGTGGCAACACATAGTCCAGGGTGTGTGGCAACAGATGCGATTGTCAGATATTCGCGTTTGTCTTTGGGTCCGTCCTTAATATAGCCTTGCTGACGCTGGACGTTGAGAAAAAAAAAACATTAACACGCTTATAAATAAATCCTTTATGATTGTTCATCTCCTAGACATAGGTCGACCTGTGAGAAAGAAGAAGCAGACAGACTGTGTGTGCGCGTATGTGTTAATCATCTATACTTAATCATTTACTTCTTTGCCCCATTGTAAGTTTCTCGTATCTTTCAAAATCAAACATCAAGCTTTATAATTATACCCGTAGTGCCGTGAACTTATAGACCGACTTTGAGAGTTTTTCTTTAAAGTAATATTGGTTAAGGTTGTGACTTCTGGCTTTGAATTTTTCCTGTAAACAATCATTTTTAAAGTTGGGAAGTTTTGGCTTCGAGGGTTCTTTTTTTGCTGTTGCTACAAAACACTCAACTTTGTAGTGCATGTTACTGGCGTGCTAAAGAGACCGGCTCAGACTCAGATAGGTTGTGACTTCTGGCTTTGAGATTTTCTGTAAAACAATCATTCTTAGTGTTGGGAAGTTTTGGCTTCGAGAGTTCTTTTTTGCTGTTGTTACAAGACACTCTACTCTGCAGTGTATGATATTGGCGTGCTAAAGAGACCGTTGTTACAAGACACTCTACTCTGCAGTGTATGATATTGGCGTGCTAAAGAGACCGTTGTTACAAGACACTCTACTCTGTAGGCCTAGTGTATGCTACTGGCGTGCTAAAGAGACCGGCTCAGACTCAGAGCCAGATGGCCCACGCTTTAGGCAGCAGCAACAGCAGCGCTTCCTCCCACGGCTCATCCCGGGACGGGCGGCTGGGACGCGCGTGGGACTGGATGCCGGAGCACCTCCTCGCGCGGCGAGCCAGGCTGGTGGCGGCGGACGCGGCCGACCACGCCAGTCGCTGCAGGCACTGCATGCGTGCCGCCGCGCGGGCCAACCCGAACGCCCTCTACCCGGGGCGGCCGGCCTTCACCGACGACGCGCTGGACCTGCCCGTCAGTCCCGACCTGGGCACGCGGTTCTCGCTCCCGATCCAGCTGTATGAGAGCGCGTGGCGGAAACAGGCGACCAACGAAGGTGGTGGTGGGGGTAGATCGCCGCCTCGGGACCCGGGGCGACTCGCTGGTGGTATTCAGCCACATCAGCGGGATATTCAGCCACATCAGGCTGGGCAAGATGTTCAGCCACATCAGCCTCAGAGGGATATTCAGCCACATCAGCCTCAGCGGGATGTTCAGCCACATCAGCCTCAGCGGGATGGTCAGCCACATCAGCCTCAGCGGGATATTCAGCCACATCAGCCTCAACGGGATATTCAGCCACATCAGCCTCGGCGGGATGTTCAGCCACATCAGCCTCAGCGGGATGGTCAGCCACATCAGCCTCAGCGGGATATTCAGCCACATCAGGCTCAACGGGATATTCAGCCACATCAGCCTCAGCGGGATGGTCAGCCACATCAAGCACCTGGACACCTCAGGGATATTGATATTCTGCCGCGTCAGGCCATGGGACAAATCTTGGATATTCAGCCACACCTGGCCTTGGGACAAATGTGGTATGTTCATCCATATCAGGCTCAGCAGGATAACCAGTTACTTCAGGTCGAGAGGGATGTTCAGCCACACCACGCTGAGCGGGATATTCAGCCACACAGGGCCCCGGGGCAACTCAGGGATACTCAGCCACATCACGCCCCGCGGCAAGCTGGGGTTATTCAGCCACATCAAGCCACGGGGCAACTCAGAAATACTCAGCCACACAGGGCCCCGGGGCAACTCAGAAATACTCAGCCACATCACGCCCCGCGGCAAGCTGGGGCTATTCAGCCACATCAAGCCACGGAACAAGTCAATAATATTCAGCCACACCAGACTCCACGGCAAGCTGAGGATATTCACCCACATCAGGCTTGGCGACACGCTGGGGTTATTCAGCCACATCAAGCCACAGGGCAACTCAGAGATATTCAGCCACACCAGGCTCAACAGGATATTCAGCCACATCAGGCCCTTGGGCAACTAAGGGATATTCAGCCACACCAGACCCCACGACACACTGGGGTTATTCAGCCACATCAAGCCACAGGGCACCTCAGAGATATTCAGCCACGTCAGGCTAGGAGCCAAGCTGGAGATATTCCACCTACAGTACAACAATTTAGCCACATGCCCGCAGCGCTGGGGCCCGCGGAGGCCAATCTGTCCAGATTTTGGTCTGGGGCTGGCTCGAGGAGCATCCCTACTCTAGGGTCTCCGATTCCAGGGAGAAGCTTTGTCCTGGTGGCTCCGACAAGAACTAGGATGCTTCCCCCGGAAGCTTTTGTGGACATCATAGAAAGTTCAGCAGCGGGACATCAAGAAAGTCAACTGAGGTGAGGGTCACTCCTGCAAGGGTCAGGGTCAGCTGGGGTGAAGGTCACCTCCTGCGAGGGTCAGGGTCAGCTGAGGTGAGGGTCACCTCCTGCAAGGGTCAGGGTCATTCGGGGTGAGGATCACTTCCAGAGAGGGTCAAGGTCAGCTGAGGTGAGGGTCACCTCCTGCAAGGGTCAGGGTCAGCTGGGGTGAGGGTCACCTCCTGCGAGGGTCAAGGTCAGCTGGGGTGAGGGTCACCTCCTGCGAGGGTCAGGGTCATTCGGGGTTGAGGGTCACCTGCAAGGGTCAAGGTCAGCTGGGGTGAGGGTCACCTCCTGCGAGGGTCAGGGTCAGCTGAGGTGAGGGTCACCTCATGCGAGGGTCAGGGTCAGCTGAGGTGAGGGTCACCTCCTGCGAGGGTGAACGAGGTCAGGTAGTGTTGTTGAGTTGATGAAAGTACCCGGGTATCCAGCCTACACGGTTATTCTCTCGGCAACGAAATTTAGCATTATTCACCCCAGACAAAGACGATTCTGTATGTTCAGGAAATTACTTTTCTTTTTTATACTTATACAATGAAGACATAATTAAATCATAATGTTCCATTTCGTTTAATTGATCCTTTACTTCAATGATGCTAAGCACACCATATACATTTTTAGCGAGGGTTGATATAATCGTTATGCAATATTCTGTATTCTGCGTTTCCGAGCATGAGACTATGATTGAAAGCTGTTAACACCCAATTCTGTCCCCATCGCCGTATAGGACTCTCCAGGGGGAACCTCGGAGACGTTAAACCAGAATAGTGGGAGAGGACTCTATCCCTCGCTCCATGAAGAACCCAATTCTCTGATTTTGTCTTCTTGTGTTCTTGTCTCTTTTAACTGTGCGGGTTGTTAAAGTCAACCCGAACGTATTGGTCTGTCAGAAAGAGATGAGCTTGAGCAGTCATTCATGCCAATGCGAGAAAGTTTAGGTTTGTTTTCTGCATTGAAAGATGGGTTTAGGATAGGAAATATATTCTAATAGGAGACGTTAAACCCGGATAGAGGGAAAGAGCTCTATCCCTCGCTTCATAGAGAAGCCAATTCTGTGGTTCTATCTTCTTGTCTCTTTTTAACTGTGCTGGTTGTGAAGGTAGCTCCCAACGTTTGTTTTCTGCATTGAAAGATGGGTTTAGAGTAGGAAATAATTTATATTCTGAGTTTCTCTCTATGGTCTTGCTTCTCTCTACAGAGATGCCAATTTCCAGTAAATTTATGCATTATCAGGTTTTTAAAAAATGTCTGGTTAGAGTAACTGAGCTCAGTTAAAGCACTCAAGGCGTCATGTTTTGTGATTCGTTATATACTATGTTACCCTGAGCAAAAAGGTACATTAAAAGATTAATCCGTGGTCAAATGGTGGAGACATCATTTAGTTTTACCTGCACACAGTTGGACTCGACATAGAGCATTAATATTCCCTAAAGAAAGCAGTTATGGAGTCTGTCGCCTGTCTGTCCCTTTCATTATCTAAAATCATAAAATTTTCTTTTTATGCGCTCCTACAAAAACAAAAAGAAATTGTTAAGGGACCAAATAGGCCTGTCGTGGTGGTACATGTAGTTCTTTGACCAAAACTCAATGGTTAGCTTGAGCAGTCTTCACTGACGTTGAGTAGAGGCCAACCGGCCTGATACTGATTCCGTTACATCAAGGAAATGTATCAGTCCACATAACTATTGTTACCAAAGATACAAAATTGTTAAACTTTTTTGGCTAAGGTCAAACATGTACACTTTTATGGCTGATTGCGTGACACTCACTGACAGCATTGACTAAACTTTGCACCTCGTGAAGCAACCGAGTTAAAGTCGGTCGGTTGACTTTTTGAGTTCTCAATTGATTGTGATACTAAGAAGCATCAAATGGCTGAAATCATCGAAACTGTAAGTTCAGAACCAAAAACGATTCTTCTTACTATATTTGAACATTAAAAATATTATGTGTAGAAGGCTCTAGCTTAAAATGTAATCCGCGACTCAAGCCTGTTTCATCCTGGTTGTCAGCTTTCAAGGGTAGACTATTGAAAGATGGGTTTAGGATAGGAAATACAATGTATTCTCTCTATGGTCTTGTCTATCTGTACAGGGATCCCAATTTTCAGTAAAAAGGCCGATCAGAATTCAGTTAATGCAATTAAGGCGTCATGTTTTGTGGTTCAATGTACCTTGTTACCCTGGGCAAATAGGTACATTAAAAAAATAATCCAAGCTTAAATGATGGAGATATCATTAAGTTTTACCTGCACATAGTTGGACTCGACACAGAGCACTGACATTCACTACTAAAAGCAATTATGGAGTCAGTCTGTCGCGTCTGTCTGTCCCTTTACTTACGTACTTATGCCAGTCGCTTCACAAGAAGCATGGGCCGCTGGTAATAGTCCTCCACAGTCCTCGGTTCTGGGCAGCCGTTTCCAATTCTCTTCGCCAGGTGCTTCTTGGTTCCCTTTAACTATCTAAAATCAAATGCTTATTTTATGCGCTCCTACAAAAACAAAACAAAAAATGGTTAGGATTCAAATCGGCCAGTCGTGGTGGTACATGTAGTGCTTAGACCAAAGCTCAATGGCGTTGAGTAGATACCTTTACATCAAGAAAGTGTATCAGTCCACATAATTATTAAAACTAAAGATACTTAATTCTTTAACTTTTTGGCTAAAGTCAAACATGTAGTGTACACTTTTATGGCTGATTGGGTGGCAGCCCTGACTAAACTTTGCAACTCGTGAAGCAACGAAGTTAAAGTCAGTCTGTTGACTTTTTAAGTTCTCAATTGATTGTGATGCAAAGAAGCATTAAATGGCTGAAAACATCAAAACTGTAAGTTCTAGAACCAACAATGATGATTCTTCAGACTGTATTTGAAGATTAAAAATCTTATGCACAGAGGGCTCCAGCTCAAATTTAATCCACGACTTGTGCCTGATTCATCCTGGTTGTCAGATTTCAAGGGTAGACTATGCAGCCATAACCTGCTAAGTTTTTAAAAAAAAGTTTGTTTACCAGCCATTGGTGATATGGAACATGTACTTGTTGAAATCACGGTAAACCTCTGGTTGGTTTTTGGGTTTTTCTTTCATCAGACTCTCTCTGACTCTGTCACTCCATGTGAAGCCCTGCTGGTGATATGGAACATGTGCTTGTTGACATCACTGTAAACCCCTGGTTGGTTTTTGAGTTTTTCTTTCATCAGACTCTTATCTGACTCTTGTCAATCCTTGTACAGCCCTGCCTGCTTGTGGTAAGTGTGGTATCAGCGTCCGGGTAAAAATTGTGTAATCACAGAACATGTTTCTCTCCCCCCCCCCCCCCTTCCTCTTTTTCCCTGCAGTCCTACGAGGACGACCAGAGTGCGACGTACGTGGGCTCCTTCCCGAAAGGCTTCGGCTACGGCCCCGAGGAGCCTGAGCTGGAGGGCGTGCCGAGCCGCGGCGACGACAAGCCCAGGATCCTGCTCATGGGCCTCAGAAGGTTGGGCGCGGCCGCCTTGTGTGGCAGTTTTTAACTTAACAATCGTTGGTTAACTTCAGTTGAATACATGCGTTTATGAAGAACCTTGGTTAAATTAAGCATAAATTTGACATAATTATTTACTTGTACATGTATAAACTATTACCAAGGCACTGTTCTCTACAGAGGGAGGGAGAGAATTCTCTCCCTCTCTCCGGGTTTAACGTCTCCTAGGTTCCCCTGGGGGATCCTATACGGCGAACCAAGGCACTGTTTCCTTTTTTTTTTTTTTATATAGCTTTTACTGATTAATTTTCACTTTATCTTAAGCAGAGAACAACTGTACTTGTGTAGCTTGATTTCAATTATCATTTCATTATATTTATTGTGTGGGAGGGTTGGGATCTAAATTCTCATTCTGCAATCAGTTTATAGTAAATAGAAAACACTTTTAAACATTATGATTATACTTTGAGACAAGACAAATTCAGCCTACTTGTTTATTTCAACACTTGGCTATTGAACTATATGACTATGAGTTTCACAAGCCTTATCAACTCAGCTAACATTTGACAGAGTTAGCTGCAATCAAATTAAAATACTTGACTGGTTAATATTATTATAAATTTGTGTTAAAGTTTTTGAACATGCCTTTTTTCAACTTCAAGGCATTTTTTAGAATTTATACAATATGTTGATCATGCACTTTTTGCGGGGAGTTTTATAAACGTATTAAAGGTAAAAGCTTTGATATTGATTAATTTTAAACCTAAGTGGGGGCAGTGTATTGCAAAGATGCAGGGCACAAGAGCATAATTATTAGCGCGTACAATTCAATTGCGCTGTGTGATGGGGAAAGGTCACCCTTGTGGTAAAGTTTGTACAAATTTTCTTGGACTACAGAGGAGGTTAAGTATTATTAAGAATGGATGAGAACAAAAGTCAAACCAATGAAGTTCCTGTGATATCCCTCAATTTAAAAAAAAATTTTTTTTAACATATTTCAGGAGTGGGAAATCCTCAATCCAAAAGGTGGTTTTCCACAAAGTCTCGCCCAATGAGACTCTCTTTCTGGAGAGTACAAACAAAATCATCAAGGATGGTAAGTGAGGGGTAATTAAGCTCAGAATGTTGAACAGCAAATTTGGATTCATCCTGTGGTATTGGTAATCAATCCCAACTCTCTCTTGCTAATCATGGTTGAGAATCCTCCTCCTTTAGGCTGAAATCCTCTTTTTTTAAATCCAGCTCTTTCTTTTTTGGTCTGGTTTCCTCCTTTATTCATCTGTTTCAAAACATGTTTTCCTCCTTTTTGTCAGAGGGTCCTTAGATTTCAGCCTTTTTTGTGTTGGGGCATTCTCAGCTCTGCTACTTGTAGTATTCGAGAAAGAAAATCAATAGAGAAAAAAAACTGACATTTAACTTTTACTGTTTAAAAACAACAACCCACTTTCTTGAGCTATTGGAATCCTCGAGATAGGTAGGAAAAAAACTTTGGGTATATGCAAGTTATATGTGATTGTTAAGCAAGATAATGATGGTTCAACTTCGCGGGCTGGGAGGCATATTAGTCCTCGTGTTACTGCCAAGCGTTAAAGAGGGCAGTTGCAGTGTTTTGCACTTAGACCTACGATTTGATCATAAACAAACAAGGAAAATCTAGTATCAGTAGTAATGATGATTATTGGATCTTGGTGGCTTACAAATATTAAGCAATGAAAGATTTTGAAAAGCATCTTCACTATAACAGGATGGATTTAAACTTCTGAATTGCCATTGCTTTTCCACAGAGGCATAATGTATATTAACATATCTATGTATAATTAAATATTGCATTGTGATGCAAAACCATATTCTTGTCTTGCGTACATAATTGTTTATTCTCGTCCATCCACAGACATATCCAATTCTTCATTCGTGCAATTCCAAATTTGGGACATCCCAGGCCAGATTGACTTTTTTGACCAAACGTTTGACTCGGAGTACATCTTCGGAGGCTGTGGCGCCTTGATATTCGTCATTGATGCTCAGGTATGACTTCATAATAATATTCTTATAGTTAACAAATTCTATGATATACTGTCATTTTTTTCCCACGAGTTTCCTGAAGGCTGTAGTTTTCAGACATAGATATCAGCGTAATACTTAACCCTAGTACAAGTGTTGCAAGTATTTAGTGCATGGTGTTGGGCTATGTTTGGTAATTTATAAAGGGGTCATAAAAAATGACTGGGAGGCAGCAACAATTTTTTTATAAACCATAAACCAATACATATTTTGAAATCTGAAAGGTTGTAGAAAACTTTAAAACGGTTTTCGGTACCATATAAGTGTTTTGTGACCTTGACCTTGGCCTTGAAAGGCTGACGTTGGACTTTAAGCAACCGACTGAACTGTCTGCTCTGATTCTCGTTGCAGGATGACTACATGGAGGCGCTGAGCAGACTACAGCAAGCAGTGACTCGAGCGCACAAGATCAACGAGGCGATCAAGTTTGAGGTCTTCATCCACAAGGTACGCTTGCTCTCTCGTGCAGGCTGAGACAGGAGTCATGGTATCCCCACCCTGTCTCGTGTGTGGCAGCACATAAAATTGCAGACGTCCGTCTTGGGGCCCGTCCACGAGATAGCCATAAGTTGCTGATGTTGGACGTTAAAACCAACCAACCAACCAACCAAGCACGCTCTCTCGTGATATGTCACTTTAAACACATACCGTATCAACACGTATAGTGGAATCTGCATTCGATAAACCCTGTTTAACATACACTATGGCTTTATATAAACTAGCTCCGAGGTACCACAAGGTATGCACGCTCTCTCGTGATAAGTCACTCTAAATACACTCAGTGGAATCCCCATTTGATAAACCCTTCCACATTATATAAACCCTGTTTAACATAAACTATGGCTTCATATAAACTAGCTCCGAGGCACCACAAGGTATGCACGCTCTCTCGTGATACGTCACTTTAAACACATACCGTATCAACACATACAGTGGAATCCCCATTAGATAAACCCTGTTTAACATAAACTATGGCTTTATATAAACTAGCTCCGAGGCACCACAAGGTATGCACGCTCTCTCGTGATAAGTCACTCAGTGGAATCCGCATTTGATAAACCCTGCCACATTATATAAACCCTGTTTAACATAAACTATGGCCTTATATAAACTAGTTCCAAGGCATCAATTCCATTTTTTACTCTTTGCATTCACTCTTTAATATATACTTTGCATGGGCAAACTATATTTTAAAAATTGGCAGGTAGTTTCCGATTTGGAGGTTTCTTTCATTCTTTCCTATTTGCAGGTGGACGGATTATTTTCGATTTGGAGGTTTCTTTCATTCTTTCCTATCTGCAGGTGGATGGGTTGTCGGATGATAACAAGATAGAGACACAGAGGGATATCCTTCAGCGAGCCACGGATGAGCTGGCAGATGCAGGCATGGATAATGTTCAGCTCAGGTGAGTCACAATCGGCCCAGTGTGGACCGAGATTATGTAGGAATGTTCATCATACTCAACTTTAAATTTGGCTTAGGATTTTTGACATCTCTAATGAAGAATGCAGCTATTTCGTAATTTGAGTTGAGTTGCAATTCAGTTGTAGTGACTATAAAGGCATGTACACACCTTCCGTTCATTCCGATTTTTTTCATGAAGATTTCATTGTCATTTTCCAATTTTCAAAATATGTTGGAATGATACTGGTGTTTTTTCAGGACTCTTTTTATTCATTTCCATAAAACAAAAATCAGGCTTTATTCAAAAGCCTATGACAATGAACCACTAGCTTTCTTACCCGCATAATCACTGTAAATTATAGTGATAGATTTGGATCTAGTAGTAGCAGTAGATACAGACATAAATGTTAGCTGTTCTAAATCTAAAAAGTGGGTTTTGCCTTTCACTGGTTAGGAGTTTCCAGTCAGAAAAAGACCTAGGGAATTGAAGGTGAGCATGCGTTATTCATTAACAAAGTAACAACTTCCGGGCATTCGATTTGCGTTCAGAATATCAGATTTATATGAAAACTTATCTCAATCAAAGAATTCAGTTGAATTTATTTTGTGTGGTTCAAAGTGCCACTGCATTTACGTGGACTAGGTTTAAACTAGGGCAGTAGGAGGAGTTTCTAGATCTAAGGACTTCGTGTAGACTAGACTTTTATGATTTATTGATTAGAAATAGAATTTAGAAAGAATGTTTGGTCTGTGATGGGATGCCCGGCTTCGCTCAGGTTTTGGTACACTGTACGGATATAAAATGTTTTTATAGGTTTTACTTATTACTATTAGAGATTAAGCTTGGGTTTTGGGACACTGTTTGCAACTAACTGGACATTAAAGAAATTGATAAGGGGTGAAATTTGGCATTGGTTAGACAAGAAAAGACGCAAATGGCAATTTCTTATAGGATTACTACCGTAAGTTAAGCTAGCGTGGCTTTTACGTGTAAAATTAGAGTCATCTATGGTTCCAACTGAAAGAAAGGCACTGCATAGCCATGCTAAGAAGAAATATCACATCAGTGCTCATAAAGCCTTGAAAAGCAGCCAGTCCTGCTAACCACCCTCATTTTGCTCTAGCTTAGCTGTACAGTGTATAAATTCTCTCAATACAATAAAAATAATGCATACATATAAGGTAAAAAGTTTATTTGATTAAGAAGCATGCTGCTCTTATTTTGCTTTAATATACTACTGACATTGACTTGGGGGGTGTTTTGAAATTCTTAATCCAGTACGCTGCCTTACCGGTTTGTGAAAAAGTCCAGTAAAAAAAATGATCCAGTTGGCATCACTGTAAAAAGTATGCATCAGATTTGGAATTTTTTTCTGGAAATGCCAAGTCTCAGGGGTGAACAGAAATTGCTAGTTACTGAAAGAGTTAAGTTGTTTTTGTTTTTTTTCATAATTCAATTTAATTTAATTTAACTAAATTTTCTCGCTGCCATTTGCCACTTGCCAGCTTCTACCTGACGAGCATCTACGACCACTCCATCTTCGAGGCGTTCAGCAAAGTCGTCCAGAAGTTAATCCCGCAGCTGCCTGTGCTGGAGAACCTGCTCGACATCATCATCTCGGTGAGGGCTCGCTGCCGACCTCTGACCCATGCCCTATGGTCATAGGTCAAGGTCGAACTGGCTCGAGTAGTGGGGCGTTGGTCTCCGGGTTGGGAGATCCTTGATCAAAAATTTATTTGTCGGATTTTGTCCCCTTACTTGTTGGGTGACCGTCTGAGACAGAAGTCCAGGTTTCTCCACCCTGTGTTGTGTATGGCAGCATGTAAAATTTTCAGGTTATAGTCTTGTGGCCTGTCCACAATATAGCCTGTACAATGCTAATGTTGGATGTTAAGTAAAAAAACAAACAAACAGTCATTAGTCAATCATGTGTCATCTGACACAGCCTGTGAGTTTTTTTACTTGTTGCTTGGAAGTTTGTAAAGGTCACTCAAAGCATTTGCTTCTAATGCAGGAGGTACAGGTCTGAACCCCGCTCCGATGGCAGCGTTTTTACCTAGTGCTTGGACGGGTGTCTGTACATGTTTAATGTGAGCGGACAAGTCTCGTGTCCTGCTTTGGGGTCTTGTTGTATGTATACAGGGCTGAGAATCCTCCTCCTCCTTTAGGCTGAAAGTCGTCCTTTTTTATAATCTAGTTCCTCCTTTGTTTGGTCTAGTTTCCTTCTTTTTGATCTTCTTCTAAACATTTTCTGCAAACTCCATGATTCATAAGATGTCAACATTTTATTGAGTTGAGAATAATCATAGTTATTCACACCTTAAGGGTGAGAACAACTTCAGCCATTTTGCAAGCAAACAAAACCTAACGTTCAAATGAAGTTAGAAAGGAAGTTGAAATCTTCACTGTTTGATCGGCAGGCTTCATACACTTCCTACATTTCATTCACTGACTAGACCTATAGTTATGAGCCAGTAATCCGGCTTAAGTTACTTTTTGGGCCGGATTTTGAGCTGGTAAAACTGGCTTAAGTTACTGAAAGTGTTGATTGTGTCATTACACTGTGAAAAAAAAGTTAACCACCTGAGTGCTCAGGTATATTTTTAGAAATGATGTACCCATAGAGCATAAATATATTTGATTTATTTTTTTAATTAAATTCCAATGAATTATGTTTTGAAAGTGGCAGAGTCAAAGATGATTTGATCAAGTGGATGAAAATGGACAACCATTCAGTATTCACGGTAATGGACATATAATTTGGTATTATTGCCTCTGAAATAGGGGCTAAATTCGACCCCTACACACTCGAGTAATTGACCTTTAAACATCGCATGATTTAAGACCTATTCCTTGTGTGTGCATTAATTTGTGGGGATTTTTAAAAATTTTATTAAAGTTAAAGCTTGAATTTTTTATATTTCGAAATGTAAAGTGTGCAGATCAATACGAAAGAGGTAGGGTGCTGGCACAAGAGCATATCAATGCGCAAAACATTTTTGTGATGTAATGTGATTGTTTCAAAAGTATGTTTGTATTTGCTTCCTTATCCAGAACTCGAAGATAGAAAAGGCTTTCCTGTTTGATGTTGTGAGTAAGATCTACATTGCCACAGACAGCTCTCCAGTCGACATGCAGTGTTACGAGCTGTGCTGCGACATGATTGATGTCGTCATTGACATGTCATGCATTTATGGGTAGGTGCATCCTCCGCTTCTTGCTCGTTCTGTCTGTGTCTGTCTTTCTCTTTATCTGTCCCTTCTTACTCTCTCTCTCTCTCTTTCTGGGGGGACGCGGTGGTCTTGGGGTAGAACATCGGCTTCCGGCGCAAAAGGTCCGGATTCGAATCCTGGCGATTGCGCTCCCTACTGGTTGGGTTGGTGTCAGTATAATGTGACCGGCTGTGACAGGAGTCTTGGCATCTCCGCCCAGTCTCATGTGTGGCAGCACTTAAAATTGTCAGACATTAGTCTTGGGGCCCGTCCACAATACGGCCTATATGCTGATGTTGGACGTTAAAACCAACTCAACTCAGCTCTCTCTCTCTCTCTCTCTCTCTCTCTCTCTCTCTCTCTCTCCTTATCAATCTATATATATCTCTCTCCGTCTTTCTATAATGGTCCATGGATTTTTCTATGTAACTTGAAACCTGGAACAGCATCTTTGTATTAGCAGTGACAGTTTTCAGCTTGAAATTGATTGTTCTTAAGTTAGTCAAGAGTAGGGTATTTAACAATCAAGAGAAAAGTATTGATTTTATGATAGTGAGATTTTTCTTATTTAGTATGATGTGAGGCTAGGTGTTTTTACTGCAAACCAATCACAGGTATTTGTTGTTTAAATGATTTTACACTTGCAATTGTGGATCTTATGTAATAAATTATTAAATTAAATTTCCCCTTGTTTCACACTATAACAGAGTTCAAGTAGCTTAAAATCAAATGCAAATGTTTTTCCAATTTGCCTAGATTTTAAAATGAATGGGTTTTTTATGTGTTTTTTGTTGTTGAAAGTTTTAACTTATTTTTTAAAACCTTTTACGTAATTGTAAAACTAGCGACATCAGTGTCTTTCACCCCAGAATATGGATGAGCTAGTAAATCTCTTTTTTCTCTCCATGGTTCCAACAGTATTCGAGATGACGGAGCCTTTGATAACGAGTCTGGATCGTTTATCAAGCTCAACTCTGGCACCGTTCTCTTCTTGCGCGAGGTCAATCGGCACCTTGCTCTGGTGTGTATACTCAGGGAGGATGGCTGTGAGAACAGAGGTAGGTCTTCAGACTACAGTTCATAGGGCAGAGAGTATAAGGGAGTGGGTTGGATCAGACAGGGTCCAGAGAGTCCGATCATATCATGTCAGATCGTTTGCATTTTCATAAATTTTTCTATGGCTTTGTGTGGAATTTTTAGTCTTGCCCCATTCAAACTTTGACAATCTTTTAAAAAAAATAGTAGCTGATTTGAACAAACACAATTTTGAGTCATAACTTACACTGACGTACCAAGGTTAATTCTGTATCAGGTGACAATCATAAATTAATATATCAAGTGGCTTTATGTTCTCAACTGGTACATTCTTGCAATATTTGCATGGTAGTCAGTCTTTTACTGAAACTAGGGAGATCATTCCTACTCTTTTTTCGCGGTGCATTTATGCTATAAATTATTCTACTTCCCCTAGTTCCCTGTTTTTTTTAGAGGCTTAAAAATGCTAATAATAATCTGTAACCTTTTTTTGTTTCTGTCTTTTTGCTTTGGGGGGAGGGGGTGTGGTGGTCTTGTGCCTGTTTTTTTTTTTAATTCATTCACGCCCCTTGTCTCAGTTTTCGTACTTTAAGATACCTCATAATAATCTGTAACCTTTTTTTGTTTCTGTCTTTTTGTTTTGGGGGGAGGGGGTGTGGTGGTCTTGCGTCTGTTTTTTTGTGAATTTATTCACCCCACTTGTCTGTGTTTCCATACTTTAAGAGCACCCACTCGGGCAACCTAGGCTGTTAACGTGTGGAGTTAACATGTACTTTTCTTCTCTCTCCATCTCTGTGCGATTCCAGGCATCATCGAGTACAACTTCAAGTGCTTCCGGAACGCCATCCAGGAGGTGTTTGTGGCGAGAAACAAGCAGGCCCTGGGCCGCAACGGGATCGAGGGCGGGGACATCGGCCTCTCGATCGGCAGCGGAGGGGGGACTACGGGCGATCCCCGCATGGACAGAGTGGTCAAGTCGGTGCACAGCGACGATGGGGATCTTCGCGGGCTGAACGGCACCACGAACGGCATCGGGCACGGCGTGATGAACGGCATGATGGATAGGGATAACATGGACTGAGAGCTTACGTCTTCTTTAATAAAGGGACTCGTCGTCACTTCAGAACTTCTTTCTTTTATCTCCTTATTATTTCTAATAAAGTGGAAGAAAGCAGTTCTGAGCTGACGACTTGAACACAGGGGAATCTGCTTAACATAGACTTCTTGGGGGTGGTTGGGGCGGTGTTAAAGTTTAATTTATCCCGAGTATATATTGATTCAACAAAGTCATATGGCGTATATGTGAGTGTGGTTTGCTATTTGAAAAGATAAATGGCTAAAATTTTCAAATGTACAATAAATTTAAAATTCTATATTTATTGGTTCAAAAGATATGAATTTTGGAAAAATCCTCAAGATCGTGCAATCCAACCAGTGCAACTGTTGAGTGTAAGTTGTAGAAAAAAAAAGGATTGAGTGCCTTGGAGCTGTTTTTTAAACCATAATTTATTTTTTTCAAGTGTTATCTTAAACGGATTCCACTGTAGATTGTCCAGCAATAGAGATAGGACTGGTGTTATCAAAAGCATTAAAAAAAAGAAATACTATGACTATACCATTTCTTGCAAACACCAAAAAGAAAGCGTTTAAGTTTTGAAACTTTTGAAGTAGAATTATAGATAATTAGAAGTGCACATCAAAGATGTTGAACTATTTTTGTTTTTTTTTGTTTTCTCTAGAATGAGAGGTTGAATCATTACTCCCCCATTAGTTGAATTCATATAAAGCTAGGCTCTGCATTTTCTACTCCAATCTAAATGAATTCATCAGGGACAGGATTTTCTTTTTTTTTTTTAATTCTCAAGCAGTCTTCCGTTTGCCTCACAATCGAGCCTTGACTTTCTAGTATCTTAACATCAGCCGTACGGTTATTATTACGTGTATGAACATTGACCTTCTATAAATTTAATTCTTTATAGAGTGACTTTATTTCGTACATTTATGGCCATACAGAATCCCTTAGGGGAACATAGGAAACATTAAACCCAGAGAGAGCGGATCTCTCTCTCTATTAAGAACACCTGTAGGTGAGAGTCTTTCAGGTCAAACATCTTCTGAATAACTTTGAAATTAAAGTCTTCAGAAATTCATATCCACCATCTGCTTATTTCTTTATGTTTGGTCTTCAGTTAATTTCTCTCATACTTTTGCCATGGATGCTTTATGTCATTATATCTTAATGTATTTTGTTTTGGGCCTTATTTTATATTAATTTGCAGTTTTCTTCTTTTTTTTTTTTCGTTCCAATGTCTCCTGCTAAAAGGCAACTCAGAACCTATGCTGTTTTCTTTATTTTTTTTGGTCTAGAGTATAAATTCTACAACTGTGTAATTAAAGATATAAGATATAAAATAATTGTTACTGTAAATGCACTGTGCGGTTGAATAAAATGCCCTATGGTACACTAAGTTATATAATTCATATTTGGTGTTCATATACACTCAAGCCTTTTCTTAGATTGGGGGGGGGGGCGGCAGTGGCCCTGGGTAGAACATCGGCTTCCGTCGCAAAAGGGCCGGATTTGAGCCCTGGCGATTGCTCTCCCTTCTATCCACTTTCTAAGATGAGTGTGTTTACGGGAGTGTGGGAAAGCTTAGTGAACAGAAGCAGCCACACAAGAGTTTCAGTTATTCAAACTAGTTGGTTCTATTTGATATACACCGAGGAAAGTAACATTGTGTGTGACATTGAATTTTTGTGTGTATGTGAGGGTGTGGAAATTTTTCTGATATAATTAAGGCCCTCTCATGGAATTCCATCCCTCTTTTAAAAAATGTGTTTCTAGGATATAATTATAATCTACATCTTGGATATTTGGATCCTGTAAAAAGACGAGCTGACCGATGTAGCTTGATTTTATTTTTTTTTTAGCTTATGAGGGGCTCCATGTCACTTTTTTAAAGTAATTTTTCTTTTCTTTATTTTTTTGTGTGTATTTTTCAATGTGGTCCATTCTTACACCGATGATTCTGCTAGTCACTCAGCAAACTTTGAACATTGGCGTCGCGCTGGCTGGATGGCATAGTATTGACATTCGTAAATCAATGTTTATTTTAAATCAGTATCTATATTGTCGCAAAGTTAAGTAACCAAAAAGCGCTAATTTGCTCTTAATGAACTGAAGAAAAGCAAAAGTAGTATTGGAATTTTGGCACAAAAGAATTGATCTTTTTTTTTATATAATTTGAAAAACGGTTCAAAAAATGATATGTATGTCATACTGCTAGCTCACTGACGATATGGATATTTAACTCATAGCCTATGTGAGATCAGAATTAAGTCCTTATTTATGTATTAACTGAATTCCATAATTTAAAGTAGAACACGCTTTATGCCAAAGCTATGCTTTACTTGTGTCAATTTCTCTGCAAGTCATCACATGTGTTTCAATTCAACCCCTTTCTTTTTTCTTTTCCTATTGTTTTTTTTTTTCCGTATGTCAGAATCTTTAGAGGGAACTTTAAGCAATTAACTTTATATTCTATTTTTCTCCTGCTGCATATTTACCTTTAAAATGGCTATGCTGGGTAAATTGTTATTTTTATGTGTAAAATGAAACAATCTTTATAATATGTAATTGTTAGTCATCAATACGACCACATTTAGGGCCATAATCAGACCAAATCAAAAACTAAAAGAATTATCTGTTAAGTAAGTTGTGTTCTAATTTAAATCAACGTAGGGATGGCCCATACAGAAGAATCGATTTTGTGAGTGATATTAAATGATGCATCAGTGAGGTTTGTTTTGTATGTATTTTTTTTTTTCGGTTTTTTTTTTTTTTTGTTTTTTCCATTATTAACATAAAAGAAAGTTATTTTGTTCAAGGGAAAAAAAATAAGGAAACATCTTTCGGGCTTGTTTAAAAATTACAGTGCATTTTCACAGTGAGTAGAAAAAAGACCAAATGCAAAGTATCGGAAATTTAATTCAGTTTCAAGAATAACCAATGTATTTCAGTGAAACTCAGTGGTCAAATTCAACAAAATATTTTATTTTTTTTGGTGTAATACTTTCCCTGAGTAAGGGTAACTCATGAAAACTAAAGATTTTGATAGTAATTTACATAGCTTATATAATTTTTATTCACTGTATTCTTACGAAAATTGTCATATCATCATTATCTTAATATCTTCTCACCAAATACAAGTGCATGTATATATATACTGTTTTAACAAGAAAGAGTAATAGTTTTGGTTATCATGGATTACATTGGAAAATCAACACTTTTGAAAGTGAACTCTTGCTTTAAGTCAATATCATTCACATGGTTCCAGGTTAGATTTTTTTTCTATGTGAAAGTACATGTGTAACTTTCAACAAGATAATTTCAACTCTTGTAATATATCAATACTTTTCCAAAGGGGTTCGCTTTGTCAAGATTCCACAGAATTTGTTAAGTTTTATTTGCAATTACCAGCCCATATAATGATCTATGCTTGGGAGCCTCTGAATGGTGACATTATGGCAACAGACAGTTGTGTAAAAGACGCCTTATTTGGATTCCTTTTTATTTTGTATGTTTTATTTAGAAAAAATAAGACCTATATATATATGAAGAAAAGACACAAGATATTTTACCACACTATTTGGTTTTAGTTTTACGTCTTAAGAATGGAATGCCAACTTTGAATTCTTTTTTAAGTTACTTTTTTCGTCCCATGTACAAATGATTGTATGCTGTGATCGCTCAGGTTTATGGGTGACTTCATTTGTACATATGTATTTGAATATCATTAGTCATATGTATTTGATTTTAATTTTAATATATGATGCGTAGACAGCTTGCCCCTGAAAGAAAGCTATGCTGAATAAATTGTTTATGCCAAACAAACTACTTTTTGTAGGTTTTTTTGTTTTTAATTCTCTGTGACTTTCTATGTGTGTTGCTGATTGACGTATTTTGTCTATTAACACAAGTTGAGGCGATGCTTTAGTTTTTGTGAATAATGCTCTTAAGCACTTAGAGAAGATATGAAGATATGTCTGTGTACTTTTTTTTATTGACTTTCCATTTGCATTAAAAACCAAACACATGGTTGTAGAAAAAGTGAATCCCTTGAGGTAGACAAAAATATGATTGCGCATACTTTTTGTCCAAAAGAAAAGCACTGCCTCATGTGTGGCAGCACTTTAAATTGTCAGGCATTATTCTTGGGGTCCGTCCACAATATCTAATTGGTGATGTTGGACGTTTAGTAGTCGTTTCGTGGTTGGCTGTACCACCCCACCCACCCCCACACCAAAAAAAAAAACTTTCAAAAACAAATTAATATGCAGGCTTAATTGTTGAAATTCTTTGTACGAGATAGAGAGAGGGAAAGAATGGAGGCATGGAAAAAAGGTTTAGTCGGGAGAGTATCTGAAGTTAACATAACATAGAGAAACAAGGGAGAAGAAGATTTTTAATTGAAATGAAATCAAAGAGTTATAAAGTTTTAGTTTTCCGATTGATTTCATAGGCCACACAGTTGAACTCAATCTATATCTACACCACATACTTGTAAATAAAAAAAAAAACTTTCAAAAACAAATTAATATGCAAATAATGCAGGCTTAATTGTTGTAAATGTGTGTACGAGAGAGAGTGAAAGAAGGGAAGAGGGGAGGGAGGCAGGGAAAAAAGGTTTAGTCAGGAGAGTATCTGAAGTTAGCAAAACATAGAGAAACAAAGGAGAAGAAGATTTTTAATTGAATTGAAATCAAAGAGTTAAAAATTTTTAGTTTTCTGATTGATTTCATAGGCCACGCAGTTGAACTCAATCTATATCTACACCACATACTTGTAAATTTTACTTTTTAGATCCATATACTAAACTAACTCACAGTACAGCTTCCTCTTGCTTTTTCACACGAAAGAGCGAGAGGGAAAGAGTAACATGCGCAAACAACAAAAAATTACATTTCAAAATTTTTAAGAGAGAGGGGTGGCAAGAGGGATAGAAAGATAAAGAGACAGTTCAAAAACAAAGAAAAAGACGGAGACAGATAGAGACACCGAAAGTGGGATGGATGGAGAGTGAATTGTAAGCGACAAATAACGAAGAGAAGAAGATACATGTATACAAAATTGCAACATGAGGAAAGTTGAATTATGAAAGAAAAACTGACCTCAGCTAATCTTGTGATTTACTTTATTTTTATTTTAACAGTTATTATAAGATTCATTTACTTTTAAGAGTAAAAATATTGAGTTTATATGTGAGCCTAAATCTTCGAATGTTGGAGTGGTCTACTATGCACAAAATGATACATGTATATGTATAAAAATTTGAAAAATAAACATGGAATGTAAGGCCTCAAGTATGAAGCATAACAATTTCAAAATGTAAAAGAAATTCACATTATACACATAAAATGTGTAATCTTAAGAATAATCGCATTCATAGGAAAATACATGAACATTATTTACAAAGGTCACTATCAACAAAAAAACAAAAGATTTTTTTTACAAAGATGTTCCACAAGCAATGAGATTTTACTAAGTTATGTAACTTGTTTAATTTTAAAAGACATTAACTCTACTTCAGGTTTTAAATAGCTTGCCAAGCCCACGAAAAAGTGAGTATTGCAAACAGTTCTACAAATACAAACCTAGTCATTGAAAGGGAATATTAAGCCTGCAAACAAAAAAAGTTTTCTGCAAAATGACAGTGATGTTTCTATGAGCAGGACTCATGTCTTTCAGTTCCAACAAAGTGGTATAATTTCTGGTGAAACCAAACTCCCTATAAATATTATGAAAAATGTCATAATAACATAAACGGCAATAAAAAAAATGTTCCAAGGATGGTGTTCTTTCGTAAAAGAACCCAACATGAGAATAAATAAAATATAACCATGGTTTTAAAATTCATAAGGTGATAGAAATGCAGCTACAGTAAAAAAAAAAAAAAAAGAATGAGAACTTATACCGAATAATATAACAGTGTGAAGAGCATAATGTCATCTAAATTAACTGAAACTTGATATGAGTGGTCACATGTCTCTATGAATTCTCATTTACTATTCTTGGAACAACAAACATATATGGTGTATATAGATTTTAAAACAAGGTATTCTTAAAAGGCAGAGTAAAAAAATTGAAAAAAAAAAAGACAAAAAATATCCAAAAAGCAATACTTTAAAATTAATTGCCACTTTAAGCATAAAAAAGTTACCAACAAAATAAAATACATATACTATGATATAACACAGTGACAGAGAATATGTACTTGATCAGGTGTATAGTCTGAAAGTGTAGATACAGAACAGATGCTTCCTGCTTGTAACTTTGGAATTTCACTTGGAATTTACACTAACTGAAGAAACTAGACCACTAGAGATTGCAATAAGATTTATCAAACAGAGGTATTTGTATAATTATATAAAGACATGTATTGGAATGTTGTTGTTTTTTTTTTTAATGAAAATTAGTTTTAGTCTGGTTCAATGAATATTTGAACCTCTCTATGTTAGAAAGTGCAATCCTTTTCTATAGTTATAAACAAAGTACATGGCACATAAACCTGTTTGCCAAAGTGATAATAATAATGTTGTATTACAACATACATGTTAAACAACAAAAATGAAACTAGTACATGTTTTTAATACTTCACCAAGTCCAAGTTCACATATTAACTTAAAATTCATCTCTACATAAAATTCAGCAGTTAAGCGTTGTTGTTTTTTTAAACATAAGAAAGATATTAGACAAAAAAACACACACCTGCATGCAGAAAATGAACAAGATCTGCACTGCAACTGTCCTTTTACTTTTAGAAATTTTCAGATGTGAGAAATCTTAAAATTCAGTATTCCATTAGTTCTGCAAGAGTTTTCAAAACCACTTTTGCAATATGCATGGAAATAAGGCTATATTATACTACAAAATGAAGAAAGGAGAATAAAAATGTCTGCCCATTTTAAACATGGCTGGTGGACACGTAAACACTTCTGTTCCAGAATTGCTCTCAACTTTGGGTGCTTTAGAAACTTTTTTAACTATAAAGAAAAAAAAATAACCCCTACCCCCCAAGAGACTGAAAGTGATAACATTTTGCTTTTACTATTAATTTTAGATGCGACATTGCTTTACAACTTTGTACATGTGGGTTGAATTGAGTATATTACAAAAAAAAGTCTTGCGTTGATATTCTTTGATACTGTTAGTTTTCAACTCGACTTCACGTGCTATTTATGCTTTGCAGGTTTTGTTCTGATATGCTTAATCTTCCTCTTCTAAGGGACCATAACAGTCAATTCAAGGACTGAAATAAGTTATACGGTTTTCTTCAGACACAAGAATGGCGCACTTTTCATATTTGCATTCTAATATTTAGAAAATTCACCGCGGGCATATATCTTGGCACGCGCATCTCGATCCCGATACGACTTGAGCCTGAGGAAGTCCACAGTGTGACACATTGCCGCAATGAAGGAAAGAACCGGCACAACCGCGGCAACGCCCCATGAGTAAGACAGGTGGTTGGACTCGGGTTGGGGCATCCACTCCTTGTCACGCGACGCCATGATTCCAAACACAAATATGGCTAGGGCAATGATGAATCCTGAAGATAGAGCAAACAAAACAGAACTAAATTAATAAAAAAATATTGAGAGTCTGATGATGATAGCTCTATAGATAGTACTGAAAAAAATACACTGGGTTTATCAGGTTTTTACTAGCTTTAAGTCTGAACGATTAAAAGATCAACAGCGTTATCAATATATTTTTTCTTTCTTTGCTTTAAATTTGTTTATAAAGAGACATATATGTATTTACTGTGGACACTAAAGTATTTGATATAACACAGGTACAGACACCCACAAAGGATACTTTCAATACAGCCTTTCTGAGTTACCTCCATTACTTTCAATAAGGATAAAGTTGGATTGATTCCATGCCCAGCACTGTTTAAGAGTTAGGGTCCGGATAGTACTCATGTATATATAATGAATATATCCCTAAAAAAACATCAAGTTAAAAACATAACTACTGATCATGCCCACCATTGACAAGATTGAGCAAGCTCGACACCATCATCAACCAATGCTCCTTGTGGGGGCTGCACACTCGAACGTAGTACAGAATGTTGAGGATGATGGACACTGGCTGCAGAACAAGGCCCAGGGTTGCAAAAATCACAACAGTGATGAACCAGTCTAAACAGGAGCCAAAACATGTAGAAAAATAAAGAAAAAAAAAAAAGGTTTAAAAGAAAATTTTACAAAACAGTGGAACCTACTTAAGTTATAAACCATATTTAACTAAAGAATAAATTATGGCTTTAAATACAATAATTACGGGGCCCCAATTCCCTCTTTCTTACCAAACAGTCACTGTCTTTTTTTAAAATGTAAAAAATTGGGATTTTATAAATAAACTTCAACTGTTGAAGGTTGAGGTTTATATCTTCAGCAGATTCCAATGTAAAACAGTAAGTGTCTTTGACCCAACAAACATCCCTGTAAATGTATTGAAATAGAGAAAACAATACATATCAGACCAAAGAAATTCAGTAACACTAACAGTGTATCTTTTTGACTTTCACTTTAATCTTTCGTGGTGTGTAAAAAATGAAGACAAAATATGTTCCCTGCGTATAGATTTTGTGTGTGTGGGTTTTTTTTTTATTATAAGTGTAGCCTATACATAATTGGCCCTCAGTAAAGAATTTATTTTAAATAGTTAAATATGTAAAGTGAATTGAGAGGGAAGCTTTTTGAGGTGGGTAAAATTTAACGAAAAGAATGTATATTTAAAAAAAACTTGATTACATCAGTTTTAATGGAAATGAAAGAATTATAATCAAAACTTTCCTTTAAAAACTTTCATAATATTATTTGGCAGTGTTTACCTTTGAATATCCACTGAGAACGAACCATGCGTAGATCCCTGTCAAACACATAGTAGCAGTTGTAATATCTTTTGCCAAGGCTATCATCAACATAGGCAGGCGCTGGAAAACCCTCGCTGCGGAAACAGATATTCCATAGCCCAATATTTGGCACACCAGTGTCTCTTGATTTTTCAGACTCTTGCCAGTATGGAAAGGCATGAGCAAAGATGAGACAGCCAATAGACAAGGCAATTATTGCAGTTCCTGCAATTGTCCATCCTGAAAGTCGCGTGGCATTACCCATGGCAACTCAAGCTGTATTCTGTTCAGGAGAGCTGGAAAACTGAAAAGTAGAATTTTTTTTCAAACTCTTTAGAGTCAGCAGGCTACTAAAAGCTATAGTGTTAAAGTAAGGTGAGAGAAAAAAAAATGTTTGTGGCTCATCGTAGTAAAACCGAACACAATTTTGATTATTTATGAGGGTTTATATGGATACCCATATAACTTTTGGAACCAAAGGCATGCTATCTGGAACCTTGTTTCAAAACACGAAGTGATTAATGGCAGCCTTCAAAATATTAGATCTAGATCTAGCAATAGATTTCTAGATCTAGATTAACTCTCTGAATTTTAACAACTAGATGGAGAATCTACATATTTTTTATCTGGACTCGTCAACACCCACTCTAGATAAAGTCATACAATTTAGTTTAGAAATCTCTACATCTAGATCTAGATCTAGATTATTTCCTTTAGAATCGACCCATAATCATAGACTTACATGGATTAGATCTATCTTCTAATCTAAATCATGTTCTATAGACAGTATCATGAACTTTTTATGTTGGTCATATACATCAACATTCGGCACATTCAGTGATGTATAAAGCAAGTGCATGAGTTTGATTGTGTCAATTATCAATGATGTAGATTGTTCAAGTTTACTTCCTTAAGATAACGCATTGATGCATTCATCCTACTACATGTAGTACAAAAAACTTCTAATTTACATCTAACACTAGTTTTCCAAGAACAAGAAGAAATTTTACAAAAACTACACTGGCTGCCTATAAAAGAACGGATTCCTTTCAAGATTCTCTGCTTGGTTTTTAGATGTTTGAATCAGAGCTCACCCTGTTATCTGTCAAAAGTCATTGAAAAATATATACCATCTCGCAGTTTGAGATCTGCAACTGCCAATCAACTTGTTATTCCAAGATCACAAATTTTACTTGGGGAAAGAGCCTTTTCCATCTGTGCTCCAAAGCTTTGGAATGTGTTGGATGTAGAAATTAAACAGTCACCATCTTTGGACCATTTCAAGTCAAAACTAAAAACGTTCTTGTTTAGAAAAGCATTTACTTAGGACGATGTTGTGGTATCTCTGGGATTCATAGATAGAATGTGTGTGTGTGTGTGTGTGTCAGATAGTATGTGAGTGTTTTTATTAATGTTAAGCGCCATAGAGCACTACTGTGGATTTTGGCGCTTTATAAGTGAATTATTATTATTATTATTATTATTATTACAAACATGGACATTAAATTTTTTTTTCGTCAAAAAATCTTACAATGTCTTCATTTCCTATCTGTTATCATTGCTTAAGATGTAGACTAAACATACGACATTTTTGTTATCATTGCACACACCTATTAATCAAGTCACAAACTTCAAATTATTTCCAGTAGGCCAAGTTCATTTTGGCTCTTTTAAACTTTTACCTGGTATAATGCTGTTCTTTAATATTTAAAAAAACTGCTTTCCTACAAAACAAAACAAAAGATTGGAGATACGAGAGCCATTACAAAGAAGGTATTTTAGTGAGAAAGGATGTCATAGAATTGTGAACATACCTTATTTTTAAGTTATGGCCTAGATCTATAAACAAGTTTTTGTATCAAATGTAATGTTAAAACAAAGAAGGGAGCAGCTTTTTTAAATATAATTTATATTTTTTCAAGTAGAGACGTGTCCTCGGTAGTATAGTGGTAAGTATCCCCGCCTGTCACGCGGGAGACCGGGGTTCGATTCCCCGCCGGGGAGAATACATTTTTTTTTTTAGTATTATGTCAAGGTATCTGACAATTATCTCGCACGCACGTTCCAAGAACCATCCGGCGCGGAAACCACGTTAGTGCGAGACGTCTTAATAATTATAATGTGTTCGTTTTTTGTTGTTGTTTTTTAAGATCGTTAAGTACCTGTTCGTTGTAAAGGCACATTTTTGTTATATTTCTTTTTCAACTTGTCATCGGGTGTAGTCTACATTGTACATGTTGGATAAACGTACATACATTGTTAGATCATTTTCACCGCATCTTTTCCTCGTCGGAGCGCAATTTGAGGAGCGCTAAGGAAATGCCTTGCGAGCGACAAGTTCATGTGAAGTCTTTGGCCTTTGACTTTTCCAGTCTACATAACCCATACAAACAAGACATAGATTAGTTACTAGGCGTACCAAAGTTTTACTCAGTGTGGTGATGTAAGACTTAGGGCGAAAAGGCGCTTCACAATGTATGAGCCGCTTGGGCGTCTGTAGAAACGGACGAGATAGTTGTAGGACTACATGATTGGGTTCACTGGGACAAAATGGAGTGGTGGTTATAACAAAAATAACATTACAACATTCAACAACTGAACGGAGCAGACACATTCACCCTCACCATAGCAACAAAGAAACGTATTGGATTCACACTCTTCAAACTATGAACCCCAATGGCATCAACATCAACAACTAGTCACATTTCCCAATGGCATCAACATCAACAATCAGCCACATTACCCAAATGGCATCAACATCAACAATTAGTCATATTACCCAAATGGCACCAACATCAACAATCAGTCACATTACCCAATGGCATCAACATAAACAATCAGTCACATTATCCAATGGCATCAACATCAACAACCAGCCACATTATCCAATGGCATCAACATCAACAACCAGTCACATTTCACATTTCCCAATCTCAGCAATCGCCGACACGGCGCTATGACCGTACCAAGGATGAGACCCCTAACAGCATCGGTGGTATGAGGTCACACAGCACTGCAGCAGAAGCGCAACTGAGAAGGAATGAGGAGACCAGCAAACTGGAGAGAGAGAGAGAGAGAGAGAGAGAGAGAGAGAGAGAGAGAGAGATTGTAACTATGCCTTCTGTCCACTACCGCGATCACCATTCATTAACCTGCCAAACAAATTCAATGTCAGTAAAGGCACAATTAATTAAAAAAAAAGAAAGAAAGAAAAGAAAAACAACACCGAACACCATCTGAATTGTAACTTTTTATAATGTAAGTAAAGAAAAGACAAGAAGGTACCATCGAACGTACCATATCTGTAGCAAAAAAGTATGCCTAAAAAGAAGCCATTATTGAATATTTTGAAGAAAAATACTAGACTTTAAATTTTTCGAACAATATGCATGTAGGATCTCCACCATACCCTTTATTTATAGATTAACATTTTAATAATTTGTAATAAATTATTTTATTATAAAAATAATTGACAAAATATTCGATTTAGATTAAATTATCGAAACGAGATATATAATTATTGTTATAAACTTGAATGTGACCGTCATCCTGGTCAATAAGTTTCTACTTTCTAAACAGTAAACAACGTCAAGATGGCGATGAACAAGAGAGGAAACGTAAGTAAAATAAACATTATGATAGTCGAGAGAATATTGAATTTCATGCTTATTTAGCTTCATTCATCAGTGGAAAGCAAACTTGGACCTTTCATTGTTTTTCTTCTGACGACCTGCTAATGAAACGTTCCTGGTTAGATCTAGATCTATAAATCTCAAGCCAATACAAATGTCCATGTTCCTGCATTGAGAGCAAGTACACTGAAATGGGCTTGGGTGTGGTAGAGAAAACATGTGTACGAATAAAAGGATTTTTTACTCGAACCTGTGTACAAATAAATGGTGCTGTTTATCTGTACCCGTGTACAAGTAAAGACAGTGGTAAGACTCAAGCATCATACATGTACTGTCTTCTTATTTTAGATCTAGATCTAGTTGATTACAGATTGTGATTGTCTTTAATCTCATAATCTATCTACTATAGATCTATATGATTATAGTCATCTCTCTGGGAAAGCAATAATAATTTAAAGGTTAAATAGAGCCTGGCAGGTGATTTGGTAGATCTAGAATCCAGACATTGACTGCGCAGATCACTTTGAGATTTCCTCACAAAGTACTGCGCTGCCAGCTAGCAAACTCTACGCAGTCTAGGCGATTGGACAGATGAATTAAAGAATAAAACACAGAGCAATTACATGTATTCTGATGGGAACAAATGATTGTGATCAGAGCACATCACAGTTTCAAAAGTCTTTAGAAAGTGTCACAGGTAACACAAACCTAATGAAAATGGCTTGATTTACCTACACAACACAGGTTTCTTACTTTTTCCTTTTATTTGGATAGTTGTTTTTTTCCAGCTTGTTACATAAATGATTAGGCCCACATTTTTTTGTCCTTATCAAAACATTTTTCTCTATTTTAAGTGCTCAACGTGATTTTGAGTATCCATATATAGAGTGGGTGGTGGGAAGAGGGAAAGAAAAGGGGGAGGGGGAGTAGAGAGGGTTGAAGGGAAGAACAATAAAAGAATCATAAGTTTCTTACAAGACCTAATGATATATTTTTGTTTTCTTTAATTTGCCTTATAAAAGTTGGAATCATTCTTCTTTTCATTAAAACCAGGTTCGCCTGCCACCAGAGGTGAACAGGATCCTGTATGTGAAAAACTTGCCGTACAAGATCACTGCGGAAGAAATGTATGACATTTTCGGAAAATATGGAGCTATACGACAAATCAGAGTGTAAGTAGTGCAGTATTTTATTACAATTGTGTGCTTGTAACTTGTGGTAATGTTCTTAATACATGGGTGGAACCCACTCCGATCATTCTCAGTCTGTTGGGGGTTTTTTTTGAGGATCCAAAAAATTTGGTTTTCCCAAAACTTTGCAGTAAAAGTCTTCAGGAAAAAAAAACAAAGATCGTTTTAAAAGTAGCCGGGTAATTGTTTTTATCCTCTCTCTCTATCCTCTCTTGATCTTACCCTCTTTCTTCTCTCCCTAGTATTAGCTTTCTACGTCCATTCCTTCTCTTTTTCTAACTAATGAATTGAGGAGTTAACCTGATAGAGGAAAATTGAAAAATTACATACATTTATTTAAGTTTAAAAAAACAACATTTTTTTTAAATGAATAAAAAAATGTCATATAAAGGGGTAACCAAGCTTAGCATGCTTTCAATTTCAGTTTTTTATTTGCATAATCCTAAATTTGCTTATGATCCACTAGGAGTATAGTTACTTCAGTTGATAAGTGGGGAGGGGGGCGCGGTGGTCCTGGGGTAGGACATCGGCTTCTGACGCAAAAAGATTCGGGTTCGAGCCCTGGGGATTTCGCTCCCTATTGGTTGTGTCAGTGTCAGTTTAATGTGACCGGCTGAGGCAGGAGTCATGGTATCCCTGCCCTGTATCGTGTGTGGCAGCACATAAACTTGTCGGACGTCAGTCTTGGGGCCCGTCCATAGCTTATATAGTGCTGATGTTGGACGTGAAACCAAAACTTAACTCAGTTCATAAGTGGGGAAAAGTTCAGGGGTTTTTTTTCCAATCCTTGTTTTAATTTCTTTTGCATAAGTTGTAAACTTGAGATGTCCCTTAATTAAACCGTGAAGACAATACATGCTTTTGTGCACACAATTTTTATGTTACAATGATGACACTCAGACGTTCACCCAAAAATCCTGTCTCTAAACGTAACGCTATTTATTTAAAATAATATAAACAGAGTAATTTTATAAGCTTGGCGAGAATGTCAATGAGTAACAGCCATTTCTACATCTCTGTGAAAGAGAAAGGAAAACAATTTGGCAAGAATTTTTATATCACCACATGCTTGTCCTTGTCCCATGTTTTGGCAATTGCTTTAATAGGAGATCATGCTGTCTATCCAATGCTATTTAATTTTTTCCACACTCTTTTTCTCAATTTAATGGCATGATTTAGTGCCCTATATCCTATTTCCTTCAATATGACTGCAGCTTTAGTATTCATTTTAAATCATTATTTCTATGATCTTTCTACAGAGGGAACACCCCAGAGACGAAAGGCACAGCATTTGTGGTGTATGAGGACATCTTTGACGCAAAGAATGCCTGTGATCATCTGTCGGGGTTCAACGTCTGTAACCGCTACCTGGTCGTCCTTTACTACCAGTCTCTTCGGGTAAGTGCCTCAGGCTTGGAGCCATGAGGTCTGTTAAACCTTCGAAGTACTAGCATTAGCAACCACTCTGTTTCAGGGGATGAAAATTTCAGGGCAGTTTCACTCATATGCCCCAGCTGAGGGTAGATCTTGCACACAAAAAAAGACACTTGTTACAACAATTTCTCTTGGGCCCTCTACTCTTCTTCTCTTCTTTTTCTGTCCCATTGCTGGGACAACTAGTGGGTACCATTGTATCTTGCAACTAGCCCACGTCTTTCTATTTTTTAATCATTTGCTTTTTCTAAAGTTTTCACTTATCATGTTCCCTGTCCACTGTGTGATGTCCTTTCCATCTTCTTCTGTGCCTTTCTTTTTCCTTTTCTTGTAGAGTTGTTTTTGCAAGTCCTGTGGATCTTAGTTCTTACAATATGCCCACACCATTTTAATTTATGTCTGTTCACTGTGGTTAGAAGATCTTCATCCTCCCCAACAAAATTACGCATTTGTAAATTTTGTTCTTCTGTACTACAGCATTTGGAATTTTTGTGGTATTCTGGTAACATTTCAATTCTTTTGCCTTAATCTAGTACTAGTCGTACAACAGGCAAGGTTCAGGATTTTTTTTTTCTCATAGTCAATCTGTACATCTTGGATTCTGCTGTTTAGTAGAATTGGTTGTAAACTCTCATTTCTGTAATTAGCGATTGAGTCAAAACAAGAAGTAATTGCACTATATCTATGTGTATACTATGAGATATTTCTAATTTAAAAATTGGTTAATGATAATATTGAAATATGAGCATTTAAGACAATCTACATATTGAAATTCAATTTATAATATACTGAATGTAAGAAAGTAATCCACACTATATATATGTGCCTTCAGTTAAAACCTCCTTGTACATGTGTCATATTTTTAAAGAACAGAGATGATGTGACTTGATTTATAGGTTTATGACGCAAAACCATTATCCAACTTCTTGTGGAAATAAACCCACAAGCTCTAAATTAATGGAAGAAGAGGCAAGGCACCACCTTAATGCTAGCTTTCTTATGTAATTTTCAGGCCTTCAAGAAGACAGACACAGAAAAGAAGAAGCAAGAACTGGATCAGATGAAGAGCAAGTATGGCCTGGCGACACCGGAAAACAAGTGATGGCTTGGAATTATTTCTTCCGTTCACCATCACCACCATACTTTTTTTTTTTTTTTTCATGTGAACATGTTTGAGACCTGGACTGTAATTTTTTATTGTTTGAATCACCACCATTTGTGTAAATATTTCGTTTATCACTTTCTGATAAAGATTGCATTGGCAAGGGTAGTGAGACTGAAAAAAACAGATTGTATGGACAAGGTAAGAGAGAATGTGATTTTTTAAAAAGATTGTATAGACAAGGGTAGAGAGAATGTGGTTAGAGAAAAGGGAGATATTCAATGAATGAGAGAATCTGAAAGAAGAAGAGAGTGAGAAATCCAGATTATTTGATATGTCATATCATATGTTGTTGAATTTTAATCTGATGAATAAATGCTGATAATCCTACTCTTTGATTTTTGTCAATTTCTGGTGTTTATTTTTAAGTCTTATGATAAAAGAAAGGTGGGGGAAATTGGTTTTTCTTATTAGATTGTGTAGCAAATTGAAGATTTCTTTTCCTTGCATGGGTTTAATTTTTAATATAAAGTAAAACAAGAATAATCTTTTTTGGCACAGCATACGAAATCCATAAGTAAAATTGTCTCTTACTGTACTAGTTTAGGCCTCAAGAAAAATCTTTAACAGCCAAAGAAACCTAAGGGAGGGATACTGTGGGTTTGCATTGGAGGTCAACACTTTAAACCCATTGCCTCCAAGCTTTCCACGCCATAGAGTTTAATGAGGGTATAGGTCTTGATATTTTCCTCAAGAAAAGAAATATTTGATAATGCATAGCACCTGAAATACTGTAAACAAACTAATTTTATACATCACATGTCGTAGTTCAGTTGGTAAGAACACTAAGGTAGTGTTCTGGTTTATTTAATACTGGAGATCTGCAGTTCAAATCTTAACTGGTGTCCCAGTTTCAAATAAGATTCTTTGGGTAACCTAGGGTAGTTAAAAAATAAAAATAATAATAATCCACGATTACCGAAAGAGTTCCAATTTTGTGATTTCTTCTTTCTACCTATGCCAATCAAAGACATTTTTTATTAAACATATCAGAAATTTAAACAACTCGTTGAAAAATTGGCTTACTGGTTAGTATTATATGTATTATAGTTTTGTGTTTGAAAACAAAGTATGGTTCCTACGTATAGCCTTCACTTTACGTCTGAAGTACTTAATTTGTTAAGTACATTTTATGTACATCGTTACTTGTAATAGATCGGAGTGTAAACCTGGGATATAACAGTTTGAAGGTCGTCTTTTATTTTTTAAAGTTTGTTACAACTTACATATAATGTTTCGTTATAGGCAAGGTAGTAATAAACATAAAATACTTAACTCCCATGGACTTCAATTTTTACATCTAATTTAAAAAAAAACAATAACTTTTTGGTCAAAGTGTTTTTCAATGTTTTATTTTCAATAGCAATGACAGTTTTCAGTGAAATGAGTAAAGAAAGCGCACACAACAGCACATCATCTATAAAAAAAAAAAATCCTATTCTGAAGTACTTCAATCAGTGGCAGACCCTAATACCAGAAGTGGAAGAAAGAGAATAACTGTCATCTTTACAGTTAACCGTTAAATCTTGTTTTGATCAATTCATTGTAAAGAGGAATGTAATCTACTTTTAACATAACAATTAGCATAGACATACTCAGTTCTTATGCTAAAAAAACGCAGCCTAAAAAGCAGAAAACATAATTATTCTTGACACAAAAATGTAATGTGGGCAGTGAAGAATAAATCTATAGTATAACCCCTACATCAATTTTTTTTTTCTTTTTTCTTTTACAAATAATGAAAGAATAAATTATACAGTAATAATCAAACAACTTGTAAATTACAATGAAACCTTCAAAATATCAAGTAAAAATCTACTTGCAGTCATAACAAACAGAAAGATAAAATAATATATCTAGAACATTCAATCTGAAAGAGAATTAATGCACACACACAAAATTACTTATGAAAACAATATTGCACGAAAAATGAAAGAATGTTTAATTTGTGGAGAAAAGGTAGACTGCCTTCACAACACAGACACAGTATCAAGAAAAGTACCTCACAATTAATGGCATTACCTTAAGTTTTAGATGAAGAGACATTGTGAGGACGGATGACATGAACTTATCCAGGCAACGACATTAGTGTCAGCTGCCGTCATAAGTGTGTGTGAGTGTGTAGAGAGCGTTGGTCTCCAAATCGACAGGTTCAGTCGGTGTTAGTACAAATGTACTATAATGTGAGTGGCTGAGACATAAGCCCAGATCTTCCTGAGCTGCCTCTATTTGACATAAAAGCACATAATTTTGTCAAACTTTAGTCTTGGGACTCGCCCAAAATAGAGGTCGGTGTCATTTGTTTTACAGCTCTGTCTCTGTGGCGTAGCAGTAAGCACGTAAGGCGTGATGATAATAATATTGGGGCTTGGACTGACCTTGAGCTTGCGATCACAATTATTTTCTCGTTTGTTTTTTTTTTTACTTACAGAAAAACAAAAATGTAAACCTATACTATAGTATAATAATAATATAAAAAAAACATACAGCATATATCTTTATTAAACATATTTTTTGTTCATAATCCCAACTTGTCCAGAACGCTACGAGCCCCGCTCGCCCCATCCACATTCCCACGACCCATCCTTCAAATCGACCAGGACTCTCTGAACGTCTTCAGCTTCCGGCCTTGCTCTCGGTCTGGCATCCCAGCATGCCTGGTACAACTCGCAGTATCGGACTTCAGTAATGTCACTTCCTGTGTCATGGCTGTCCGGCCGCGTGTCATTCTTGATGACCTGATAGATCAGCCAGTGGGGGTTGGCTCCGGAATGAGGCATCTGCCGGCTGGCCTGCCCAAATTAAAGAATCGCTGATCAGCACTATATACATGTAGCTTTACATTTTACTTTTATCTTATCAATATACCATAATATATCTATATCTATCTTTATATCTATATATTTATCTATCATTCTATCTATAATCTATCTACCTACCTACCTACCTACCTATCTATCTATCTATCTATCTATCTATCTATCTATCTATCTATCTATCTATCTATCTATCTATCTATCTATCTATCTATCTATCTGTCTATCTATCTATCTATCTATCTATCTATCTATCTATCTATCTATCTATCTACCTATCCCCCCTATCTCTCAGTACAAAAAAGCTGCACTGGCGAGGCTCAGACAAAGGCAGGGTTGTATTGGTAAACCAACATAGATGGATCCCCTCACCAACTGCCACAGCGTGATGCCAAGAGAGTAGATATCCGCCTTACAGGTTGGGAACTCTCCCTTCATCAGCTCCGGAGCTCGGTACGGCAGAGTGCCTGCAAAAAACGTAGAAACGCGTGATGATATACAGGTAATCAATGAGTTGAGTTGAATTGTTTTAACGTCCAACCCCAGAACCGTAATTATAGGCTATATTGTGAACGGATCACGAAACTGGCGGTGACAAATTTAGGTATGCCACACACGAGATAGGGCGAGAGAGACCTGGACTCATGTCTCAGCCGGTCACAGTATACTGACACCGACCCAACCATGTACAGGGGACGAAATCGGACAAATACATTTTTGAATGATCGTTGGATTCGAAAAGCGGACTTCCCGATCTGAAGACCAACGCTCTACTAGCCAGTTGATGATGATGATGATGATGATGTGGATCAAGTGGTAGAGCGTTGGTCTCCAGATCGGGAGGTCCGCGTTCTCGAATGCCACCATCAGGTCTGTGTCCTCCCTGGGCAAGTCTGGCCTGGTGCGGGTGAGGTTGCCGAAGTCTGCAAGCTTGCACCTGGCATCGTCCCCCAGCAGCACGTTCTGGGGCTTCACATCCAGGTGGACCAACTGGTACCGGTGCAGGTAGCGCAGGGCAGCGCACATCTAGGCGGAGCGGAGATGCAGTCAGAGAACGGACATGTACAGGGAATGTCATTTCAGAAAGAGTTGTTGAGATTAGTTGGGAGTCGTGAGCTTTAGACACCATGGAAATGAATATAGGGGATGCTATTTTTATCAAGAGTTGTGGAACTTGTTGGAAGTCACGGATAGGGAATATACTTCCATTAAGATTTATGGAACTTATTTGGAAGTCATGAGCTCTAGACAGTATGGTAAGGAATAATATAGGGAATGTTATTTTATTAAGAGTTGTGGAGATTAGTTGGAAATCGTGAGCGGTAGACAACGTGGATAGGGTATATACTTCTATCAAGAGTTATGGAAGTGATGAGCTGTAGAGAACATGGTAAGGAATAATATAGGGAATGCTATTTTATCAAAAGTTATGGAACTTTGTTGGAAGTCATAAGCTCTAGAGAACATTGATAGGGAATAAAGGAAATGTTATTTATTAAAAGTTGTGGAACTTAGTTGGAAATCATGAGCTGTAGACAACATGGTAACGAATATAGGGAATGCTATTTTATCAAGAGTTATGAAACTTTGTTGGAAGTCATGATCTCTAGAGAACATGGATAGGGATTATAGGGAATGTGATTTCATCAACGGTTGTGTAAGTCATGAGCCAAGAGTTGTGTAACTTAGCTGAATGTTATGAGCTCTATAAACAGCATGGATAGGGGATGTGATTTCATCAACAGTTATGCAACTTAGTTGGAATTTATGGAGCGACTCTATATTTGCGATGACAAAAATCATGAGGTCTAAAGACAACATGGGTAGGAAATATAGGAATTTGATATCACCGAGAGTTATAGAACTTAGTTGGGAGTGATGAGCTCAAGACAAAATGGATTGGGAATATAGGAAATGTTATTTTGTTAGAATTGGAAGTCATGAGCTGTAAACAACATGGTAACTAATATAGGAAATACTATTTTATTAAGAGTTGTGAAACTTAGTTGAAAATCATGATCTCTAAACAATATGGATGAGTAATAAAGGGAATTTGATATCACTGAGAGTTATGGACTTAGTTGGAAGTCATGAGCTATATAGACAACATCCTTAAAAAAAAAACACTCCTTGCTTCCATTTTTCTCTTTTGCGAACTTTGCACACTGCATCGAATTTTTAACAAATCAAAATCTTTAAATGACAGTCTCTCAAACAGGCATTTGGTGGACTACTTTGAATCTTCTTGTATAGTGCTGACGTTACACGTGAAACAAACGACTCAACTCTCTCCATAACTAACTCCAGAAAAACCTATGGAACGTCAAACCAACCAAGCTCAAAAGCCATCATGCTTGCTCTATGTCTTTTCGTTTTCTTTTTTTTTTTTACCTCTATGCCGAAGCGCAGCCTCTGTCCAGGGGAGATGACCATGCTGCTGTCGTCCAGGACAGTCTGCAGTGTCCGAGAACTGACCAACTCCATGATGATGAGCGCCTCCCCTCTCAGGCTGTCGCACACGTTCACGCCCACTATGTCTGTAGCGGATAGTGTTACCAGAGTACATAATACAGACGTCATAATGCAGAATACATAATGCAGAATACGGTAAACAGAATACACAGTACAGAATACATAATACCAGAATACAGAATGCATAATATATAATACAGAATACAGAAGCAGAATACATAATGCATAATACATAATACAGAATACATAATGCAGAATACATAATACAGAATACATAATACCAGAATACATAATACCAGAATACAGAATACCAGAATACAGGATACAGAGTACAGAGATCTTTGTTCTTCCCTCAAGGGGAAATTTAAGTACACTCTTTTCATACAACAGTCGAAATTAAAAAAAAAAAACGATAAGCAAATGAAAAGGTAGAATTTCAACATAAAAATTAATATCATGCATACTATATACATCTTAATATCACAATAGCACAGCTCGGATTACTGAATAAATGTATTTAAGAAAAATCTCATGCCCTATAAACGTTATAGATTATACATAAACATTAATACACATACAAAAATGAAAAAGTACAATTATATGAACAGAGATACTATTAAATAGAGAGTGTGAAATAGTAAGAGGCTTCCCGGGAAGGATTTCGAGTAGGTATAATGGGTTATGTCAATTTAGGCGGTTGTTTCCTTTTCTAAGGTAAGCGCAAATAAGCATACTGGTGGACAATGTTAGCGCAAATAAGCATACCGGTGGACAATTTAAGCGTAAATAAACATACTGGTGGACAATTTAAGCGTAAATAAGCACACCAGATAACAACGTTAGCGCAAATACGCATACTTGTGGACAATGTTAGCGCAAATAAACATACTGGTGGACAATGTTAGCGCAAATAACCATACTGGTGGACAATGTTAGCGCAAATAACCATACTGGTGGACAATGTTAGCGCAAATAAGCATACTGGTTGACAATGTTAGCGCAAATACGCATTACTGGTGGACAATGTTATTGTTAGCGCAAATACGCATTACTGGTGGACAATGTTAGCGCAAATAAGCAAACCAGCGTACAATGTTAGCGCAAATAAACAAACCAGCGTACAATGTTAGCGCCAATAAGCAAACTGGTGGACAATTTTATTGCAAATAAGCATACTCGTAGACAATGTTATCGAAAACAAGCAAACTGACGAACAATGATAACGCAAATAAGCATGGTGGTGGACAATGTTAGCGCAAATAACCACACTGGTGGACAATGTTAGCGCAAAATAAAGCATACTCACGGACAATGTTAACGCAAATAACCATACTGGCGGACAATGTTAGCGCAAATAACCATACTGGTGGACAATGTTAGCGCACAAAAACATACTGGTGGACAATGTTAGCGTAAACAAGCATACTGGTGGGCAATGTCAGCGTAAGCAAGCGAAATCACGAACAATGTTAGCGAAAAAAAGCATACTGGTGGACAATGTTAGCGCAAATAAGCAAACCAGCATACAATGTTAGCGCAAATAAAAATACTGACGAACAATGTTAGCGCAAATAAAAAATACTGACGAACAATGTTAGCGCAAATACAAATGCTGACGGACAATGTTAACACAAATAAGAATACCCACGGACAATGTTAGCGCAAATAAAAATACTCACGGACAATGTTAGCGCAAATAAGAATACTCACGGACAATGTTAGCGAAAACAAGAATACTCACGGACAATATTAGCGAAAACAAGCATACTAATGGACAATGTTAGCGCAAATAAGCATACTGGGGAACAATGTTAGCGCAAATAAGCAAACCAGTGTGAATTGTTAGCGCAAATAAGTATACTCACGGACAATGCTAGCACAAATAAGTATACTCACGGACAATGTTAGCAAAAACAAGTATACTTACGGACAATGTTAGCAAAAACAAACATACTGGTGGACAATGTTAGCGCAAATAAGCATACTGGTGGACAATGTTAGCGCAAATAAGCATACTGGTGGACAATGTTAGCACAAATACGCACACTGGTGGACAATGTTAGCGCAAACAAGCAAACCAGCGTACAATGTTAGCGAAAACACGTATACTCACGGACAATGTTAGCGCAAATAAGCATACTGGTGGACAATGTAAGCGCAAATAAGCATACTGGTGGACAATGTTTGCGCAAATAAGCAGGCTAGCGTACAATGTTAGCGAAAACAAGAATACTCACGGACAATGATAGCGAAAACAAGCGAACTCACGGACAATGTTAGCGAAAATTAGCATACTCACGGATGTGCATATAAGCAGGCCAGCGTACAATGTTAGCGCAAATAAGCGTACTGGTAGACAATGTTAACATAAGAACACTGGTGGACAATATTAGCATAAAAACACTAGCAGACAATGTTAGCGAAAACAAGCATACTCACGTACAATGTTAGCGCAAATAAGCATACTCACTGACAATGTTAGCGAAAACAAGCGAACTCACGGACAATGTTAGCGCAAATAAGTATACTCACGGACAATGTTAGCGTAAATAAGTATACTCACGGACAATGTTAGCGTGGCGCAGTTTGAGGGAGAAGGCGAGCCGCTCGGCTTGCAAGATTTCTCGGTGGATGCCGGAGCCACGGCGCTTCTGGACAACCTTGATGGCCACAGGAAGTCCGTGAAGTTCACCTAGGGTCAAGGTAAGATCAAGGTCAAGGTCATGATCAAGGTCGCGGACAAGGTCATACATGTACATAGCTGCCAACCTTGCTAGAGACCAAAGTGTATTTATTTAGACAGAAAGTGTAATGAATTGGTTTTAAATTAATACGCTTTGGCGTAAGTTTAACAGTTCTGGTATGTAAGGATCTTTATAGCTGCTGTAAATATTCAGGGGGTGAACGTACGTAGGACGTTTAGTAGAGGCAAGTAAAATTTTTTTTTGAAAAGCAGTAAGGCAATGCACCAATTATGTTCTACCCCAGGGCCACCGCGCCCCAGCCAAATCGAACTCTCAGAATATAGAATAAAACATGGCTTAAATAAAATATGGCTATCAAAACGGCTTGTAACAGTTTCTCTTCAAAGTTTTTTTTAACTGAAAAAAGATTGCAAGGGTCTAACTCGAACTTCACAACGTCGTTGTAGCTTGCGACTCGTCGCAAGAATTATGCGAATAAGAAAGCTCACGAAAAGCTATACTTCCGGTCTCTAGACCTAGCAAAAAAAGTGCTCAGTAGTAGTGTTGTTGGAATCATGCCGAAAGCCGAAATGATCAAAACATGTATAGAGCTATAATTTTGGAAATTCCGCTCTGGTGTCCCGTCACCAATCCTAATAAATGTAAAGAGGAATTAGATTCAACCCCCAAATCACCATGTATTTAGAAACCGTAGTCGAGTGTCTTGATATACCTACAAGTTCTCATTGTCCATGAAATTCTTGTATTGTATTCTAACAATGGAGACAAAAAAAATCGTTGAATCTAGAATTATTATGAAGAAAAAAAAAGAAGAAATAACACATCCTGGTCGAAAGCTAGATCTATCATGTCAAACTTTTCAAGAGTAAGTTTTGAAAACTTGGCCTCGTTTCTTATACATTTTATATGGTATTTAATTATAAGACCTGCCTTAAGATGTCGTCCAAGTACGCACTTAGGTATGATGATCTCATGTTTAAATTATTGAAGTGGTTCTATTAGTTTACACAAACAAGGACAACGCGCCTTTCAAATTATTGTATGGATTTGTCAGCTCTGAAAGTAGTGATATTTTGCATAATAATTCAGTATTACCATACACCTCACACTGACACGCCACATACATTTACAAAATCTATTCTTCCTACCAATGATCAAGAGATTTCAAGGGCACAAAAATAGTATGAGAGCTGTCAGAAAATTCTTAAAAGGTAACACATAGATTGGTCGGTAGAGCGATGTACAAACGAGCAGGAGAAATAAGGTTCGACCCCAAGCTGATATTTAGCATGAACAAGAGCCACCATCTCCAAAAGTAGGTGTGGTAATCCAAGGGTAAAGCGCACGGCTTCTTTTTGGAAAGTCGTGGTTCGACCCCTGCCCTGATCTACGCATTAATTTTTTGATCGAGTCAGTGACAGTAAAATGTGACTGGACAAGTCACGGGTATCCTGCCCATAGGTCACGCCGACTAGGATTTTTCTTGAGACATAGTGGACAAAGAGAGAATATAGCTTTCTCCGACCAAAACTAACATTTTAACGTTCTCCGAAATGGATTTGCCCACAAACTTGACTGGTGTATAACTATGTAAAAGTTACCGAGTAAAGTAGACTTTAAAACAATGTAGGGGGTGAACTGGCTCAAGTGGTAGAGAGTTTGTATCCACATCGGAAGATCCTCGGTTCAAGTCCTACGATTGATCAAAAGTTATTTGTGTGTTTTCATCCCTTACTGGTTGGGTCGGTGTCACTGTAATGTGACCGAATGATACAGGAGTCTAGGCCTCCCTGCCCGTATCGTATGTGGCAGTACGCATAATTCTCAGGCGTCAGTCTTGGGAGCCTATATAATGCTTACGTTGGACGTTAAGCAACAAAACAAAGAAACAAGTTGTAAATGTTCATATCAAACCCAAGCCACAAAATGTTGTGATATAAGAGCGCCGTGTTCATTATACCAGTTTGAGTATCGCTACCATTTATGGATAGAATTCAGAAACTCCTTTCGTCTAATAGAAAAAATTTATTGATATAAAAAAGCGTGGGGCTTATTGGTAGAGCGGGCGGCTGTTATCCGGGAGATCCCCGGTCGGATCTACTGATTTGGTCGGTGTCAGTGTGATGCTACTCACTGAGATAGAAGCCGTGACATTATCAGCACTATATAGGCTATATTGTGGACAGACCCCAAAACTGACGTCTGACAATTTTATGTGCTGCCACACACGAGACAGGGCGGGGATACCATGACTCCTGTCTCAGCCGATCACATTAGACTGACACCGATTCAACCAGTAGGGGGCGACATCTCCAGGGCTCGAACCACGGACCTTTTGCGTCGGAAGCCGACGTTCTACCCCAGGACCACGAGCCCCAAGCTAAATCAACTCTCAGAATATAGAATAAAACATGGCTTGAATAAAATATTGCTATCAAAACGGCTTTTAACAATGTCTCTGCAAAGTTTATTAACTGAAAAAAATTACAAGGGTCTAACTCGAACTATGCAACGTCGTTGTAGCTTACAACTCTTCGTAAGAAATATGCGAGTAAGAAAGTTTACGAAAAGTCATACTTCCGGTCCCTAGTCCTCAAAAAGTGCTCAGTAATAACGTTGTTGGAATTATGCCGAAAACGAAAATGATCAAAACGTGTATAGGGCTGTAATTTTGGATATTCCGCTATGGTGTCCCGTCACCGAAACTGATTCTAGTTAGAAACATAATGAATGTAAAGAGGAATTAGATTTAACCCCCAAAAATCACCATGTTTTTAGAAACCGAAGTCGAGTGTCTTCATATACCTACACTTTCTCATTGTCCATGAACTTCTTGTATTGTATTCTAACTAAATCGTTGAATCTAGAATTATTATGAAAAAGAAAAAAAGAAATAACACATCCTGGTTGAAAGCTAAATCTATCATGTCAAGCTTTTCAAGAGTAAGTTTTGAAAACTTGGCCTCGTTTCTTATACATTTTACATGGTATTAAACTATAAGACCTGCATTAAGATGTCGTCCAAGTGCGCACTTAGGTATAATGAGCCCATGTTTAAATTGTGTAAGTGGCTCTATTAGTTTACACAAACAAGGACACGGCGCCTTTCAAATTATTGTATGGATTTGTCAGCTCTGAAAGTAGTGATATTTTGCATAATTATTCAGTATTACCATACACCTCACACTGACACACGACACACATTTACCAAATCGATTCTTCTTATCAATGTTCAAGAGACTTGGGGGACACAAAAATGACCTGGGAGCTGTTAAAACATTCTTAAAAGGTAACAATTAGATCGGTCGGTAGAGCGATGTACAGACGAACAGGAGAAACAAAGTTCGAACCTAAGCTGATATTAGCATGCAAAAGAGCCACCATCTCCGAAAGAGAGGTGTGGTGGTCCAAGGGTAGACCAGCGCACGGCTTCTTTTTGGAAAGTCGTGGGTCGATCCGTGGTCTGGTCTCCACATTTTTTTTTATCGAGCCTGTGACAGTAATAATAATGTGAACGGACAAGTCGCGGGGATCCTGCCCAAGCGTCACGTCGGCAAAGTAGGACTTTTTTTTAAGATATAAAAGACAAACTATGAAAGAATTTAGCTCACTCCGACCCAAAGTAACTTTTACACAACTTTTACGTTTTCTCCGAAATGGATTTTCCTGCAGACTTGACTGATGTATAGCTATGTAAAGGTAACCTAGTAAAGAAGAATTTAAAAGAATGTAAGCTTACCCTTGTAAACGCTCCCAAATGCTCCTTTGCCAATGACCGGTCCAAACGTGAGATCCTTCCTCTGCACCAGTTTTGGCGTCGCTAGCTTCCCACCGTCTACAGCCCTGACGCGCATCTCGCTGCTCCTTCGGAACTGATTCCTGCGCCTAGCAGACACGGGGCTCAAACCGCCAGCTCTCCCTGTCAGAGCCAAGTCATCTACAAAATGACTAGCCGCTACAACAGGCACCGTTTGGTCGTAACGGGAAGGTAACGAAGATATGGGGGATTGCCCTTGCTGGGTTGACAATGACGTTACAGCTCGACGGGTATTCTGTTGGCTTAGTGTGGAAGATTCACGGAGAAAATCGTCGGTATTGTCGATACAAGTGTACGGTGAAGCTTCTGAATGATCACCATCCGGTGAGAGAATGCTCGAGAAGGCTGAGCAGAGAGCCCTCGACCAGGCCTACATTCTGTGTTCTCTGGGGGTGATAGATGCATTGGAGAATGGAACTCAAACATAGACGAAGCAGGAGATTCAACTAGCGGGGTTTCCCAGCCGCTCTCGTTGAACGGTGTCGCATCAGTGCAATCACTGTCGGAAGATTGAAACAGTTCTTCGTTCAAGCTTGTGTTTGGCATGGGTTGGAAATAAGGTCCATCACTATAGCTGTTGTCATTAGCCAGCGCCCTGTACTGACATGGTGAGTCACAGGATCCGGTTGATTCCCACCCCATGTCATCGTCGGAACCGGAGCAGCTGCAGATGTCACTCGGAGACATTACTTTACCAGCGTCTGCGCCTCCTGATTGTTGGTTTTCCTCGCAATCGATCGATATAAAGCCAGGAGTCGGGGAAAACGCTGCCTTAATTTGATGGGCTGAGACAGGAGCCATGGTATCCCCGCCCTGCCTCGTGTGTGGCAGCACATAAAGTTGTCAGACGTCAGTCTTGGGGTCCGTCCACAGTACACCCTATATTGTGCTGATGTTGGATGTTAAACCAACTCAACAACAACAAAAGCAGCACATGCTCAATTTTAACTTGGGATTGACAGTGCAGAATATGGCTATGAAATTTAACACACATAAAACTTATTTTGACAGATACTAAAATCTTGTATTCACTTGGTCACTGCTTCCACCCACACAAAAAAATAAATAATTTCTTTCCCTAAAAGTTACTACCAAAAAAAAAGCAGGCAAGTGGAAAGTAGTGAAATCTGTCGACTGGCATGCTGCGGCACTATCCCACCCATGATCACATTTCCCATTACATCTTTAAAAAGTACCCCCCAAAGAATTATCTATCTAAACTCCAAACTTTTCTGTATAGTTTGTTTCAGTATCATCTATAACAGAATATTGTATTACTGCTTCACCTTTCAATTATTGGCAGTATTTATGTGTGCATAAGGGCTTAAGAGCATGAAATATACCTTTTATGTGGAAAAAGCTGTCGGAGAGCAACAATTTTAGTGTGTAAATAGTACAAATAAAAATAAAAATTAAAAGTAGTGCCATTCTATATCAAATGTAAATATATGCCCTTACCAGTCTTTGCAGTCGAGTCTGTACCAAATCCTCCATTTACTAAAGCTTTACCACAAGCAAGGCTAGAGCCCATGCCTAAGCCTGTATTGTTGTTGACTGAAGGACCTCCAGGGGACACCCCAAACTGAAACAGACCACTTGTCGGGTTAGCTGATTTGCCAGTCTCTTGAGTGGCAACGTTGCTTTTAGGAACAGAAAAATTGAAGGGTACTGCTGGCTGTGAGGTGGCACTTTGTAAAGCTGACTGGGTGGCATTAGTCGATGGAGGGACAGCTGGGGTGGCACCAGTACTTCCAAACACAAAATTTGAAGAGAATGATTTATTACTGTTATCGCTTGAAGTATCACCATTAGTTTTAGAGGTCAATTTCTCTTCAGGTCTTACTTCAACCACTGCAGATATAGTATCATTTTTGGTGCTGTCTATGGATGCCTTTTGCACACTGCCCAACCCAATTTGCGCAGTAGCATGTGATGCTGTAGAAGTTTTAGTGAAATATTGAGGCTCAACAGAGGATCCTGAAGCTGAAGAAGCCTGGGATGCAGTGATCCCACCAGTTGTCATTTCTGAAGAACCAAATCTAAAGCCTTGAGACAAACTGTTGGAGGTAGTAGTAGGTATTGATTCTGTGCTACTAGGTTTTGTCTGACCAAACACAAAACCACTTGGAGCAGGCAGGCTGGTGGAAGGTGTGGAATTACTGCTGTTGCCAAACTTGAAACCACTAGAGCTGGTAGCTGCTGAACTTGTGGGAAGAGAAGTGAAAGCAAAGCCACCACCTGGAGCAAAGCTTATACTTGAACCATCAGACTTTTTAGATACTGGAAGAAAAAAAAGACACAGAGAATAACTTATCAAAAAAAAATTTTTTTTTCCATCAAAATTAAATGATTTCGCTAGAAAAAAGTACAAATTTATAGCTGTCAACTTTTGAGAAAACAAATAAAGATTAGTCACTGCAAACCTAATCAAAGGCCAAGCTTATTAAGTTTAGCCATTAACATTGACACAAGCTTAACTGTAACTTTCAAAACTACACCAAGGACTAGTATTATTAATACATCCTTTTTTGTTTGGTTGTTTATGTGTGTGTGAGTGTTTGTGTGTTAATTTTTATTTCACAGTTTGATTCACTGTCGGAAACATAGCCTCTCATATTTTGCACTGATAAGAGGGAAATTCTAGCATTCAGAAAACAATTAGAACTAAACGATCGATATAAAGCCAGGAGTCGGGGCAAACGCTGACTTCATCTGTGAAGAACAATTCCCATCTGTTGCTTTTGGTTTACCGCCGGGCAAGCTACAAGCACAACGACCGCGGTCGCCATAACACCCAGCATATGAGCTCTCAGTCTCAACCACAGCTGGCGGAGTGAGACACGACACGGAAGAAAAACGCTCAGTGGGACACTTATCGTTCTGTGCAGGACTTCCGGTGGCGCACAAAAGAGGTCGAGGACACTTCACTGCTGTGTTTTGATATGATTCGTCATTCACAGTCACGTGATCTCCAAACTCTGGGGTGTCAAAGGTCACGGTCAGGAGATTCCTTGTGAGGACCTGCCGAAGTAGGTCAGGGTCTCCGGCGTCACTGGCGCGGCTGCAGAGTCTGCGGGGGGCGTGCATTGCTGCTGCTGGCGATACAGGGTGGGGATACCATGACTCTTATCTCAGTGGGTCACATTAAACTGACACTGACCCAACCAGTAATGGCGAAATCGCTAGGGCTCGAACTCGCACACACACACACACACACACACACCCCAGGCGAAGGAGAAATGTAGATAGATTGATAGACAAAATTACTTCGAAGGTTGGTAGACAGATAGAAAGATATATAGTTAGATAGGCAGAATTATTCATGTTGCATTTCGCCAATTTAACGATAATGATTTGTCCGCAAGACAGAGATAGCATTTTCATCTTGGTGCATTAGGTCAAACTCTCTTGTTAGATTATTTCCCGATTTATTGTGTGGGTGTGGTTTAGTTTAAATGAAAATTTGTGATACTAAATCAAGTCTTAAACTTATTGTTCGTAAATCCAATGTTTTTTTTTCTTTTGTTCATGTTTCTGTTACTTAAACTTTCTAGTTGAAACATTAAATTAGTCAAGAACTTTGCATTCAAAAGAAAACAATCTTATTTTTTTCGGCCATTGCAGACTTTTGTGTAAGGGGAAAGCGGGTCCTTGGGAGTGGTTTTCATTGTTATCCACTTTAGCTAGTTTTCACTGCAACCATTGAAATCAGCATATTCGAATGTGTAAGAAATAATGTAATTCTAAAATGTTGTCGCATGGTTGCCATGGGGAGGCCGCCATATTGAATTTTGAACCCTCCTTGACTTTTGTGGCCCATAACCTGTGGGCGATCAAATGGGTGGGTGGGCAGAGCTCGGATATTAAAATGAATAAAATACCTGGCATCAGTCAGACATGTGCAGCCACTGTATTTAAACAATAATTATAATAGAGCGGATCCTGGCAATTGGAAATGGATTTTTTTCCTACAAAAGTTGTTTCATATAATTATCAGTAAAGCCTCTATTATATTGTTTATTATACCAAGCAGCAACACCATACGAATTTTCAAATAAATCGAACACTTGGATTGGTATTGGTGGAGATAGATTTTTAGTGTGAAAAATATAGCTTTTGAGAAAATCGCATTTTAAAGTAGCACATTGTGATTATTTCTACATGACCTTTAGAACAGCCACACGAATCAAATACAAATAAATCAGTGAAATAATCTGAAGAACAGTTCGAATCACGGCTTTTCTGGGGTGTTTTTTCACAATTTTGGCACTCAAAATAGTGACTGGATTTCCAAATTTCCGTATTTAAAATGAAAAAAAAGACCCCCAAAACACTAATTTTGTGGTTCATATCCCCACACTAATGAATGAACTGAATGCAGAAACTACAATCAGGAAGCCAATTATCCGACACCTAACTGGCCATTTCAGGACCCGTCCCTTCCCACCTTTATTTCCTTCTCTTTGTTATACGCCTCCAACATGTTTATTATGACATGTAATTATTTTTTTAAACGTGGACAGGCAGCTTGAGCTGACTTTTATAGTGTTTCAATTTCATGATCTTTAGTGCTTAGTTTGTACCTATCTATCTGTCTATCTATCTATCTATCTATCTATCTATCTATCTATCTATCTATCTATCTATCTATCTATCTATCTATCTATCTATCTATCTATCTATCTATCTATCTATCTATCTATCTATCTATCTATCTATCTATCTATCTATCTATCTATAAACATATATATTATCTATTTACATGTATCTTAATATCTTTACCTCAAGCTGATACTCCTTTAACGCAAAAACTTCTTTCTTGCGTCCGCTGTTAAGTCACGAAGTGAGGCCAAAATGTAGATCTACTTCAAATGCTACTTCTTGATTGTCACAGTATTGTGTGTAATCCACTTGAAACTATGTCCTACAGCTTGAACACCATTTCACACACAAGTTAGTAATGTCTAATAAAATACAATAGCCCTTGAACCGTAATCTGTGAACGTCACGAATGGGTTGTTGTTGTTGTTTTTTTACTCAGACTCGATTTGTGTTCACCCTGAGTGACTCATCAGTAGTCGCGTCTCTTGTTTTGTTGATGCTGCTTTTGTTGTTGTTTTTAAATCTTAAATCAAAGTTATACCAAGACCACAGACTTCTGTACCAGTAGGACCCAGGCTTCTTAAATCAACAAACAAAGTCACCATAATCAACAAACCTTTGCACTTAGAGTCAAGTGAGCCATATTATTAAACTAGTTGGTACAATTGGGGTAATTTAATTTTCTGAGGCTTGTAGGCTAGGAGACCAGTGATATTCTATTAATAGACTAGCAACGCGTTGGCCATGAGAGAGACAGGAAGCTCCAGCCAGTGGAGATAAGACCTTCACTCCCCAACTCTTCGCTAGCGATGGACTTTAATTTGCCTTTTTTTCCCCATAATTTGGCATAATTTCCCTAGTAATGGCATAATTCTGCGGGGACAGGTTTATTACTCTACCGGAAGTCAGCCAGCAGACCAGTGGACGGGCTCCAAGACTGACGTCTGACAATTTTATGTGCTGCCACACACGAGACAGGGCGGGGATGCCATGACTCCTGTCTAAGCCAGTCACATTATACTGACACCGACCCAACCAGTAGGGGGCGCAATCGCCAGGGCTCGAACCCAGTCGAATCAGGCATACAGCATGCATACGGCTGCTGCTTGGAACAGGTATCCTCGCACGTGTGTGGCAGAACATAAAGTTTTCAAACTGTAGTCTTGGGACCTGTCCACAAAACAGTGCTGGATCAACCAACATCTCTAACCTACCCCTTCGAAGTAGATCAAGTTGCATAATGGTTAGATCAGTATCAGTATAACAACCAAAAACGGCTTAGATAGAAGCCCTGATGCAGATGCCCCACCTATGTATGTGGGCCCTATGACAGCATGTAAAATTGTCAAACAATAGTCTTAGGGTCCATCCGCAGTATAGGCTGGTTGACGAAGAAAAGTTAAAGAAAACAATAAACCATACATTGTTTGTTCGACATGTCGATAATTTTATTTCGTGGTTTTCATTTAAGCCTACTTCCTCTCACAGTGTGATAATATATATAAAACATTATAGGCTATGTAGGCTTACCGAATGACTCGTTTCTATGAACGATAACTCCCTCTACCCATCTCCAGACAGACAGACAGACAGACCTGCTGGGTATGCCTTTGACATTGTAAGTAATCATAATAGTCCTCTCCTAGTATGCTCTTTTCGTTGAAAAGTGTTTTTATGCAGAAGAAAAACACACCCCACAAAAAATGAATGTCCTACTATTAATTAATTCTCCAATGAAGTTGCGAACTGCGCCAAAATAAATCACTAATAGACACATTTGTAATAAGGGGGAAAAGAACACAGGCGAATAAACATAATATTGCACCCTAGGCATTTATGGTTTATAATTATATTCAGTTAGATCTAAAGTTAAAAGTATTTTCCACAAGCCAAGAACAAGACAACATTTGAAAGTCAATAACAGGACAGCATTTGAAATCCAGAACAAAACAAAAAGTCTATGGCAGCAGCAAAAGCACTTTCGAATAAAACAGGTAGAATCTATGTCATGGTGAAACAAGGCAGATTGGTATTTTGCTTGTTTGATCTAAATTTTGTTTTATATAAAGTGCGACATTAGTGTAATGATGGAATCTAGATTGATGTATTTTCTTTTAATGCCGAAAAGACTTAGATATAGGTCTATTGGGATTTTTTCCTCTAGAATGTTATTTTCTTTGAAAGTAGGTATTTCAATATAAAAACTAAGCCTTGTTAACCTTTACGTTTTGTGAGTTAAAAAATAATACTTCGAAACTATAAAAATAGACCAGAATCGAATTTTGTAATGTCTGTCTGTCTGTCTGTCTGTCTGTCTGTCTGTCTGTCTGTCTGTCTGTCTGTCTGTCTGTCTGTCTGTCTGTCTGTCTGTCTGTCTGTCTGTCTGCCTGTCTGTCTGTCTGTCTGCCTGTCTGTCTATATTGAAACCAACATGAGGAATGCATCACAAACCCCCCCCAAATAATGTATTAGATCTAATTAGAAAACAATCAATAAAAAGCACCACAACCCAAAGGATACAGTCACTTCTAAACCTAATCTGTAGCTAGACATACTTCTAATTAGCTCTTTATCTCTGTCTGTTTATCTGTCTGTCTGTCTGTCTGTCTCTTTTTCCCTCTCTATCTATGTATCTCTCCCTGTTCCTGTCTCTCTTCTCATCCCCCCCCCCTCCCCTCTATCTCTCTCCCCGCTCTCTGCCTTCGCTCTATCTATCTCTCCGGTCTCTGCCTTTCGCTCTCTCTCTCTCTCTCTCTCTCTCTCTCACCCTCTCTCCATCTTCTATTCCCACCATCCACCCGATCCCCCCTCTCCCCACACACACACACACACACTTATTCCTTAACTCATCTTTTATGCCTATGGAATTGACCCTTTGTTACACTTGTGACATGATTGATACAAGTGTAGTTAAAGGTTTCAACGAATCTAATTTATGTGATGCTAAAAATCCACGCTTTATACAGAGGTTATGCAACGAAAATTCAACTCCCGAGTGATACTAGAATCTAATAATCATTATTACAATTTTTGGCCAATTATGAACAATTCAATTACTTTGCGACAACAAAACTTTATAATTGGTGCTACGATGCATTTCAAACGTTAAAGTACTTCCAACTCCCTATCAATACACCAAAATGATATTTAAAAAAAGCATTGACATTACAATGACTTATTAAAAAAAACTGCAGTACTCTTGTGTAGGGTTTTAATAATTGCAAAGTAATTCTTCGAACACTTTCTGACAAGATAATGGGCGGAAGTTTGTAATCATATGACAAAGACAGGGAGATCACTCTCACTATTATTGTCTTGTGATCCAAAACATAACATTAGCGTACAGCAAGAGTACCGTTTTTTAGCTAAAGGATTAGGTCGAAAAGAAATTTCAAGGTTTTAAAAATTTAAAGAACAAGACTTAAGCAGTTTATTCGACTTAAAGAAAAGTTCAACCACTTTCAAAATGTCCGGTGGACAAACGATATCTTCCAGCCACGTTATCGAGGACCTGGAGAAGCTTGGCTCAGGTATTTTCAGAGAAGGCCTAAATTGAGGGGAAATGTTGGTTTTTCTTTCGGGCGGCATTCACATCTAGATCTCCAAGAGACTAAATATAAATATAAATTTATCTTACTTTCCTTAGCTCGTCGTAGGTTTTCATGAAAAAAGGAATGATATTTAGAGTCTAGATTTAGATGGGAGTGTCTGTAAGCATGTAGCGTGTACACAAGCACCGCAAACATTTTGTGCTATTCTCACAGTCACAGTAGAGCTCTAGATTAATGTTTTTTGTCCATATTTTTGCTTGAAGCACAATAAGTTTTGTTTTGTCCCAATGTTTGGGCTACCAGAGAAAATTATACTGCCTTCTTGTTTAATGTTTTCTAGGTCTCAAAAAAGATCATTCTACTGTCACTAAAATAAAAAAAAATATTGACAATAAATAGCCCTGGCCTGTTACTTCTTTGCATATAAGTATGATACTTTTATATTGTGTGTATTCTACAGGAACACAATTTATAGCGCATATACTATAGATCTAGACTCATCCTTTAGACCTAGATCTAGATTTTATAAATTTGTACATGATGTAGATTTATGTAGGCCTGTTTCCTAGATCCTAGAATTGTGGACACATTATATTAATCATGTTACACAATTTCAAAGCATTGCCTTTCAAGGGCACTCTTTGTCGGAAACTTTTTTACTTTTACACCCTGTAGTTATATTGAATTTTGATTGATGAGTTTTGGTTTTGCGACCCTAAATTTCCAAAGAGATGAAGGCACCGGCTGGGATTTAATCTGCGGAGGTCCTGCTCACCATGTTTAGACAGAGCATTTGAAACTGATTGAGTCAAAGGGGTTCCATCACCTCAAAAGATTTATAAAATGAACCAGGTCCATGGGTAAAATTGTTTAGTCTTTTATTAGCAATTATGACATGTTTTGCCTAGTTACCAAATTACGCAATGGGATCCACACACATTTCATGATTACAAGTGTCAGACTTAAGAAATGTGTAAGTCCTATAGAATATAGATCATAATCAATGGTACTGGAGGAAATAAGTAGTCTGAAACAAAGTTCCAGTATGCAGAAATTTACTAGAAATCTACAATATTATGAAACCAATGCAAAAGAAACTGTTCTTTGAGGAGAAAGTCTTTTTTTACTTGTAAACACTACTACTACTGAGTACTACAGCACATTCACAAATTTTAATACACTTTCATAGTTAATACTATACATAATGAGAATTTTAAGGAAGAAAATGAATTTTTTGAAAACTGATAACTGGCATCTGATGTATGATTTTTTTCTCCAGCCTCTAATTTTTGCCTGACATAGTTAGAAGATCTAGATCAGTAAAAAAATGTTATTGTAAACACTTGTTTTAAGAAACCTGTGTTAAGTTTAAATTAAGCCTGTGCTTGGAAAAGATAACATATATATATATGGAATTAGTCTATTTGGTTGTTTATTAATTAGATATATTTGTTGGTTATTATTATTTTTTAATTGAAAAACTGTAAGAATGTGAATGTTATTGACTGTGAAAAATTCTCCCTCACTTAAATTGTTGCCATATTTCCAGTTGGCCAGATTCCAACATCAAAGCTGCAAGAACATGCAGAGTCAGTGAGGAAAAACAATGTCAACTGGAAAAGTTACCTGCAGTAAATATCCATACCTCTTTTGTTTTTAATTGATCGTCTCACCATAAATGGTTGTACAATCTACTCTCCTAGCTCAGTAGCTGGGTTTTTATATTAAAAAAGACCAAAAAATGATGAAAAAAAAAGCATACTTGTTTGTAAAATGTATTAGATAATTTGTTGCTGACACCCAATGACGTCAATTTGATAATTTGTAGAATTCAAGTTTGGACTCTTACATTAGTTACAACGCAGAGTTTTGGGAGGGATTTTGCAGAATTAACAATGTTCTTAAGAATTTAAGCGCATTTATCTCACCATCGTAGAAAAGCTGAAACTATAACATTTTAAAAGATAACACATACATTGAACATACAGTGGCCAATGGCAGCAACAGATCACATTTTAAGAGTTTAGATGAAAGAAAACAAAAAATGCTTGAGCTGAGTTTTCCAAGATACATGCTCTCTCTATACATATTTGTATTATCCTATTTTAAATCAAGCTCTAACTTTCAGTAAGTCACTGATCAGTGGATTGTTTATAACTGCTTTCTTTCAGGGGTCAAATGATTTCCCAAGAGGTGTACAACTTTATCTCCCAGTTTGACCGAGCATCTGCAGAGACGAGAGCCAAGCTGCTCCAAGATAACCCGTTTCAGGTACGGTTGTTCTACTTTGTATTGGTAAATTTTTTTCAGGATTCCTGAATGCAAGGATTCACTAATTTGAATTCAGTCTACAGAGGTGCCAAAACTTTAGGATGAAGTTGGATGTAATTGAGATTGAAGATCAGGATTAAGATATGAGATTAGGATAATCCCTGCTAGAAAAAAAAACCCCAAAATTGTGGGAGTTCTACAGTTTCTTTCTGGATTCAGGACCTACACAATAACATGTGTTTCTTAATGTAAATTATGTTTATTAACTTTTTATCTTTAATTTATGTATAAATGATAAAGAAAAAAAGCCTAAATCAGTTAGTCCTCTGGTAAAAAAAACTCTATTCAAATAGTGCTAATAGGGAGTGATAGTGTTTTAGTTGGTGCGTCCTAAAAAGGTTTTAAAAAAGTGGTGGTAATACCGCATTGATAGAACTGTTTGGGAATAAAATAGAACCTCTGGACAATGTTTATTTAAATTTAAAAAAAAAAGGAAATTTTGTTGAATGGTGCCAGATTATGTGTTGATTAACATGTCTATTGTTGTTCCAGTTTGTCGTTGTCTTCCGGATGTTGATGGAGGGGATATCTCGAGACCAGACTCTCCAGTATGTCCTCACAATGCTGGATGATGTGCTTCAGGTGATACTCTCTTTCTCTCTTCTTCTCTCTTCTTTCCTCTCTCTCTCTCTCTCTTTCTCTCTCCCTCTCTTTCTCTCTCTCTCTCTCTCTCTCTCTCTCCATTAGTCTTGGGATCCATACACAATATAGCCTACAAAGTGCTGACTTTGGACGCTAGGCAACAAAACAAGCAAACTCCCTCATTCTCTGTCATGCTCTGATATTTTAATTTAAGTCTCTGTATTTCTACGTAAAGCAAGCAGTTAGACCACTCAATAGATATAATTACTAACAGAAAACCTGGGTCAAACTTGGTGTAAACTTACAGAATCAACATTTTAATACAGCACTGTCCTTTTACATGTATTTTTCATCACTTGTAGTTAGATTCAATTTATCGATTTCATGTACCTTATTAGAGACACAGAAAGCCATGACATATTGTTCCTTGGACATTCTTTTAATTTTGATATTAAATTTCCATGAATAGGTTAAAATGGTTAAAATATTCAATCAGTCAGTTGATTCTCAATCTTCCCTTATTGACCATATAATTATATAGAACTGTTGAAGCTCTTTATACTCTTCGACATTCTATGCATTCTGTAATTGAATTGTAACGAATTTCCATGAAACAGGAGGACAAAGGGCGGGTTGAGATTTTCAAGAACTATGCAAAGAAGAAGAAGGAATCGGTGTGGCAGCCATTCTTCCACCTCCTGGATCGAGACGACAAGTTCATCGTTTACCAGGTTGGTGCCACAGCTACCAGGATTGTGACATTGGGGCTGAGGGTGTCTCCTCTTTTATGCTGAAATCCTACCTTTCAAGTTCGAAACACCCTTTTTTTTGTGTTATCTTTTTTTTTCTCACTTTTCACGTTCAGTCTCAGGTTTTGAGCTTATGAGTGGATTACAATTTTCCTATTTGAACTTAACTTATATGTATCCACAAGGTTTATTTTCACATAAAAATAAATTCACTGAGAGATAACTACAGAAACCCCTTCTCCAAAGATTTTCTGCCATTATTTTTCTCCTGTTTGTAAGACCAACTTCAGCCCTAAACAATTATTGTCACTAGCAGTTTATAAAAAGAATCTTTATATGTTAAATTATTAAAAAAAGAAAAAAAAATTGAAGAGAGTTATGTAGCCAGTCTTTATAACTATTGCAAGAAATACCTATTTTTACCCCATTTACTTCTTGTTATAAATCTATTGGAGTGGATGCCACCAATTTTTTGTTTTGCTTTCTGTGATTGAAAAGAAAAAGAAGTTTAACTCTTATTTTCTTCTTGTCTGCCTGGATCACTGAAACAAGACATATCTATCAAAGTTATTTCTATCTTGCCTTCTTTACAAATTTATTTCTGTCTTACCTTCTTATACAATTTATATCTTACAAATATATTTATATCTAGCTTTCTTAAACAAGCCAAATCTTACAAATATGTTTTTAACCAGCTTTTTGAAAAAGACATCTTACAAATTTATTTCTGTCTAGCTTTCTCACACAAGATTCATTTTATAAATTCTCTCTCTCTCTGTCTATCTGTCTTTCTCTCGCTCTGTCTCTCTGTCTCTCTCTCTCTCTCTCTTTCTCTCTCTCTCTCTCTCTCTCTCTCTCTCTCTCTCTCTCTCTCTCTCTCTCTCTCTCTCTCTCTCTCTCTCTCTCTCTGTCTAAACTCTCTGAATCCTAAAGTGCTTAATAGTTTTTCTTTCTGTATACACATTTCAGGCAAGTCGTATCATCGCCAAGATAGCGTGCTGGTCAAAGGAATTGATGGAGCGCAAGAGTTTGCACAGCTACATGGTCTGGCTCAAGGATCAGATCAAGATTCCTGTAAGTCGACATTAAAAAAGCTGTGCTCATTTCTACTTACCTGTGGTATAGTTATATTATAGAGCAAAAATATATGGCAAAAGTTGTTATTTATCTAAACCAATATTGACCAAATAGTTTAATATGTCTCCTAGATAACCCTTCATGCCCAGTGACGGCATTTTTTATAGACTCTGAGAAATCAAAGTCTGTAGCAATTTCTCCCAGTAGTGGAGATCATAACGTAGGTTGATATATTTATATTTTTATCCAAGCACCACCCTCTCTTCTCAGAAGTGGTATAGTTAATAATATAGGGCAAAACTATATGGCGAAAGTTGTTATTTATCTAAAACCAACTTTGGCCAAATACGTTTCATAAGTCAGTAATGCTAAATTTTCATAAAAATATATGTATAAAAAATGTTGGGAGATCAGAGTTCAGTAAAAGTCTATTGAGGGGTTATGTATTGTGATTCACAATGTTATGCTGCTCGAAAAGTTTCAGTAAAGAAGATCAGGATCTAGTTGGCATCACAGGTTAATACCATTTTAAAAAAATTAAACTAAATTTGTTGGTTTTCTTTCTGAACAAAATAAGACTTCTTTGGTTTATAGTAATTATAGAATATAATTATTTTAAGTCAAAACTGTGAGTCTAACTGTTTCCTGTTATCCATCAGCACAAAGCTGTCTGAGCAAACTCATGGGGAATTCAGTTGCCTCTAGGTTAGCTTATTCTGGTAGGGAGGACTATCTCATGTTTGTTAGTTATGATTTGTACAATGTCTGATGCAGGACCTTGAATATCATGGACTCTTAGACAACAGTTTTAACTGCTTTAAAATTTAGTTTGTATTTACTGTATATTTAAACTGAAAGAGGACTTTTCTCTTGAACCAGTCAAAACTGGGACGTTTGTGCAGGTTATCCTCCTTCTTATAAATTGGCTATCTTAGCAGCACATATTAATTCCATTGTTTTTAATTTAATTTTTTTTTGACAACGAAAAAATTGGTGCATTTAAACTTTGAGTTTGAGATCGTCATGAAATTAGTGCTGAAATAAAAACATGTAAAATAATTAATATGCTATTGTCAAAATGGGGCATCTATGAGATAAACCCTTCTTCTAACCCAGTTATTTTTTTATAGACTCTGAGAAATCAAAGTCTGTAGCAATTTCTCCCAGTAGTGTAGAACAACCTGGGTTGATATTTTTATTCAAGCACCAACTTCTCTTCTCAGAACAATGAGTACCTGTTGTCGGCGGGGCGGTGCCTCCAGATGATGCTCAGAATCGACACATATCGCATTATGTTTGTGGAAGTGGATGGTGTCTCGGCGTGAGTAGGATTTCAGCTTCGTTGAATATGGTTAAAATTCCTCTCCTCATCTTTGCATAGTCGCTAACAATTGGCGTTAAGAAGCCAATAGACCAAACCAAACCATCCAAAATCAAGACTGAGCTTGTTTCATTACTATTCATTTCTGTAAAAAAGTTAAGGTTTTTTGAAGTAATGCAATCTTGACATATTTCTTTTTAAAATGAGGAATCTATTGATTAATTATATCGTCATTTTGCTAACATAACAGTCTTATCTAAGAATCGGTTATTGTTAGAAACATGAAACTGTTTTCAATTGTCAACTTTTTTAAAAATGTAGTGATTTTAAAGTTAAAATTTAAACAAATTTGGCCCAGCCGATTTTCCTTGTTATAGAGGAAATAGATGATTCTTATGGCGGGTCAGTGTTATTTAGGTCTATCTGTGAGACAGACTATTATGTTAGCAATGTGACAATGAAATATCAAAACTGTAACTTTGAAAGGTGAATGTCAGTGCTACCAGAGACTGTAGCTTTAGTGAGATGTTTTTACAAAAAAAAAAGCTCAATGCTTTTGATACATGGGGCAAATGTAACGTATACTCACTCTCATTTCTTTATTGAAATTAAGGTGGTTGACCAATCTTCAGAGTTTTTACTAAGGTTTAAAGAAGGAAGCAACCGCCTTAATTATTTATACCCACTTTCGCAAAATAATCCCTGTGAAACGTCTCACTATTTTACACTCTCTGGTGTTTCTCCCCATCCCTGCGGGAGGCACGGTGCCCTGGGGTAGAACATCGGCTTCCGACGCAAAAGGTCCATGGTTTGAGCCCTGGCGATTTCGCTCCCTACTGGTTGGGTCGGTGTCAGTATAATGTGACCGGCTGAGACAGGAGTCATGGTATCCCTGCCCTGTCTCATGTGTGGCAGCACATAAAATTGTCAGACGCCAGTCTTGTGACCCGTCCACAATATAGTCTATAAAGTGCTGATGTTGGACGTTAAACCAACTCAACTGAACTCCCCCTCCCTGCAAACACACACTTTTTTTAAAATAAAATTTTTGTTTTGTTTTCCAGGATAGTCTCGGTGCTTGCAGGCAGCCCAAGCTTCCAGGTGCAGTACCAGCTGGTCTTCTGTCTCTGGTGCATCTCTCACAATTCAAACCTGGCAGCCAGCATGAACAGGTGGGTGTCCCATTCCACCCCATTATCCACCATCCTCCCCGATGCCTTAGGAACTAACTGTTTATTTAATATTGAGATATGTCATTTTACAGGAGAGGGATAACACAATCTTGATCAAAGTCAATGTTCTTTCAAGAAGGCCTCTCATTTTTAAAACTTGAAGCAATCTGCTTTTACCCCCTCCGATAAATATCAGTGGTGCCAATTTTTTTCTCCGTAAAACTATGTTTTTTAGACAAAAAAAAAGGTGGCTGGTCATTGTTCAGTAAAAGCCTATCAAGGGGCTATATTTTTTTATTCAATGCTATGCAGCTTTACGCAAAAATGTTTGTTAAAAAAATTAGGATCCAGTTTGCATCACTGTACTATCACAAAACTTGAGATAAGCTGTTGAAGCCAGATGGGCAGGGCTTGTAAAAGGATCACTGATGCTTCCTAGAAAGGAACAACTAAGTCCCTTTGCCTGATGAGCAGTATGCAGACATGACAGCATAATATGTGGCTTTTGACGCCCTTAAATCTACACTGATGGCGAAACAAAGAAACATACATAATGGAGATAAACACATACAAGTGATTGCTGTCCAAGCCTGCACTTGAGGTGGTATTATGGAAGAGCTGCTGCTTTGACTTATGTGTAAGATAATCCTTTGCCGAGTCGAATCTCTTTGCTTGAGGTAGAAACATTTTTTTAGGGAGGTACATTTTTTCAAACCAGAATTCAATCTTGCAGTCAATAATAATGATACATAGTAGAGAGTCTCCATTTCTTTATGTCTATCCATTCTTTTATCATAAATTGTAAAAAAAAAATCAACGGACCTGTTAATCTTGAATTCAGGGAGGGAGACGACTGGTGAGCTCACACTTTTCTGTTGGTTGCTTCTTAACCCTTTTGCAGCCTTGCAGTGCTGGGCTGCTGAATTTGCCGAGTCTACCTTTTCATTTGATAGTGTTTTTTTTATTTATGATCAATTTTTGTTTTGAAAATATCTGTAGGATATTATTTTATGTTTTGGTTTTGCCATAAAAACTATTTTTTGAAGAAAAAAAAGATTTGCTGTAAATCAATTTTGGAATTTCTCTTTTTTTTTTGGTTTGTTTGTCTTAATTTCACTTTTTTATTTTCTTTTTGAATATTTTCAACTTTTAATTCCAAGTCGTGAACATTCGTTCATTTAACTTTAGAAGTTTAAAATAAATGTGGTTTTCTACTTTACTGTTTTTAAGAAAATATTGGTTACAGGGAGAAGAAAGTAGTATTTTTTTCACATTTCATCTAGGCCCTAGTTTGAGATAGATGGTACCTTTCCTCTTGCTTTTCATATTTGGAAATATTATACTGCGATGGATTTTGTGCAAATATTTATGCTTTTAAGAACTAATACTGAATCTGTTAGCATACACGTTATTTAACTTGTGAGAAAGGAAGAGATTATAACAAATGTTGAAGTGGTGATTTTTACTTGAACAGTCTTCCTCAGTTTATCTAAACTAGAATGCTGAATCTTCTGATCGTCAACATTTTTTCTTTCTTCTTGTCGTCCAAAACTCCTGTATCTTTACATTTGTTTCTATTCTGACAATTGAAACTTCTCTCAGTTTTATCTTCATTTGCAATATTATTGAATTCCTATTTCTGTGGCATAACAGAAATGGAATACGATTTTTATCATATTTACAAGTGAATAAGTACTATCAGAGTATCTCATAAATGATAAACTCACCAAGGAAAAATACTCATCACTACATTTAACACACATTTTTTTTTCTCTAAAGCTTGGGAGTTTAAGAAACAATTAAGTCCCAAAACTTGACTTTTGTGGAACTGATGGACCTGAATCAAATTTGATCCACAACATTGTTTTTGCTTGATTTTTTATGCTATTAATCTATTAATGCTAAACGGTATGCTTCTAAAATATGGACGTGCAAGGGGCAGGGGAGGGGTAGAACATCGGTTTCTGACGCAGGAGTTCCGTGTTTTGAGCCCTGGTGTTTTTCCGCCCCCTACTGGTTGGGTCGATGTTTAATGTCACTGGCTAAGATAGGAGGTATTCCGGCTCTGTTTCATGTGTGGTAACACATAAAAGTGTCCGATGTCAGACGTTTAACCAACTCAACTGCAACTCTAAAGGCATTGGTCATATTTTGTACTTTTGTGATAAACAAGTTGATCTTGTCATGTATGTTTTAGTTTTTTTTCTAACTCTCATCTGCTATGAACTGACCTGAATAAATGAAGTCCTTAACACGGGAGCTTTTAATTAACTTGCCTGTACAGTCAAGCTCAACACAATAACATCAGTCTTATTGGGAATCCCCTATAGTGACATGTCTTTTCTAATAGAAGAGAGCTAACATTTTATGTAAGGATATGTTTCTCGAATTTAATGTCCCCCCTAAAACTCATGCAAAGAAATAGTTATTTGAGTATTTAAATATTGAAAAACACATCTGTAGACCCTTTTTCCCTTACAGCCTAATCACTAGTCAGACACTCAATTCTTAACTTAAGGGAGATAACGTAAATGCTGTCTGTAGCTTCTTGATACAAACGCAATAGCTAATCCATGATGAAAAAACACTTGAAAAGAACAACAAACTTCAAAAAATCACAACTTCGCAACCCAACGGCCGATTCCTTTCATTCAAAGACCATTGAAACAATCGAGTCTATTTCCGGCTGTCTAAAACGACAACGATGTCACTATTTCCTGTGTTAGCCGATACGGTCCACGATATTGCGGTACACGATAGCGTCACTTTAGTAGGCGTGGCCGGCGACCTACGGCGACTGCGAGGGTTTACCGATAGAGGCGACCGGCGGCGACTGTAAGTGTAAAAGGGTTAATGTCCCCTTAAAACCCCCATACAAAGAAATAGTTATTTGAGTATTTAAATACGGAAAAACACAACTGTAGTGCTTTTGAAAGCAGTGACTGAATTTTGCATTTCACTAAAATATAACCCTTAGGGGTTGCTTGTGGCTTTGATTTTGTTAGTATAAAAAAAGTTTTACTGTTGTTATTTTTTTCTTTTTGCTCATTGTTCTAAAAAAAAAGTGCTTTGTGCTGTGTGATAATGCATTATATCTATCTTGTGCTTCAGAAGTGAAGTGAGGGCTGATTTCAAAAGTTTTTATCTCATTTTTATTTTACTCTTAATTCAAGTACCATGTAAATGTCAAATGTGTGGCTGCCGTGGTATAGCCCTAAATTGTCAAAATTTCTTGTTTTGAGATATCAGGTACAGTGTAGGTTGTTTTTCTTTCTCTTAGATCCTGGGACCGAAGAGTTGAATTAAAAAAAATCTTAGAACTTATAGGGATATTTTGAAGATTCAAATAGTCTATAAAACAAACAATTTTCCCACCCCTTTCCTACGCTTTTACACACAATGTGTGAGTGATCGGTGAAAGGACCCATATGCCAACTGAAACAATTTTGAGCTTCTTTGAGGTCGAACATGTAGTTCCACTGTATTGTCATATTTTGTCCATTTTCAAAGCGTTTTTGGCAAAGATTAAAACTGAAATACCCGCATGCTCTTTACTTGTGAAAACAATTTTTTAAATTTTGAATCTGATTTTTCTTAAATAAAGATTTCCTTTTTCTCTGTGTGTAAAATCTGTGATATCCCTTCAACTACTCAAGATATCTTAAATATTAAAAAATCATTGGGTTAAGCTCGACATTTTCCATAGGAATAAGAATTCACTGAAAAATTAATTTGCCTGATGAAATGTGGCTTTGAATCACGTGATGTGAAAAGGTTACTTACAATTATGCTCTCTTTCATACCTTAAATTTTGTCATGTATTTCGCAGGCACTGATTGATTGTCATCTCTACTGCTGATTCATTCTTTTTCTGGTTTTTTGTTTTAGTAGAATGATTTTATGTGCTCATGAATGCGCTATGTATTGACCTCAATTCTATCTTCTTATATGTAATCATTCTAAATTTGTTTAAATTATAAATTCTGTATGTTTAAAATCATTTAAAAAACAATTTATATTTCAAAGCCAATGAATAATCAACAAAATATCAAAAGCTTTGAAGTATAGCATGCACTTTTTTGTTTTGTTTTCCAAGCTACAATGTTGTCAATTTCTGTAATCATGCTTTGATAACAAAATACTTCTCAATTTGTTTTTACTATAGGGACCATAAAGGAGAACAAGTTTATTGTTTACCAGACAATGTAAATTTTACATCTTTGATACATGCTTTTTTTCTGTTTGTATTCCCAGGGGTAACATAATCCCGACCTTGGCCGATGTTTTAAGTGACGCTGTCAAGGAGAAGGTTACTCGCATCGTCCTGGCAACATTCCGCGTGAGTTTGGTTGTTGTTTTTTTTAAATTATTGCTAACGGTTCACAGTTCATAAGATAAGAGTGATCATCTGGGGTATATCCCAGGGATCACAGTTTTCCGTGGGTCCGTGTTTTTCCGCAGATAATGTCCTTGGCCGCTGCGCCACTGACTGTCCCGAAATAAAAATGATTATAAAACAAAAAAAATGTGAAAACGAGACGACGCAGCACGCTGCTTTCCATTTTAAAATGGAAGTACTTTTTTTTATCCTGAAGTTTTGATTTCTGATCTTCTACTACAAGCTATACTGTCAATTCAACGGAACTAAATGTGCCACTAAGTTTTGCTTTCGGTATCAATTTCGTTAACCCTCGCTATATTTAAATCGTTCATTCCGAGGAATATTTCATTAGATTTTGCAAATTGTAATGTTATTTGCGTTTCTTGGTGTGAACCTTGACAACATCCGCACTTATCATCATTATTATTGTTGTTTTTTTATTAAGACTTAAACATCGCCCTACGGCTACTTTAAAAAAATAAATAAAATGAATCGAGAAAAAGAAGTATGCATTAGAAAATCAGACGCTTTGTTAATATTTAATCGCAGACTAAATCTACAATCTAAAATGTTGTCACCAGCTTCCTGCACTTTGGGACTCAATCTAAATTTGCATTTTTTAACTGTATACATGTACCTCTCTCACGTTTAAGGGATTTCAGGCGCAATCTGTGATAGGCTTTTGAAGACTAACTACTAAGTTGTTTTATTATTGTAGTTTTCATTTTTATAGAAGGGTGACAATTCTGTTCATTTCGTCATAATTAAAAAGGGGTGCACAAATAAAATCTCTGATATCTATGAAGTAATTAATGGCTATATAAACTATAGAATTACATGTACAGGTCTGATGGTTTAACAATTGTTATTTTGATTATTTTAGTTGTTGTTGTTGTTATTACTATCATAATTATTTTAAATTATTTCATTATTACTTATTATCATTACTATTATTGTTGTTTTTATTGTTTTTATTATTACTATCCTCATGGCCAGAACCTGGTTGACAATGTGAAGGAGGAGACGGTGAGACAGGATCACGCCCTGGCCATGGTCCAGTGCAAGGTAAGATCTCCGTCACATGACCCTCTCACATCCTAACAGCATTCAGTGAAATCATGCCAAGATAAACCCTGCATGAGATGAACTATGGCTTTGTGTAAACTACTTCCAAGGCGCTAAATTTCTTTGTTGTTTTTTTCTCTTTTTTTTTCTTTCATTTCACCTTTGCTGTTTACTATGAACTTGGGATTAAATAAACTTTTAGTTCACCAGCAGTGATGATTCATGTTCACCTTAGTTTGTGAGCAGTGAGCTCTAATACCCCAAAAATCAGCCACCATTATCGGACAGTTCATGACGGGCGTATTATCAACAATTTTCTTTTCGAGGTTTCTAATGTTTGTATAGTTCTGTTGACTGAGCAGTATCGAGCATTGTCCAACAGTTTTGTTTCATAAGGCCAAGGCAATATTTCAAATGTACCATTGATCACTGCTTTATCAATAACAACTCAGACACACACAGAGAATTGAATATTCATTTCTCATTAGAAATATTCGAAATATTCTGTATTGGTAGAAATTAATAAATGAGGCTTGTCCAAACATCACCACTTCAGTTCAAGCTGATCAACCCAGAGTATTATTTGGGCCACACTCTCCCCACCCTTTCTATATTGGAACCTGATGTAGATAAAAAGAACAACCTAGAAATGATTATTTGGTCATTGAAATAGATATAATGAACCAGAAATAAATAGTTGGAACCTAAAATAGATACTTGGAAACTGAAACAGATAGTTTTAACCAAAAATAGATAGTTTGAATCATAAATAGATAGTTAGAACCATATATCGTAGGAAACTGAAATAGATAATTAGTAGTGGAAATAGATGGTTGGAACCTGAAATAGATAATTGTTAATTGAAATAGATAGTTGAAACATTAAAACCTTAGATAGTTGGAAACTGAAATAGATAGTTGGAGCCCAAAATAAACACTTAACACCATAGATAGATAGTTGAAACTTGAAATATAGAACTCTAACTTATAAAATATGAACGCTGTGATTACCACAAGATATGTGCTTATCGTTTGGACGAATGCCACATAAACCCCATAACATTATCCTCACCGTGCCGTGTTTCCGTGCCGTGTGCCGTGCCAGGTTCTGAAGCACCTGGAGCTGCTGGAGGGGCGGCACATTCAGGACGAGGACGTCATCGAGGACCTCAAGTTCATGATCGAAAAACTCAACGAGTCCATCCGGGATCTCAGGTACGGTGGCTGCCTCGGTGGCGTATGTCTTTCATATCAGTGGTGTATGTCTTTCATATCAGTGGTGTATGTCTTTCATATCAGTGGTGTATGTCTTTCATATCAGTGGTGTATGTCTTTCATATCAGTGGTGAATGTCTTTCATATCAGTGGTGTATATATTTCATATCAGTGGTGTATGTCTTTCATATCAGTGGTGAATGTCTTTCATATCAGTGGTGTATGTCTTTCATATCAGTGGTGTATGTCTTTCATATCAGTGGTGTATGTCTTTCATATCAGTGGTGTATGTCTTTCATATCAGTGGTGTATGTCTTTCATATCAGTGGTGTATGTCTTTCATATCAGTGGTGTATGTCTTTCATATCAGTGGTGTATGTCTTTCATATCAGTGGTGTATGTCTTTCATACCAGTGGTGTATGTCTTTCATATCAGTGGTGTATGTCTTTCATATCAGTGGTGTATGTCTTACATAATAAATATAGCTTATATAGTACTGACTCTGAACGCTTAGCAACAACCTATTACATTGCATTACATTACTTATATGGTGAATTAACCTGAACTGCTACTAGACTGATTTTGTGAGATTGCTAAACAATTTTAAAGGTGTTCTCTATAGGGTTTAACGTCTCCTTGGTTCCTCTAGGGGGTCCTATACGGCGACGGAATTTTAAAGGCTTTGTATCTAGGTGTTTAAATGTCTTGCCACTCCTCGCCCCCCTTGTTCCAGTTCCCTGGACGAGTACATCACTGAGGTCAAGTCTGGCCGCCTGGAGTGGAGCCCCGTCCACAAGTCGGACCGCTTCTGGCACGAGAACGCAGTCCACCTGAATGACCAGAACTATGAGCTGCTAAAGTAAGTCGGATCCTAAGGTGCCTTTTATATAGAGATGGAAATTGAATAATGATGCTTAGCTCATTAGTTATTTTAAGTAGGCCCAGATCTACTCATTGTATAGGAAATATGGTTTTTTTTTTTGAACCAACTAAACCTGACACTTGTAAACATCCTCGTCGCCAGTATAATGTTTTAGTCTTTGTGGAGCGATAAATGAGACAGCATGAAGGCAGCCATGATACTTAGAACTTTTTTTTTCTGACCGGTTGTGACAATGTTAAAACAGTTGATTATGCCAGATTGGCTTAACTTTAAATGGACACAATTGGCAATTAATGGACATTACATTTGGTCACTGGACTAATAAAGTAGGCCTAGATCTACTCAGTGTATAGGAGATGTGTTGTTGTTTTTTGTGCATGATCAGTAGTGCACAAAATACGCTGAAATTTTGGCTCACTTTACTGCTGATTTTAGGTTATTGAGTTTTAGTTTTTGAACCTTTGGTTTTGTTGGGTCCCTCTTCCATCTCCAAAGGAAAAAAAAAGAACAAAACAAAAAGAAAAAAAATTTTTATTGCAAGGAAACTTATGTTGTAAGAAATGAACAACGAAAAAAAGCTTGGGGCCCAGAAGCCCACAACTTTGACTAACATTCAATATGAAAACTCTAATAACTCTGAAGGTCGGAGATTGATAATAAAGTTTTTCTACTCTCTCTCTCTCTCTCTCTCTCTTTTTATACTCTCTCTCTCTCTCTCTCTCTCTCTCTCTCTCTCTCTCTCTCTCTCTCTATTCTTTGTCTCTACCCCCCCTCCCCCTCCCCCTTCACCCCTCAGGATGTTGGTGCGTCTCCTGGACACCAGCAAGGACCCGCTAGTTTTGTCTGTGGCCGCCCACGACATCGGGGAGTACGTGAGGTACTATCCCAGAGGCAAAAAGTAAGTCGCTGCATGCTTCAGGTTTGGTGGAGTTTAAAAAAAATTAGAAGATTTTTTGTGATCTTCTTAAACTACTTTTATTTCTAATCTAAAAGCCTATTTTGGGCTGCAATACACATTGAACGCTGCTTGAAATTTAGTTGGTAGGGCAACTTTTGTAATGCCTAGTGGTGGTGCCAGCTTCAAACTAAGAGAATTAAACATGAAAGACTTTGAATTATAAGTCAGATCCTAACAGAACCTAAGATGAAAAAATTAACAATCTTCCTCCATATTCGCCTTATGAGAAATTTGAATTATCAGACTTGGATTTCATTGGGTTTTTTTGCTTAGCTTTCAACTGTAGTTCTCTATAGGTTTTAACGTCTCCTAGGTTCCTCTAGGGAGTCATATACGACGACGTGCCTCAAGACTTACGTCTGACAATTTTATGTGCTGCCACACCCGAGACAAGGCGGGATACCATGATACCTGTCTCACCCGTTCACATTATACTGACATCGATCCAACCAATTACTCTTTCAACTGTACTGAAAATACATCAATGTATGAAAAAGTGGCATGGCTGTCTGTCGTTCATCGTACTTGTTACTTGTGTATGAAACTATTACTACACTCCTCCCTCAGCATCGTGGAGCAGCTTGGAGGGAAGCAGCTCGTCATGCAGTACATGATGCACACAGACCCCAATGTCAAGTACGAGGCACTCATAGCCGTGCAGAAGTTGATGGTCCACAACTGGTAAGGACAGGCCCAGCAGCTGACAATAAATTACATTTGTGCGGCTCCGAGGGAGAGGGGCATAGAATTGTTGGCATTTCTCATTTTTACATTTTAAGCAAAAAATTCAGTTCCTAAGTCAGTAAAGTTTTTACTACAGAAAAAAAGTTCTTAAACCTATAAAAACTTCTAAAAGAGCAAAAAAACTGATTGAGATAATTTTAAAATCCAAATAGTCCATTAAGCAGCATAAAGTAAATTTCAAAAATCAAATAACACAGTGGAAAGTAAAATTTATGACTTTTGCACCCTGTTCCTAGGCCTTTACACCCTTTCATAACCCCCCACCCTCCCACTGACACTGGTCTTTGTCTTAGACAGAAATCGTGGTATTCCCACTGTTTCTATTTGTGACAGCACACTAAATGTGAGACAATATAGCCTAATATCTTATGCAGGTTGTTAAGAGACCATGTGTATCATCTATGTTTAAAAGTTATTTAGATTTGAATTTCATTCAAGTAGGATTTTTTTTTATTACAAAAATTATTGAATTCACCATAAAAAAAAAAAATCAAAAGCAAAGGTGAAGTTAAGCCATAATATATATGAGAAATGAAACGCAGCATGCTTTATGAAAACAGGTAATGTGTTGCAGGTTTTACAAGGTGATTAATCTAGCTCGACAAATCCTCTGTCGTTCCCATGGTCCTTGCTGCATGATTGCTCCTGGTTGTCATACAAACTAGAGGCAGTTGATAGTTTGCTTGCATGTTAACTCAACAGAGCCACATTGTATATATGTACGCAGTAAAATCTGAAGTTTTCAAATCACAAAAATTTTGATTCTGTCTTTATTAGTTCAACGGATATGAATTTTGGAAAAACCAAAAACAGTGCAATTTTATGAGCATTGCCGGCAAAATACTGTGACTCCGTAGAGTTAATCAAAGGTTCCTCTGACTTTCTCTACCCCCCAGGGAGTACGTCGGCAAGAAGCCCGATGGGAAGCAGCTTGCTCCGCCAGCCAGCTCAATACCAAGACGGACGTAGACGTAGATCTTCGTAGGTGCAATCACATATATATCGCAGAGACGTAAGCGCGTGGCTGGAGACTTCTGGTTAGGCACGGACCATTCTACTACTGTATAGGTTTTGGGGCTGATGTCCTACTTTGTGTTCTAGACAGAATCTGTGCTGGATTGTTGGATGGGGAGCTTAACCTCCAGGTTGCTGGGATGAAATTTAGAAATCTTTGTATACATAAAGTGTGATGATTGTCTTTGAGTGTGATGGACATTTTTCCACAGTCCAGCAGTGGTAATTTTTTATGTAAGAGGGACCATTTTGATAGTAAGAGGAATAGCGAGTCAAAGTGGTCGTATAACATGTTTAAAGTAACATAATAGGAAATTAAGTTCCAAATAGGGTCTTCTCCACATCCGTCGCACATCTTGCTTTTAAACAAGCTTTGTAATAGATAACCCTTTTGATGTCATCTCCATTCCAAGAAAAGACCAAACTTTTTTTTCTGCTTGATTACTTCTGTCACATTGATCTGCCCTCCCCTTGTTTTTTTGTGGACTTATAAATTTAAAATGAAAATCACTGCCTATGTAATATTGGCCATTTTATGTTTTGTAGAAGCAGAATTGTCAAGTGTTGCTTGTTATGAAAACAATCAGTGTCTCTCAGTAATTTAGTAAGTGAAAGTATTATATGGATACCTGCACCTCCTCATTTAGCCTACCAATCCATATCATCAGTAGCCTGATCTATTATTGATAGAGATTTATTCCCAAATAAATTGCTACTGTGCTGATTGGAAGCTGGTTACTGGTAAAATGAGACTGATAGATAAATATATCACTCTGAGCTAAGCAAAAAATGATCATAAGGAGTGTGGGCTTCTTTCAAAATTGACCTGTTTTCTTCAAAGTTGACATTAATGAATCATGTGAATCTTAAAACATTCCCATATGATAGCTCTCATTTGGTCTTCACTTTTTTCATATCGTTCTGCAGCTTTGCACCTTCAAATAATTTTGGGAAAAGATACCTGTAGTGGAAAAAAAATCTATTTGGAGCTTCTATCGTGGAATTGAAGAAAAAAACATATATATGAATAATATATATATATGTATTTTTTTCACAAAAGAGAAAATATAAAAGACAATAATTACTCATCCTTATTATACCTGTAAGATTTTTTCTCAACATAAATGTACAATATGTGTATGAATGTTATAGTTTTAGAGAACTAGGATATACGAATACTGCCCTCATGTTAAATATTTTTTTTGCTTTTTTATTTTCTTTACCTCAAAAGTTTGACTAAAAAATGAGAGAGAACTGAATTGGTTATGTGTGTATCAAGTGTAAAATGTAACTAAATTTTGTGACTGTATTTTCACCTGACAATGTTAAGCTCATTGTGATATTTTACAATTACAATACAAGTGTACAGAGAGAGGAAGAGCAGACTTCTGATATTAACTGTATATATTTAAAGCTTAAAATTCAGTGTTAGTCGCCAACTTATAGCACAAATCCCATGCTGTAGACATTATGGTGTTCAGGTGAACTTTTTCGCTTGTGGTTTTTAATCCATTCCTTCATCTAATCAGTACAATATTATCATGCTATAAATGATAAAGCGGCTTCTTTGGTTTTTGTCTTATGTCATATGTATGTAGTTTTTGATGTGTGAGATCTGTGTGTGTCCAACATGACAAAACTGCTTTAAAGTTAGTAATTTACTTCTCGAAAACTTCTCAAATTTTAGTGATATTAAGTTAGGATTATTGGGAGAGCACGGGAACTCAGCCTAGAGCAAATTAATTTCTGTTCAGAGGGCTGTGGCTTGATTCCTGATGGATTAAGCCATCTTGTTCCCTGGTTAGATCAGTGTCACTATAAGTATAATGTGACTAACTAAGTCCTGAGTATCCCTAGTGGGGCACGGTGTCCCGATCTAGAGGCCTGTCACCTTAAAAGACCCTTCTAGGAGAAAGCTTCCTTTATGATCTGTACCATACTGCAAAACTGTGAACTCATGTGTGGATGCTAATTTTTGGGGTAACTCTTCGTTTTTTAAATGAAACAGCATAGGATATCTGATAATACATCCAGCCACAGAGTTGCACTGCAAAGTCATCTTACAAGATCAGGGGCCATAAGTACAAAATCAGCTCATATCTATTCGTAAGAATATGCGCATAAGAAGGCTTACGTCAGAGTTGTATATGCATATAAGAATGCTTACGGCAGCGTTGTACTTACATCCCCATGTTCTTAAAATTTAGTGGAGTTTTAAGCAAGATCAGTAGAACTGCCTATGTTAGTTTATCATAGAGTACACCAATAGTACTAAGTGATAGTTACTGATATAAAGGAGGTAAGGGCCCTTGCTCAAAAAGAGAAACAACCAGTAAACCATAATAAAACGTTTAAAATGTTGGTAGTTTCCCAGAACGTATACCGAATAGATTTATTGTACAGCTTTGAAATCATAACTGCCTTCTAAAACACTCCAAAGGACTAATTTGATTTTTTTTTTCAAGTAAATTTGCTTTCTTTAAGATTGGTGGAACTTGATATTTCAGCATTTAAGCTAATAGAAAATTTAAGCTTAAAATTTCATCAGTTTTGTTGTAATGTTATTCCAGTACAGATCCACTGGTACATGTTATTTCTATAGCTGCTTGAATGTTAGCCCATAATTTGTATCATTTAAAAAAATAATTTCTCAATTAAAATATAACTTCTCACCTATTCAGAATACATGTTATATTTTTTTGAGAATGGAGGTTTGTTGGTATTTATCAGTATGAATTTATGTACATACCATTAATATAATTATACATATATAGCAATATTATATACATATACAGAGATGTGGCTTATGAAACTTTGATAAATTGTAAACAATCATCATGGAGTTGAGAGAAAGTGTTTGAAATTTGTGTGACTATTCCTTTGTTTTTTCCTGTATTTCATAACTAGAAATCCTCACTATTCACACGTTTATAGTTAAATCTAATATATAGGGATAGAAAGCTTTGAATGTTAACATCTATTGATGCAAGTTTAGGACAGTTTGGAAGTGGATTGAAAGATTTGAGGGTTTTTTTAGATGTTCACAATATTGAGGACATTTAAAACATTTTTCTTATCATGGTGTTTTTGTTGTTGTTGTTTAATGTGTAGTTATTATATTTTGTAATAAGACTAGAAGTCTTATCATAACTTAAAAGAAAATACATGTATTAAAAAAAATTAAAAAAAAACAGCAATACTTATCTCATAGTTTTCTACTTGTTCTTTGTGTTTTACTCTGTAGTTCATATAAATTGCTCAGGATCAACCAAACATGGTACATTCTAATCTTGTATTTTGTTGGATCTGTTCCTGTCTTTTTTTTACTACACAATTCGCCAGGCACCTCAACAGTTTGCAGAGTTGAGAATACCCCGACACAAAAAAGGCTGAAATCTGAGGACCTTCTTACATAAAGGAGGAAAACGTGTTTTAAAACGGATAAAAAAGGAAGAACTAGACCAAAAAGGAGGAAACTAGACCAAAAAGGAGGATTCACAGCCCTGAATTTGATCTGCGTCAACAGTTCTCAATAACATGTATCTCATTGGGCCAGTTTCTGTTGCATGGAATATATTTATTAAATTGCACATGGTTGTAGGATTTAAAATCATACTTGGATTTCATGATTTGAAATTATGAAGGAAGAATATTACAACAAAACTAATGAAATTTTAAGCTTATATTTTCTATTTGCTTAAATGCAGAAATATTAAGTTCCACCAACCTGAAAGCATATTTACTTGGAAAAAAGAATCAAATTAGTCCTTTTAAGTGATTGTAGAAACAAGGTGGTATGATTTGAAATTTAAAAACTGCTGAAGGATTACAGGACCCGAAATTAAAAAAAAAAAAAATTTACACAAGGGTCAATAATTAGGATTTGAAATTATAAAATTGCACAAGAGTTACAGGATTTGTACTTACTCCAGAATTATAGGATTTACAATTACATAAGAGTTATAGAATTGAAAGGAAGTCCTACAGTATTACATCCTCAAGTGTGTGCTTTGTCTTAAAACATTGCTCCGTAAATTCAATAGTACTCCAGTTTAAGTTTGCTATATGATGGAGAAAAGGATTGATAAGGTTAACTCCAAATGTACATGTAGGCCTACAGTATAAACCGTTTATAAAACAGGATCGTATCTGTTGTAACAGGAAATGGAGCTTTCTTTACTCTTAGTCTTAATCGTACATCATGTTTTGTACCCTTGTCTGGACATCATGGTGTCTTTGTATACTAAAATTTGTAATAGTCAAAATAGACATTTGAAAAATACAATGGAAGAATACATATCATTTCAAAGAAAATTTCCCAATTTTAGTATCATTATCTAAATTAAAAAAAAAAAGGAGACAATTAGATGCGTAGTACAAAATGGGATTACGGAAAACTACTTTTCTTGAGTTTTGTAAAAGGAAGAAATATCAAATGTGTACAGAAACATCATTAACCTCCTCATTTGCACTTAACAAGGTCCTTATCAGGATTTTGCTTTGGTCATATCATTAAATTCTGTTTTATCAGATTTTCCCTGTTTGATACTAGGATAATCCATGTCAACAATTCTTTACAAATCAAAGCATTTAGAAGATGCATTTCAGAAACAGGGTGCTGCATGTATAATAATATGTAAAGCATTTTATTGTTGCCATAATTGATCGCCATCGTAAACACATCCAATGATTTAAACGTATTTGAAGAAAAGGGTTCTTAATAATATCATTTATACCCGTATACCATAAAAGTCTAAACTTGAATAAACTATTAATTTAAAACAATAAAATGTTGTTGCCGTTGATTTTTTTTAAAGTCAAAACTACAAAGTAATAAAAAATATATTGAGGAAAAAAGAATCTCACGCTGCCTCCTTAGGCTACAATTTATTACAAACGTTAAATGTTTAAAAAAAGAACAACAAAAAAACTTCAGCTTAATCAACATGGGTTGGCAACGTTGTACACCACAGTATATGAAGTTTCACAGAAGCACAAACACGATATAAAGGCATAAAAAATGTACACGTTCAAGACAAAACAAATTTTCAGTTTCCATGACAACAAGTTTACAACACCCTACGGATTGATATTTTCCCTAATCAATAAAAAAAAAAAAAAAAAACCTTGATGCGCATATGAGAAAAATACCTACCCTATTCCTGTTTCATCAAATTGCAATACTGAAGTTTCCCGAAACTCGCCGCCATATTGCATTAGACTAGAACTTTTTTAAAAAGGAAAATGGATGCTCTTTGTACACTTCCCCAGGGCTGTTTGTACTTCTGCAAAACTCCATATCCTTTGATGTATTACCCACCGTATTAAGTATTCTTTCATTGGTTGACTGATTGGTTGGTTGCTTGTTGTTGCTTTTATTACATGTACATGTCTAACCACCAGACCAGCACCATCATCATCATCATCATCATCATCATCATCATCATCATCATCATCATCATCATCATCATCATCATCATCATCATCATCATCATCATCATCATCATCATCATCATCATCATCATCATCATCATCATCATCATCATCATCATCATCATCATCATCATCATCATCATCATCATCACTTTGTAATTTTTTTAGTCTTTGTTTTTTGTTGTTTTTGTTTTTGTTTTGTACCCGCCTGGGCGTGTCATTCACAGATCAGTTAGGCTTTTACAAGAAAGAAAAAAACCCACAAAGTAATGCCATAATGTTATACGCTTTGGTCAGCTACTTGTGTTCTTTAGAGACTCGCACTTGTAGAAAGACTGCCAATCTACACCTGCTGATTTTTAGAAATTGCCAGCACCATGGATTGAAATTAATAAAATTTAGTTGGCTGGCTAAGTTAGTAAAAAGTATTGAAAAATTCTCTGTGAAACATACCCTAACTGCCTGTCCCTTTAATTTGTCCCTTTTCATCGAGAGTTATCTCTTCTTGAATAATTTAGCCTCAATCACTAACAAAGCAGAAGGTAAGTTCTTTGGTTATTCTGGTCTGTAGAGTCGTTGGTCACAGAAAGTGCCAGCTGAGCGGATTCTATTATAAAGCCAGTCAGGCTGTTTCTATATTCTCTGCCTTTGTTTTGAAGGTCTAGATGTGAGTTGTTATTTTTTTCATTCCCCGATTCATCTCAACTGGTAGTAAAACGTTTGGATAGTTGGTGGCCAGCTTATATTTTCGCATCGCATTCACTGCGTATTTAGATCTAGAATCTAGCATGACATTTAAAAGATTGTTATCTAAGGCTGAGTGGAAAAGTTAAAGCACCGTAGGCTATATCTAGATCTAGATTTCTAGATACGATTAGATTCGAGTATACTTAGATTAGACCCTAACTAGATTTCTAGATACGATTAGATTCTAGAGTTTGTAGACTGATTCGAGTATACTTAGATTAGACCCTAACATAGCCTAGCTCGAGATCCAGGGACACTCTAAATTCTAGAGAATCCAGATCTGAAGACCAAAAGTATCAATTTCTAGACCAGTAGTTTAAATATCTATTTGTATAGCCTATATATTGATACGCCCTACAGATCAGGGAGATCTAATGTAACAATGTCGCCATAGATCTATATCTAGATTTAGATATACACATTTTTTTTCTACTGGAACTATTTGCACTGTGGGTCTCTATGTCACAGCATGTACATCTTTAGAAGTGTTTCCTTCCAGTACATTATTTTGCGGGGCCTCTAAGAAGGGAGTGTCTGTAGATAGGTACATAATAGCTTTTGCTCCATGCACCAGTGACCATGTGTGTTTTTGACTCCATGAAATAGTTTTCCGAAGAAACAAGAGTGATATTCCCTGCCTGTATTTTGCCAAACCAATCCCACTGAAATCTAGCCTACCCAAGTTATCTCCATTGTGATTTGACTCAGTGTATGGGGCTAGATCCAGGTTAATTAATTTTTATCAGGTTGCTAGAGCTGCTAAAAACTAAAGATTCAGGGGCAAAAAATTTAAAGAAAACAGGCTGGGAATAATATTTTTTTAAATATTTCCTAGCTTGGCTTTCCTTTACAAAAGGAAAAAAAGGTGTCTTTCAAAAGGAATAAAACAGAGTGGGAATATTATTTCTATCTTTTCATAGTCATGCTGTCCCTCAATAGATATATATAGCATACATTTTTTTTGTCCTAAATATAGATCTAAAAGAAAAAAAAACAGGCTGGGATTAAAATTAAGTCAAATTCAAACTATCACTCAGAGTCAGACTCAGGGATAAAAACAGGCTGGGAATAAATTATACTTTTTTAGTAGCTAAGAATAATCACATGTATTCGAAATCTAATCTCTCTCTTTTCATTTTAATGTTTTCTACATTTTATTGTTTTAAAAAAAACTCAGTACAGCCTATAGAGTACCTTTCACAGTATTTTGCCAGCAGCGCTCAAAATGAATTTGCACTAGTTTTAGGGTTTTCCAAGATTCATACCTGTTAATAAATAATGATATATAATGAATATTTTTGCAGATTTATAAAATGTCTAGATTCTATCTGACTCCTTTAAGAAAGATACACATTTTTACAGAGTGAAATAAAAACTTGCAATAAACAGCATAAATCATAATTTAGATGTCTAGATAAAATATGAAACTAGTATTGATTGCTAGTGCGAATAGCAACATTTTATGATTTTTCCTCAAAGAAATCAAAAGGCAATGTCTTTCTAATTATGTGCTATTATATACTGTGATTATAAAGTCACTAGTCCAAATTTAATTAAAATTTTTATGTGGTATACAAAATCATCAGTGCCGATTTTCCAATTCTTTTTTTTTTTTACAAGAATTTATGACAGTGGAAAAAGCTCCCCTGGATTATTTTCTGCTGGTCTGAGCTGGTGAGTTGATTTACAATGTCTGATGTTCTTTTTTTTTTATTAAAGTAGGTCCTACTAGTAATTGTAGTAATTAGCATCTATAATTGGTATTGTGTTTTAAACATAGAATATACAAAGTTTTAAAATGTGTTGAACTCTGAAACATTATCCAATTATTTCAATGTTTTTAACTAGATGCTGATCTAAGTGAAAATTATAACATTAATTATCATTTGAGATAAAAATGTACCCCCCTCCACCCACATTGTATGTTTATCTCAGGAGATGTTAAATCACTGTTACCGTAATGAATTAGGCCAAAGTATTAATTTTCCAACTGAACTTGGATTTAAAAGCAGAATTAAGCATTTAGGAAGTTTTTAGCTGCAATTTAAATGCATCAGCGCAGATACAGTACACTTTTTATTACCCGAATCAGGTCAATTTTGTTAAATATCTTAGTTGGTCATTTCTAATTGAAATTGAAAAGTTCAGTCAAAGTTTTTGTTGGTTTTTGTTCATTATTTTAACATCAGTGACAGCACAGTTGTCTTGATTGACATTGATCAGTGATAACAGTCATGACCTTGACTTGGTTTTTTTTATTTTATTTCCTTTACGTTCAAAATTTATCTCTCAAGTGAAACGACAATGAATTGGATCACTCTGCTAGTCACCAATGAACTTAATTTTCCAAACTGTGATGATCACGTGTATCAGAACTAGACAGAGGGTATTTTTAACTTTTAAAAAGCTTCTAGATATAAATTCAAACGTATGACTCATAAGCGTGCATATTGTCCATTTTGTCATTCTTGGTGGATCACTTTCAGCAGACTATGTTTGCATTCACTGATTCAGACAATTTTCACCTTCTTGAAACATTTCTAATTGAAATTGAAAAGTTCAGTCGAAGTTTTTGTTGGTTTTTGTTAATTATTTTAACATCAGTGACAGCACAGTTGTCTTGATTGACATTGATCAGTGATAACAGTCATGACCTTGACTCTGGTTGTTTTTTTTTTTATTTCCTTTACGTTCAAAATTTATCTCTCAGTTGAAACGACAATGACTTATGACCAATAAGATTGGATCACTCTTCTAGTCACCAATGAACTTAATTTTCCAAACTGTGATGATCACGTGTATCAGAACTAGACAGAGGGTATTTTTAACTTTTAAAAAGCTTCTAGATATAAATTCAAACGTATGACTCATAAGCGTGCATATTGACCATTTTGTCATTCGTGGCGGATCACTTTCATCAGACTCTGTTTGCATTCACTGGTTCAGACAATTTTCACCTTCTAAGTTCTTGAAACATTTCTAATTGAAATTGAAAAGTTCATTTGAAGTTTTTGTTGGTTTTTGTTAATTATTTTAACATCAGTGGCAGCACAGTTGTCTTGATTGACATTGATCAGTGATAACAGTCATGACCTTGACTCTGGTTTTTTTTTTATTTCCTGTACGTTCAAAATTTATCTCTCAAGTGAAACGACAATGACCGATAAGAATTGGATCACTCTGCTAGTCACCAATGAACTTAATTTTCCAAACTGTGATGATCACGTGTATCAGAACTAGGCAGAGGGTATTTTTTACTTTTAAAAAGCTTTTAGATATAAATTCAAATGTATAATAATCCAAATTGTCCATTTTGTCACTCTTGGTGGATCACTTTCATCAGACTCTGTTTGCATTCAGCCAATTGTCAACTTCTTGAAATCCTTGTTCTCTTAAGTAATTATTTAGTAATGTTCCATTTTTTGGGAAGGGATAGGACTTCTAAAAGATAGTCAAATTCAAACAGTGACTTAGATTAGGGCATGAGGGGCTTAACAGTAGAGCAGTAGAGAGTACAGATACTATTTGGAAGGCCCACGGTTCAATCCCCGATCGGACTGCCTTGTCCCAAAAAGCTTTTATCCCACCACTCGAGGAGTTGGCAATAAATATAACAAGAGGAGATTATCAACCTCTTACTAAAACTTGCGGTACCCCAACCACGTCCTTAACACTTAACCCTAGAAGTACTTAGCACAGATATCTAGGTCTAGTCAGTTATTTTGAGTTGTCTATCAGCTGGGCTAAATTGATAAGGTAGTATTAGTAATGCACAACCAACTTGAGACACCTGGAGAGTTCAGTAAGGACTTGTTAAAAATCTATACATTAAAACTAATGTATCAGCGAAATTTATTGTGTGAACGTTGACTAGTTGACTGACGGTGTGAAGGCTGCGGAGTTCTTCAGTTACATATTAAATTGTTATTTATCTAGTCGTGATAAGTAAAAGATTTGTGTAAACCTGGGAGGAATAATGATGATGTTATTGCAGTGAGTAGTAGTAGTAGTAGTAGTAGTAGTAGTAGTAGTAGTAGTAGTAGTAGTAGTAGTAGTAGTAGTAGTAGTCGTAGTGGTACTAGCATAATGTTATACATGTATCAATAACAGTTATTACAAAGTAATATTTGATTAGTTGTAACTATGTCGTTAAGATTTCTCGAATAATTATAATGAATGTATAGCTCTCTGCGGATCGAACTGTAACTTAACCATTCAAAACAAAACAAACGAAAAAATGCACCGTCGAGCGCCCCACCTTCCACACTCCTTTTTTTTGTAGACCAGAATCTGGATCAAGTGTCTTGGGTTTTACCTGATACACGTATCTCGTGTGGGACGCCTCATACAAAAAAAGTGGGTGGGCCTCAGCCTACATTGATATTTGATAAGAAAAGTTGGACGAGTTATATTGAAGGCGTTCCTTTAAAAAAAAACGATGAAAAAAAAAAAAAAGATTGGCGGCTGATTAATACCCTTGTGTGTTAAACAATTTTGGAGTTTTATTTGATAGCACATATCGTCTGTTCCTTTTTTTTCCCCTATTTTTTTTTAATTCCTTTGCACCTCGTCGTAAGTTCGTAATATGGCCTTCATGTACGTTATTTCTACACTATCAGAGTAGGTATGATGAGCCTGACACTAGTTCAGTCACTAGTCGTCCCGTTCGACATGTTCGGTTTTTAAAGTTCGAACTACAGCTGGCGCCCTTTCCTGTTGCACATGACTGTATTCTCTAGTGGACAAGGTTTCCCCTGGTAGAACACGCTGCTTTGGTTCGGGTGGTCGCAGATTCGATCCCCGATCGGATCTCTTTGTTGTTAGCTGGTTGGGTCGGTGCTAGTGTGAATTATTTTATAATGTGAACGACTGAGACATCATAAGTCTTTCTATTCCTGCTCTGTCTACAGCCTATGTAAAACTGACAGACGTTAGTCTTGGGGCCTGTTCACAAACTAGTCTAGTTGATGACGATGGACATAGAAGTGAACACACTAAAGCACTCAGAGGGAAACTCAAGACACGAAAGTTTACATTTTAATTCTTCTTTTGAAACAAACATTATTGAGATCAACTGAAGGAAATGGATCTAATGATTATGGGATGTTATCATGGAACACGGCAGGATACAAATACACGTTTTATCCGACGCCCGTGAAGTGACGCCCGTGAAGTAGACAAAGAAGACATACATGAAATAAAAATACATTGGCCTACAAACATTAGCAGGACTTCCGAAAATAGAAAACCCGAGTCACTGAATTGACGGAAGTGAAATTTACTGAAAACAACTTTGCACACCAAGGGAAACATTATAGTATTTATACTGACATCGACCGAACCAGTTGGGAAAAGCGCGATCGCCACAGCGGGGGCTCGAACCACCTGCGACGAAAGCCATTGTTCTAATCACAAGAGCCATAGCCCCCAAACAAAAAAACAACAACGAAACAAAAGGGTTTATTTGTACCTATTTCCTTATACAGGTACTGTAGTTTTTGATTAAACTTTACACTTTGATTGATGACACTGTTTCTTCCTTCTCATCCCTCCCTCTCTCTTTTCCTTTCTTTTTTTTTTTTCTCTCCCTCCTTCTCCCCTGATTTCCAGGTATTCCCGCACTGTTTCTGTGTGGCAGCACTTAAAAAGATTAGATTTAAATCACCACCAGGCCAATCAGCTGGTCAAGCTAAGCCACAATGACAGGGCTTGGGGGTATTGTCGATCGGTCACACTCTTGCTTGTTAGTGGACACACAGCGCTGCAGGCAGTACACCCATCTGATCTGTCTCTCTCTCTCTCGCTCTCTCCCTTCTTTAGTCGAGAGAGAGCTCTGGGTTTAACATCTCCTACTCCTAAGATTCAATAGAGGGATCCCATAAAGCGACAGGTCCCCTTCTTTCTCACTCTCCCACCACTTTAACATTTCTTTGGGCATTTCAACTTCCCTGTTATTACTGGTTGGGTTGGTAGCTCTGGATCATCTGGATTACATTTATATCACCAATCGGTCAATCAGCTGGTCAAGCTAAGCCACTCGGACATGACTCGGGGGTATTGTCGGTCACTCTCTGGCTTGTTAGTGGACACACAGCGCTGCAGGCAGTACACCCACCTGTCTGTCTGTCTCTCTCCCTCTCTCTCTCTCTCTCTCTCTCTCTCCCTTCCTTCTCTAGAGAGAGAAAGAGAGAGAGAGAGAGAGCTTTGGGCTTAACCTCTCCAAATCCTAGGTTTCTTCGAGGGATCCTATAATGCGACAATATGGCCCCTTATTTCTCACACTCCCATCACTTTAACATTTCTTTGGGCATTTCAACTTCCCTGTTATTACTGGTTGGGTTGGCAGCTCTGGATCATCCAGATTAGATTTAAATCACCAATCGGTCAATCAGCTGGTCAAGCTAAGCCACTCGGACATGACTCGGGGGGTATTGTTGGCCGGTCACACTCTGGCTTGTTACTATGTTAGTGGACACACAGCGCTGTAGGCAGTACACCCACCTGTCTGTCTGGCTCTCTCGCTTTCCCCCTTCTTCCTAATTTAGTCTTTAGAGAGAGAGAGAGAGAGAGAGAGAGAGAGAGAGAGAGAGAGAGAGAGAGAGAGAGAGAGAGAGAGAGAGAGAGAGAGAGAGAGCTTTGGGCTTAACCTCTCCTAATCCTAGGTTTCTTCGAGGGATCCTATAAGGCGACATTATGGCCCCTTCTTTCTCTCTCTCCCACCACTTTAACATTTCTTTGGGTATTTCAACTTCCCTGTTATTACTGGTTGGGTTGGCAGCTCTGGATCATCCAGATTAGATTTAAATCACCAATCGGTCAATCAGCTGGTCAAGCTAAGCCACTCGGACATGTCTCGGGGGTATTGCTGGTCACTCTCTGACTTGTTAGTGGACACACAGCGCTACAGGCAGTACACCCACCTGTCTGTCTGTCTCTCTCTGTTTCTCTCTCTCTCTCTCTCTCTCTCCCTTCCTTCTTTAGTCTCGAGAGAGAGAGCTCTGGGCTTAACGTCTCCTACTCCTGGGTTTCTTCGAGGGATCCTATAAGGCGACATAATATGGTCCCTTCTTTCTCTCTCTCCCACCACTTTAACATTTCTTTGGGTATTTCAACTTCCCTGTTATTACTGGTTGGGTTGGTAACTCTGGATCAGGTAGGTTAGATTTTAATCACCAATCGGTCAATCAGCTGGTCAAGCTAAGCCACTCGGACATGACCCGGGGGTATCGTCCGTTAAACTCTTGGGCTTGTTAGTGTTAACGGACACACAGCGCCGCAGATCTGGGCCCAAGCTGTCTGTCAAATTGAAAAAAAAATGCAAGTTGAAAAAGGCGTTAACGCCTCGATCACTTTTTCTTCTTCTTCTTCATCCTCCTTCTTCTCCTCCTGTTCTTCTTCTCCCTCTTCTTCGTTCTTTTTATCCTTACCTTAGCCATATGTCTCTCTCTCTCTGTCTGTCTCTCTCTCTCTCTCTTCTCCCTCACCCACCCACCCACACTCCATACTTTCTCTGTTCTCTTCCGCCCCTCACTGTTAACCATTTTTTTTATCTTTGGTCTGTATGGGTGAATATTGTTTATGATTTGAAAGTGTCGATGAACCTCTTCTTGAACTATCTAGTCTGCTGTCCAACCGCCGATCTCTCTCTCTCTCTCTCTCTCTCTCTCTCTCTCTCTCTCTCTCTCTCTCTCTCTCTCTCTCTCTCTTCCCATGTATGATTGAGGGTTTCTCTCTCTCTCTCTCTCTCTCTCTCTCTCTCACTCCTTGTCTTGTTTCACCAGACAAAAAAGGGGCGTGGGTGGACGATGCGGCGACAGTACTATAGTTACTATAGTTAGTCTAGTGGTTGGGCGTGGTTTCATCTATTCTTTAACCAAGCAGTCCATCAATGCGGCGGCCCCATCCTGATCTGTTATTCAGTGACATGACACAGGTCTTATTATAATTATAGTGGTTATAAATATAATTAGCTGATTATTAAGTCCATACCGACCTTGCCCGTTACTGTTAATTAGAGGCCTGGCGATACGGAGCCCGTAGCGAAAACGGAGACGACAGATTAGGGAAATTAAATAAACATCGTACCAGCGTCCAATCATAGCTCTACCCCAGATTTTGGGAACCAATGAGCGATCAGAAAACTCAATGCTCGTATTGTATCATCTGTATTGGTTGGGGGTCGCGGTGGCCCTGGGGTAGAACATCGGCTTCCGAAGCAAAAGGTCCGGATTCGAGCCCTGGCGATTGCGCTCCCTACTGGTTGGGTCGGTGTCAGTTTAATGTGACCGGCTGAGACAGGAGTCATGGTATCCCCGCCCTGTCTCGTGTGTGGCAGCACATAAAATTGTCAGACGTTAGTCTTGGGGTTCGTCCACAATATAGCCTATATAGTGCTGATGTTGGACGTTAAACCAACTCAACAATCAACAAGCCCGTAGCGAAAACGAAGACGAAGATTAGGGAAATTCAATAAACACCGCACCAGCGTCCAATCACAGCTCTATCCCAGACTTACGGAACCAATGAGCGATCAGAAAACCGAATGACTTGCTAATGGACGTGGTAATATCACCCGTTATGGTATTGGGGATCGCAATACTTGTATTGTATCACCTGTATTGGCTGCCTCGGACTAATAGTATTATACTATAATAATATATAATATAATATAGCAATACACAAGTAATAGTGAGTGTCCAATCATAGCTATATCCCAGACTTACGGAACCAATATATAAGCGATCGGAAAACCCAATGAGTAGTTAAGGGGCGTGTTAATTATTATATCTCCCGTTATGGTATTGGGATTCGCAATGCTTTTAATTTCAAACGAACAATGAATCCATCTTTTTAAACGGATGTAATAATAATATATAATATTTATAATTAAAGCAATACACAAGTAATAGTGAGTGTCTAATCATAGCTATATCCCAGACTTACGGAACCAATATATAAGCGATCGGAAAACCCAATAAGTAGATAAGGGACGTGTTAATTATCATATCTCCCGTTATGGTATTGGGGATCGCAATGTTTTTATTGTATCAGCTGTATTGGTTGCCTCGGATTATTAATATTATACTATAATATATAATATAATAAATAGCATATAAAATAGCAATACACAAGTAATTAATAGTGAGCGTTTTACACGCTTTGCCTCGAGATGCGCCTGACTTGCTGTCTCAAGAGAGTAATATAATTACAGTAAATGAGTATTCACACAGTGAGGATGGTTGTTGGAGCATAAATAATCCAGAATTTGACTACTGGATGAGTTTAATAACTAGGTGGGAAGCAAACAACATGGACTATCTGCCGCTGTGTCATGGCTAATAGGAAATGATTGGGGATGAGAGATCGATGGATTGATATAGATAGAGGAAAGAAAAAAAAAAAAAAGAGAGAGAGAGAGAGAGAGAGAGAGAGAGAGAGAGAGAGAGAGAGCTCTCGGCTTAACCTCTCCTAATCCTAGGTTTCTTCGAGGGATCCTATAAGGCGACATTATGGCCCCTTCTTTCTAACTCTCCCACCACTTTAACATTTCTTTGGGCATTTCAACTTCCCTTTTATTACTGGTTGGGTTGGTAGCTCTGGATCATCTGGATTAGATTTAAATCACCACTCGGTCAATCAGCTGGTCAAGCTTAACCACTCGGACATGTCTCAGGGGTATTGTAGATCACTCTCTGACTTGTTAGTACAGCGGACACACAGCGCTGTAGGCAGTACACCCACCTGTGTGGCTGTCCCTATCTCTTGCTTTCCCCCTTATAGAGAGAGAGAGAGAGAGAGAGAGAGAGAGAGAGAGAGAGAGAGAGAGCACTGGGCTTAACGTCTCCTACTCCTAAGGTTTCGTCGAGGGATTCTATAAGGCTACATATTGTCCCTTCTTTTTCACTGTCCCATCACTTTAATATTTTTTGGGGTATTTCAACTTCCCTGACCGGTTGACTTAACCTACTTCTACCACTCGATCAATCAGCTGATCAAGTGGTCAAGCTAAGCCACTCGGACATGACCCGGGGTTATCGTCCGTTAAACTCTCTGACTTGTTAGTGTTAACGGACACACAGCGCCGCGGGCTATACTCGCCCCGTACAGATCTAGGCCCAAGCTGTCTGTTAAATTGAAAAAAAAATGCAAGTTGAAAAAGGCGTTGTCGCCACCACCACTTCTTCTTCCTCTTCTTCTTCTTCTTCTTCTTCTTCTTCTTCTTCTTCTTCTTCTTCTTCTTCTTCTTCTTCTTCTTCTTCTTCTTCTTCTTCTTCTTCAAGGGGCGTGCTAATTATCATATCTCCCGTTATGGTATTGGGGATCGCAATGTTTTTATTGTATCAGCTTTACTGGTTGCCTATGACTAATAGTAGTATGCTATAAGAATATATACAATAAATGATATATAATATAGTAATGCACTATATAATTAATAGCGAGCGTTTTACACGCTTTGCCTCGCGGTGCGCCTCAGTTGTTGTCCCAAGAGAATAATATGATTACAGTAAATGATTACTCGCACAGTGAGGATGTCTGTCGGAGCATAAACAATCTAGAATTTGACTACAGGATGAGATTAATAACTAGGTGGGAAGCAAGTAACATGGACTATCTGCCGCTGTGTCATGGATAATAGGAAATGATTGGGGATGAGAGATCGATGGATTGATATAGATAGAGAGAGAGAAACAAAAAGAGAGAGAGAGAGAGAGAGAGATAGATGGATGGATATAAGGGTAGAGAGAGAGAGAGAGAGAGAGAGAGAGAGAGAGAGAGAGAGAGAGAGAGAGAGAGAGAGAGAGAGAGAGAGAAAAAAAAAAAGAAAAGAGGAAGGAGAGGGGGAGGGGGGGGGGGGGGGGGTCGATCACCTACCTATCTGACTAGGTAAAACAAGTAAATGATAAAGCGTTGGAGGGTTGTCGATTTCTATACTGGCAAGATTGTCGACTTCTATACTGGCGAGATTGTCGACTTCCATACGTGTATACCAGCTGGATTGTCAATGTCAGCTTAACTTGCCCGTCTTTCGTCTACGCGAGCATTTTGCTTGTTGCTTGTTGCTTGTTTGTTTGTGAGATCGTGATGACGTGTCTAAAGTGCAGGAGTACTGAAGCGAATCCGGATTAATTAGCCCGCCGAAAGGAAAGGGCGAGCCGTGTCAAGGTAAATCGCTTGAGTTAAATAGTGAGTTCCTCTGGCCTCTCTCTGACCTCGCCTACCTTGAAGATTGAAATATGAATAGGAAGTGGCTCTTTGTCCAGTGACTGGACAAATAGCCAAAAGGCTATTCCTCCGGCAGCCGGATAAATAAAGTTTTGGTATTTCCCCGGAAGTGGATATTTGTCCGGTAAAGGCTATTCCCCCGGTAATTGGATAAAAAGGCTATTTTTCTGGTGACCTGACTAACAGCCAAAGGGCTATTCCTCCGATAGCCGGACAAATAGTCAAAAGGATATTCCTCAGGCACCCTCTAGTCTGTTGAGCTGGAGGTCCGCGGTTCTAAACGCAGGCGTGCAGCTCTGTATGGACGTTTGAAGGTACCCGAGGACCGTACAAAAAATGGGAAAAAAAGGGGTGTGGGGGGGGGGGGTGAGAGCGAGTGGTAGAGCGTTGGTCTCCCAATCTGGAGGTCCCCGGTTGGAAACCCGCTATTGGTCTGAAATGTTTTGGTCCAATTTCTTACCCTACTGGTTTGGTCTGTTTACGTATGATGTGACCAAATGAGAGAGGGTCTAGGTCTCCTCGCAATTTTTCGTGTGAGGCTGCATATATAAAATTACCAGATGCTAGTCTTGAGGCCCGTCCACAATACAACCTTTATAGTGTTCTCTATAGAGGGAGGGAGAGAATTCTCTCCCTCGAGAGAATTCTCTCCCTCTCTCTGGGTTTAACGTTTCCTAGGTTCCCCTGGGGGATTCTATACGACGAAGAGCCTTTATAGTGCTGACGTTGGACGTTAAATATCCAACTCAAAAGTTCATAATACAGCCTTTATAATGCTGAAGTTGGACGTTAAATATCCAACTCAAAAGTTCATAATACAGCCTTTATAATGCTGAAGTTGGACGTTAAATATCCAACTCAAAGTCCACAATACAGCCTTTATAGTGCTGAAGTTGGACGTTAAATATCCAACTCAAAGTCCACAATACAGCCTTTATAGTGCTGACGTTGGACGTTACATATCCAACTCAAAGTCCATAATACAGCCATAGTGGTGACGTTAACCAACTCAACCCAGTCTGTAACAGGCATACATGCACGGCACAAAATCCAATAGTTCCCAACCCAGGTGTATGGCGTAAGCCGTGAGCTACATACATGTGTGCGCTCGTTGGCTGCCTTGCCTGGCTGGCTGGCTGAACGAATCACGGCCATTGAGCCAATCAGCACGGCTGGTCAGCAAAAAACAGAGAATCCGTCGGACTTGACGCGGTGCCAGACTGGATGTGGTCTCGGTGCCAGAGCTAGGTACATTTACACGTGCAGCCAGTAGCTGACCTCACGGCAGCGCGCGCGTTTTGTTTTTGTTTCATTTCTATTTATCTCTGTGTATCTGTCTGTTTCTCTATCTCTGTGTCTCTGTCTCTCTCTGTCTCTCTCTCTCTCTCTCTCTCTCTCTCTCTCTCTCTCTCTCTATCCGCCTCTTTCTCTCTCTCTATCCTCATCTCTCTCTCTCTCTCTCTCTCTCTCTCTCTCTCCGTCTCTCTTTGTTGTTAGTCTGTTTCTCTGTCTGTCTCTCTCACTCTCTCTTCGTCTCTCTTTGTTGTTTAGTCTGTTTCTCTGTTTCTCTGTCTGTCTGTCACTCTCTCTCTCTCACTCTCTGTCCGTCTCTCTCCGTTGCTAGTCAGTTTCTCTGTCTGCCTCTCTCTCTTTCTCTCTTTCTTCCTCTCTCTCTTCTCTCCCTGCACCTCTCTCTCCCTTCTTAAAAAACACGCAAAACAAAACGAACAAAAACTGTTTATACGCAAGATCTTCGTGTGCTGTTCACACATACTAAATTTTATTTGCATCCAACGTCACAAAACGATATGACGCGACAGGCAACGATTCGTGTTACTTGCAATCATTGATTTGCTCCGTGTCGTTAGATACAAGAAAATCAAACAGTTTGTTGCTTGCACCTTCAGGGCAGTGTATCGGATTGTGTCGTGGGCTGAAAAGCTTTTATTAAGTTATAACCTGCGTTTAGTCGCCGGCTTTGTCCGCTAAGCTCAAAGAATACATAGCGCTAGCCGTGAATCGAACTCTCAACTTTATTCTCCGTTGGTCAGGCGCACTAGCACTGCACAATGTCTATTGCATTTGATGCTAGCTCGTCCACTTCTGCGGGGTGGGGTTGAGTTTGTTTAACGTTCAACATCAGTACTATATATACTATATCGTGGACGGGCCCCAAGACTGATGTCTGGCAATATTATGTGCTGCTACACACGAGACAGAGCGGGGGTATCATGACTCTTGTCTCAGACGGTCACATTAAACTGATACAGACCCACCCAATAGGAAGCGCGATCCCCAGGGCTCGAACCTGAACCTTTTTCATCGGAAGCTGATGTTCTACCCTAATTACCTGAATACTGAATAGCTCATCGCTCTTGTTTCTTCTTGTCCGTTTCTTTTGCCTGGGTCGGTGCCCCCGCCCCCCAAACACACACACACACACAAATAGAACTGTGAATGCCCTCACAATTTGGGCTTGTTTTTTGTAGTCATGTTCTGATGCCAAATTAGACCGTCACTGTTACTGGTTGGGTCGGTGTCAGTATAATGTGACCGGCTGATATAGGAGTCATGGTATCCCCACCCTGTCTCGTGTGTGACAGCACATAAAATTGTCAGACGTCCGCCTTGGGGCCCGTCCACGATATAGCCTATAAGTTGCTGACGTTGCTGACGTTGGACGTTAAAACCCAACCAACCAACCAACGACCGTCACTGTGCTGGTGTAGAAGTAGATAATTCTGGCTGCAATTATGTCGTGTACCGGTAAGTGTAAAGATTGAAGACGCCTTCCGTTGGTTTTTGTTTGTTTATTTTGCTTTTGTTTAACTTGTTGTTGTTTGGGTTATATTTTTTTTGCGAGTTTGTTGTTTGGGTTGTTATTGTTGTGTTTATGTTTTTTTTTCTGGTACGGTCGGCAGTAAATGTGAGAACTGTAAGGGCAAGCTGAGAGTGAGATCCAGGACCAGCTGTTCTCTATCTTGTCTAGAATCGAGACTGGTAAACGCATTTTAGCTGCCGGCTTTATCCGCTAAGCTCAACGAATGCATAGCACTAGCCGTGAATCGAACCCTCAACTTTATTCTGGTTGGTCAGGCGCACTAGCACTGCACACTCTCTATCGCCATTGGTGCTAGCTCGTCCACTTCTGCGGTGTGGGTTGAGTTTGTTTAACGTCCAACATCAGCAGTATATATATTATATTGTGGACGGGCACCAAGACTGACGTCTGACAATAGTATGTGCTGCCACACACGAGACAGGGCAGGGATACCATGACTCCTGTCCCAGCCAGTCACATTACACTGACACCGACCCAACCAGTAGGAAGCGCAATCGCGAGGGCTCGAACCTGGACCTTTTGCGTCGGAAGCCGATGTTCTACCCCAGGGCCACCGCGTCCTCCCCCCACTTCTGCACCAGCAGGACTAATTACCTGAATATATCACCGTTCTTGTTTCTTCTAGTCCATTTTGCCAGGGTCGGTGGCCAAGGCCTCCCCAAAAAAATAGAACTGTGAATGTCCTTACAATGTGGGCTTGTAGTCATGTCCTTGTGCCAAATTAGACCATAACTTTGCTGGTAGTGTAGGAGAAGATAATTATGGCTGCAACTACTTCGTGTACCGGTAAGTGTAAAGACTGAAGACGCCTTTCGTTGGTTTTTGTTTGTTTATTTTGTTTAGTTTGTTGTTTGGGTTGTATTTTGTTTTTGCCTGTGGGTTTTTGTTTTTGTTTTGCTGTTGTTTTTTTGTGTGTTTTTTTTCTGGCCCAGTCAGCAGTAAATGTGAGAACAGGAAAGGCAAGCTGAGATTGAGAGTGAGATCCAGGTCCAGCTGTTCTGTATCTTGTCTGGAATCTAGACTGGTACAGTGGTAGTGTTACTGGTTGGGTTGCTGCAGTTCTGTTTCAAGCAACTTTGTGTTGAGTACCTGTACCGCCAGACAGCCACTGTGATTTGGTGCGATAATGGTGCTGGATGGGAGTTGGGGCGGGGTTGGGGGTGCAGAGGTAAAGAGATAGATAGATGGATATGTACCGAGAGAGAGAGATCCAGATCGGAAGGTCCCCGGTTTGAATCCAACGGTGGATAGATTTACTCGTCCAATTTCGTCCCCTGTAACCAGTTGGGTCGGTGTCGGTATGATGTGACCAATTGAGACATGCGTCGTGGTATCCCCGCCTTTTCTCGTGTGTGGTACCACATATTAATTGTCAGACGTCAGTCTAGATCTAGACTAATGACGATATAGTACGTGGCGATGGACGCACGGATCTAAGCATTATTTTAACAGCAAAAAAAAAAAAAGAAGATCAACGAAATATGAGTTACCCTGCTGACTAGGCATATTGAAACACGCGTTTTTCCTAATCTCTTTCTATCTCTCTCCCTTTGAAACCTGTTTTCTACGCCTTGTTAATCCGACTTTACGACATGTATAATAACAACGGATCCTCGTGGTTTACAGCAATAAACTGCAACATATTTATTACTATTATATATTTAATCCGGCGACCCGAGCTATTTATCGATAAAGGTCGCTCTATAGTATACTGAACACAGTAATATAGCTGACTGGTTTGAAGCAGTTTTTTTCATAGAGAGGGAGGGGGAGGGGCTCGTTGGTGGAAAAGGAATGCGTGTAATTGTGTGTTATACATTGTACATATATAATTATTGTTATCTGTTGTTCCCCAAATAAGGAAAAGAATGTTTTGTTGGTGATCTTAAAGAAAGAATAAGTGATGTAACTATCGAATCTCAGTGTAGGCACCGTTGTGAAGGGATCTTACAATAATAAGGTAGGAAAACTGTTTCGTCCCCCCGTAGACTTAGCTTTAGAGCGATAAATCGGGTGCAGATAGGTTTTTTACTTTTAGCACCGCATGCGCTTGGTTTTCTTTTTCTTTTCATACAAATTGATGCTACCCACAATAACAGACAAAGTCACTGAATTGGTTGAGGTGAACACTTTTCTTTCATAACAAGGGTAAAAATGATCTATTCTTTTACAAATTAGTCTCATAGTAAGGACATAGTGATACTCTGTGGGTATTTTTCGTTCGGCCTACAACTACAACAAGCCTACTGAACTTAGGGCCTATACAGAGAGCCACCGAGCACAATTCGGCGAATTCGGCGTGTAGGTGACAAATTCATCTGCCGCTGAACATACCGATGCTGTACAGAGAGCCGCGCATTTAATGTGGTGTTTTATCGCCCATAACGAAGAAAATTCCCATAAAAAAAACACCCACGCTGCGCAAACACATGCACACATTCTTACACACTAGCAAGGAGACATGACACTTCTCAACTTTACACAGACCTACCAAGAAATAACATAAATATGCATACTTTAAGATGCTTCACAATATTATGAGATTCTGATTGATGGAATCGCTGATTTAAAAAAGCATATCAAATTTTTCTGTGATGCTTCCTTAATGAGAAAATGGTCAGTGAAAATTTGACCAGTCCAGACATAATGAGTTCACTCACTAACTCAGCGACGAGGCGAAATCAGCGAGTAGGAATAAAAATCAGTTCCTGTGAAATTGTCTGTCGTCTACTATCAAGAGTGCATACTGGCGCAGAGACTAAGCCGTATACCTGAATGTTTGCCAAAATTACATATAAGCTTAACCTTTAACTTACGGTGCCTGGATTTTTCGGTGGCATAAATCTGTCGCCTCTATGAACGTAGGCTTAGAATGTAAACTGTCCTAACTTCTTAATGACATAGCTCACTTTGGCGGAGTGCGTTGGCCCTGGGATAGAACATAGGCTTCCAACGCAAAAGGTCCGGGTTCGAGCCTTGGCGATTTCGCTCCCTATTGGTTGGATCGTTGTCAGTATAATGTGACCAACTGAGACAGGAGTCATGGCATCCCCGCCCTGTCTCGTGTGTGGCCGCACATAAAGTTGTCAGACGCCAGTCTTGGGGCCCATCTACAATATAGCCTGTATAGTGCTGATGTTGGACGTTAAACCAACTCGATTACTACTACAACTACATACTCACTTTGGCACTTAATACAAATGTTCGTGTATTTTGGTGACCGTGTCTGTTATTTTTGGATACCCCAGAGCTGACGCGACATCTGAAGATAAAGATATTATTTATAGATCTGTAACATTGGCCGTATCTGTGTATAAGATGCGACCTACACACACGGTGCAAGTGATCTTCGCGGCGTATGACAATGAAGTGTGTTTTTAATCTGGCTAGCCGGGCCATCAATCGATAAGAGATCGCTGACTTGGTTTTTTATTATGTACTGTAGTAATTCACCTAACGCGTTATATTGCCGTTTTGTTGTAAAGGAAATGTGCGGCATTTTTTTCTGGTAAAAGTTATAAAATTATAATATCGTGTTATTGGTCTGTATTTAAAAAAAAGTCTTATCTCATGAAAGGTTAATAATAATAATAATGAAATAGTAATAATAATAATCTTATTATTATTATTATTATTATTATTATTATTATTATTATTATTATTATTATTATTATTATTATTATTATTATTATTATTATTATACCTCAATAGCTAAGATACGTACTCCCTGAGTAGAGTAAACCCTTCGTCACTCAAGGTTACATTTTTAAAGTTTCGATTTAGCGTGTGAGTCTGGGGTGATGTGCAATCTGTCTTCAGAAGGAAGTTTGACAATGCATGTAGCCTGGAGCACGTTTTGGCTTCACCGACCATACTGTCTGTCAATCTTTCCGCCCACCAATCAAATTAAACAATCGATCAACCAGCCAATCAATCTTAGAGAGGAGCGACGTGAAGGTTCAACCACTGCACACTTTGTCATCAATTAAATTTGATTATTCCTTATTAATTGCACGCCCCCCATCCCCACACCTTTTTTTAACCTCTATTTTTCTTTCTCTCCCTCTCTCTCTTTATCTCTCTCTCTATCTCTCTCTCTCACTCTCTCTATCTCTATCTCTGTCTCTCTTTCACGTCTCCTTTTTTCTGCACTTTCTGCACTTTCTCTCTCACATAGGCCTGTCTCGCGTGTGGCAGCACATAAAATTGATAGACACCAGTCTTGGGGCCTGTTCGCATTATAGTCTGTATAGTGCTGACGTTGTATGTTAAACCAACTCAACTCAACTGTATCACTTAGCTTAAAAAAATAATAAAAAAAACAATAAACAACAACCAAACCCTCTAACCCTTCCACTCCTCCTTGCGTCTGTTTGTCTGTCTCACCCCCCCCCTCTCTCTCTCTATGTCTTTCTCTCTCTCTCTCTCGCTCTCTATCTCTATGTCTATCTCCCTCTCTCTCCTGTTCTCTTTTTTTCTTCAACTATGTCGTTCCATTCTAAACAGTACAACCTCATATGTCAACCACCATTTTTTGCTTTGCATCTCTCTGTCTCTTCTTTTTTTTTCTCTCCTCGTTATCCTTACTGTACCATAAATATATACCGGGGAGATCCTCGGTTCAATCCACGACCAGGCGGTCTTGCTTCAATCTGGTTGGGTCGGAATCGTCAAAACAGAGTGATAAGGCAGACCCGCCTACTTGTGCCGATTTTATCGGAACACACCGATTTTCGTTGTCGATCCCGATTTTCCGATTCCCACAGAAATGTACTGAATTTTCCAACGGTGAAGATAAGAATAATCAGCAGCGCGATCGCCGATTTTTTTTTCAATACTGCCTCTGTTGGCTGCTCATCAAGCTAGAGACCCAAGACTAGCCGGTTTTCGGTGACTGGCTGGATCAGAACTCAAAAGTCCTGCTACCCCCCGCTCCGCCTCTGTGTCGTAGCATGTGGAACTGTCAGACGTTGGGTTTGGGACTCTTCCGCGATATATAGCCTTGTTGCTGACGTTGGATGTTCAGAAATGGACTAATAATAAAGTTTTAAAAACCCAATCTAGCTCGCTGTGGGTTTTGTTTGAAGGGACCTCAGTTCGACTGTATGTGAAACTGTAAGACATTAGTCTTGGGGCTCACCCGCGATAAATAGCCTTGTTGCTGACGTTCGATGTTCAGAAACCGACTAATCTAGCTTGCCGTGGGCTTGTGTGAAGGAATGTCGGATGTCGGATCGACTGTAGGTGATAATTGTGTACAGTATTCATAATAATTAATTGGCACACGCCATGTTGTCTAGGAGCTAATTATATATACATTCATTTATGCACAATATTGTCGAATTGAATGTTCTACTTGATGATTTCTATTCACGTCAGTACGGTACAGAAGGTCGACAAAATTTGAAAAGACATGCATACTTATTCATATTAATAATACAGCATTGTGTCTGTTATTGGTTATTCATAGGAGAGTAGATTTTCAAGAGGACGGCTTACTTCCCGCTTAGTGAGGCAGTGCGTTACTCTACAGTCTGTAGATGTGTTCGCTTTATGTAGACGACAGCTTTAGCTTTAAGTCTTTAATCTCCCCTGTCCTCATGTATTTGTGTGTGTGTGTGTCGGGTATCCTCTCTATTATCAGTCATCCGCTATCCCCCCCCCCCCCCGCTTTTTTTTTTTTCTTAAAACAAAA
>RQTK01000658.1:5211-39273 GCA_003991915.1 Elysia chlorotica
CTACTACTACTACTACTACTACTACTACTACTACTACTACTACTACTACTACTACTACTACTACTACTACTACTACTACTACTACTACTACTACTACTACTACTACTACTACTACTACGACTACTGCGACTACGATTACTAATGCTATTACTACCATCACGATCACCTTCAGCTATAAAGAGGGCTGAGATAAACATATAATTAAAGAAGCAAAATAATAGAACTTCGAAAACTAAAAGCTGAAGTTGACAATTCAAGCTGGATAGAGAAAAGAAAATTGAAAAAAAATCTTTGCTCACCATCGCCGCATCTTTTCAATAATCACACAGCCACAAAATTGTATCCATTGAAAAATGACATGTCTCCACTGGTATCTAGATCTGTCACAGCCAAACAAAATAAGCTAGGTAACTGATCGTGAACTGAGATTCTTTAAGACCCGCGTAAACTCCAAGCCTGCGCTGAGTACTTCAAACGTGTCCACGGCCCGTGCACTCTGCCTGGCTGTACACTAGAGCCCTCCAGGTTGTAAGTTTGATGTGAGCTCAATCTCCGGTCTCTGTACGTTCAGTAGCGGCACCACCCTCGCCACAAGCCCCGCTCGCTCCCTCGCCCTCGCGGACCAGACTGAGAGTTTTTAGTTGTTGAGAGCCGCACCGTGCGACCAGGGAGCTTGGCGCGACTCGCCATCCACTCGATTCAGTCACGGGTGGATGCCCACGGTCTGGAATTAAAGCGCTACCATCACAGAGGGAGAAAAACAGATAATTATTCGGATTCCAAGGGACAGAGAGAAAAATCAATCTGAAAAAAAAAGTTAGAAAGAGAGTGTACAAATAAAAAAAGCGGTTGAGATGTGGGACATTTACCATCAGTGGAGGGAAAACAAACTTTATATAACAGGACAAAAGGGAAAAAAAACGGAAAGCAACCGGAGGATTTGAGGGGTGAAGGTGGAAGTGAGGGGAATGTTGAAGCATCGAACGGTTGAGAAATATTTAAACCAATTAGGAAATGAGAGAGAAAGCGTACCGATATAGAAGCGATTCAAATCCTTATCATGGTAGAGGATAACAGAATAATAGTAAAGAAGGAAAAAAATAAATGGAAAAATCAAAAGGAAGAAAAAAGTGATTAAATCATCGAACGGTCTAACCAGACAGACAAGTCACGGGTGGCTCAGTGATGCAGTCTGGAATATAAACCTACCATAACAGAGGGGAGACGCAACTAGTTCTCATTCTATAAGGCAGGATAAAAATCAGTTTATACCAATTAGGAACAGATATAGAAGTGGTTAATTTTTAAGACACTTATCAAGGTCGCGGAGAACAGAATAACAGAAAAAGAGGAGGAAATGGAAAAAAATGAAAAGGAAACGGGAGGAAAAAAGTGATTAAATCATCGAACGGTTGAGAAATGGATGGAATCGAATGTCCTGACCAGACATACACGTCACGTGATGCTGCCTACAGTCTGGAATGGAATGTAAACCTACCATAACAGAGGGAAAACAGCACTAGTTCTAACTCTATAAGAAAAAAAAAAGAATCGTTCTTGGAAAAACTAGAAGGAAAATATGCGAATATTATGAAATCTGTAGAAATATAGGAAAACTATCAAAGTAGAGTGGAATGAAAACTAATAGTAAAAGACATTTGAAGAAAAAAAACAATTAGAAAAATATGGAAAGGAAACATAAAAAGTACGCTAGTAGTAGAATTATGGAGATTTTGGGGAAAACTATACAAATCTAACGTTACGACGAGACATACACAAATATAGGTCTAGATCAATCAGAGAAGACCCAGGTCTAAAATCGTATTGGCCTTCTTTTTAATCCGCTGCATTTTAGTTAAGTAAGTTGCTTCCAAGGCATGTTTATATTCGTGAATTGTGATTATCATTAGCAAAACAAATAAGATAATAGTTATAAACTGTTTCTATCCATATTGAATTTGTTTATGTCATTTTCGTTTCTGCCCATTGGCCCGTTCGCCATTTTCCCTCTTCCATTTGGAAACCCACACTGTACTATGAATGATATCATTTTTTTTCAATATTGAAAACATTTCCTTTTTTTTCAATGTATCTATCATCGATCTATCTATCTATCTATCTATCTATCTATCTATCTATCTATCCATCTTTCTATTGATTTATCAATTTATTATTTATATATCTACCAATTTATTTGTTGTCTTGATTGTTATTCCTTGTGTGTCAATACTCTCTCCTCCTCTTGCTTCTTTCCACTCTTTCTCTCTCCTTCTCCATTCTTCTCTCTCTCTCTCTCTCTCTCTCTCTTTCTCTCTCTCTCTCTCTCTCTCTCTCTCTCTCTCTCTTTCTTTTATAAAACACTTGAAATTAAGCAACTTGTATTACCGGTACTGTTTGGGGAAAACTCTTGAGCAATGGATGCACTTTCATATTTCTTGAATTGAGAATAGAGAAATTCTAATCAATCATGAAGTCAGTGATGCCGCAATCTAGACAGGCTAATATAAAAAGCTTGACACATCAACAATACCAATCAGCCTCAGATTGATATTCGCTCCTTTTGCCCTAAATGTTTTCTCAGTTTCCTGACAATTTTCCGGGAAATGATTGTTTCATTATTGAAACACGATGCCTTCGTTTTAAAATTTAGAAGCATCTAATTGTTTTCCTCAAAGGTGATATTGTCTCTTGTCTCATCTTCTTAGAACCATTACAGAATATAATTATACAAGATTTGGCTAAGAACCATTACAGAATATTATTATACAAGATTTGGCTCTGAGTGTGTGTGTGTCATGTGTGTGTGTGTTCTTTTTCTTTTCGAGCAGATGAATAGGCTTCTATGATTTATTTATTTGTGCATATTGTTCTCTACGTCATCTGTTCCGGTCATAATTGTAATAGACTGTAATCAAGCAAAAGTCCCTTGCGGACTTATAAAGCATTATTATTATTTTATCGTAACTTACATCAGTTTAATTTAGTTGTTACACAAAAAGGACAGGCAATAAAATCCTTACCAATGTGATAATATTCATATGTTTTAAATTACAATGTTGTTCTTTGCACAGTTTTTAATTTAATGCTGTGCGTATTTGTTGTTGTTGTTGTTGTTGTTGTTGTTGTTGTTGTTGTTGTTGTTGTTGTTGTTGTTATTGTTGTTGTGGTTGTTGTTAAGATATACGAGAAGGAGGTCCTTTAATTTTGTTGAAAGGAAGCTTTTCATGAGTAGGTCTAGCCATATTAAAAATGGGACAGCGATGATATAATGTTATCTAATAAAAGTAAAAATAAAAACTATGTCGATTTCACTGTTTTCACAGTAAAGAATGTATATTTTGATAGAGAAGGTTTTCACTCTAACGTGGAATAGGGAATGTGATTAAACAAAGATTTATAGAACTTGTTTAGAAGACATGAGCTCTCGCTTTTTTTTACCGTATTCACATTTTCTATTTGTAGCAGGCCTACGTATACATTTAAAAAATGATGAAAACGTTATACAATAAATACAAATGTATATGTTTTTACTATATTAAAAGCAAAATAAAGAATTGCCGTACAACAGTGTGTATACCAGGAGATATAGTCCACGATATTCTCTGTGTGAGATCTTCTACTTAATTGTCTTGCTATCTCACATACAAAGTAAAAAAAAGACATTATACCAAAACAATATAAAAAGATAACTTTCTCGATTTTTTTTCGATTAGCAAATTTTAAGATAGAAACAAAAACATTTTACTATACGCGCAACACACACAGCTTTCAAAGAAATGTTTCGCTATATCTATATTTAGGCGTCGTAAGTACAACGTGGCGGTAGCTTACAACACGTCGTAAGCCTTCTTATTTCTACACCTTATGAGTAGTACGCTTACCACAACGGTGTACACAATCATGTACTTACAATGTCTGGAGCCTTGTACAATGTTCATGTACTATTTCTCATAGTATTTCCTATTTTTCCATTTGCCTCCATGAGCTTGTGACAGCTCATATCCTCTGTCAAATCGCTGTGTGGGTCTGGTTCCCCTCATTTGCCCTTGATCACTGTCGGACGTGGCCCGAGGCCCAGGCAAAATGAGGCGGAGTAGTACGCGTGTCTACTTGTCAGCGGGAGCGGCTCAATCTTGTGGCCAGGGAGTCCCCCCTTCTGATGTGCTAAATCTGTTTATTGGTTCACAGCTTCCGGGTGGCGGTGCCTTGCAATGGCCAACAAAATCCATTTCTTGGTGCAAACTATAATACAACCTGGCAATGATAATCTGTCATATTTTTCTTCAGATTTCAGCCTATTAGGGTCATTTGTCTTTTATCTTTTGTTCTTTCTTTTTCTCCAAATTTTTAATACCTGAAACAATGCGGCTTACGTGCAAATTATAAGTCAACTTGGCAATGATAATCTGTCAGATTGTCTCGCTCAGATTTCAATCTATCACGGTCGTTTGGTTTGATTTCTTCCCATTTTACTCTCCCTTTAAAAAATATTTGCCTCTAATTTTAAATCCTTTAACAACGTGGGTCTACTGTGCTCGACTTATTTTTAGATATAATTATATTAAAGTGTCAACCAACAGGCATGTCAGATTCTATTGAATACAGCTATTCCATTTGTTACAACTTTCACAGAACGCAGTACGAGGAAACGACAGAGTGCGATCAATATAGAGTTAGCTGAACTGTCTCTACATGTCTAAATCAGGTGAGTTTTTTCTCAGGCAAGATCAGCCTTGTCTATTTTCCTCTTTTGGTGTAACAAGAAAATCTGGTTGTAGTGAAACGCGGAGTCCATGAAAGGATGTAATAGTTATGTCACGCGCCTTTGCTGTGCTTGTATCGCAGGAAAACTAGTTTTATCATCTTTAATAAAATGTTGACTAAAGCCTCTAGACTATCCAGGTCGTAAATTCAAAACCAATAATTATATTTGTGTACAGTGGCATGACGGTTTTTATTTTATTTATATTTCACACAGTCTAGGTTTTTGCTGAAAAAGAAGGAATGTGAAAATACCGTCTTATATTTCTGTACTTGTTTCAGAGAAATGGCAAGTAGACTCTTCGGAGATGAACGCGAACTTTTAAAAGTTCAACGGCTGAACAGTTCATGTAAATTGTATTATTGAGGGACATGACATAGAAATGTTCACATAAAGTTTATAATGGAACAGTGGTATGTGGACGTCCTCTTAAAATTGCTCAGAGCGTAGAATAACTGGTAACTATCAGCTACCTCATTTATGTCTTTTTATCCATCCTCTGGAGGAAAATAATTTTGAGTTATAGAACACAACAAAATAACCTTTTCAGCTTTCTCCAACCTACAATTCTCTACGAATAGAATCATCCTTCACCTTTTGTTCAATCTATTGAACTAGACAATTCCTCTGGTGCTTTAGTTGAGTAAAAAGAAAGCCCAGGGTTTTTATTTAGCCTGAAGGCACATCCCTGATAGCCCGCATCTCTCTGACGAGATGGCAGACATGACAGGAAGTGCTCTGGCTGTTACACAATTACAGACTCATTGACGGCACCAGCTCTGACATAGCTCTCTCACTGTGGGTCAGGCTCTGTGGATGTCGGGGAGACAGATGGACAGATTGGGTGCAGTGTAGTAGCAGCAGTAATGTCTTGAATGCGTCTTTTATTATTATGGTCAGTGTTTACTCTGTCAAACTATCTAAAAATGTACTGAGAAGGATAGGTTGATAGATAAACAGACAGATAAATAGATAGATAAATAGACAGATAAATGGATGGATGGATGGATGGATAGATGGATAGATGGATGGGTGGATAGATGGATAGATGGGTGGATAGATGGATGGATTGGGTGTATATTACTGATAGGGAAATGTAAATGGAAATATTAACGCAGAGGGATAAATAAATATATATAAATTCTTGTAATTAGAATTATTAGATTATAAATACTTAAATATATTGATTGATAGATAGACTGATAGATAATAGATAAATAGAAAGATATAATATAGATAGCTAGCTAGCTAGATTATTTTATATATTGGTTAATTGCTTGAATGACAGGCGGACTTACATAGATGATGATGATGATGATGATGATGGTTGATTGGTTGAATGATAGGCGGACTTACATGAATGAAGGAGGACTTACATAGATGATGATGATGATGATGAGGAGGAGGAGGAGGAGGAGGAGGAGGAGGAGGAGGATGGTTCTACTTAAGATATGGAAAAGAAGGGGGTGTTGCAAGTTGTTGCCTTCCTTTGGGAACGTAATTGGATTGTAGCAGGGTTTTCTTTTCTAAACTTTCTTTTACTACTAAAAAGGTTCTTAACAGCTCTGACTCCTAATGTGACTCATACTGTAATGAACAATGCCCCTACGCATTATACTAGCAAGCCATTCCTAATGGGTGAAAATTGGCCCATTAGTATTACAAAGACAGAAAGGAAAGTTAGGGCGCTCGAAATAATGTAAATGTGAGAAATCAAGAAAGAGAACAAAAGAAATTGAAAAAAGGAACATTCAAAAAAAGCAACATACACACTCGAGAAACAATGGAAAACCAGGTTCTAGAAAATGAACATAACATTGACAGATAAGAACATTTTATTTAACAGTCACTTTTCATTCCCACACAATGAATACTACTCTCGTTCGCGCTTTCTCTCTCTCTCTCTCTCTCTCTCTCTCTCTCTCTCTCTCTCTCTCTCTCTCTCTCTCTCTCTCTCTCTCTCTCTCTCTCTCTCTCTCTCTCTCTCTCTCTCTCTCTCTCTCTCTCTCTCTCTCTTTCCCTATCTGTATCTCTCTCCCTCGTTATCTTCTTCTCTCTTTTTCTTTTTTTTTCACGCACTTTCCTTCTTTTCTATATGTTTGTTGTCTCTATTTATCGTAACCTTGAGCGCCCCCCTCCCTCCCTATTATTCATGTTCAATTTCCTTTTTTTTGTACTCCCTGTCTCCTCTCTCCTTGTTACTCTCCTGTCATCTGTATGTGTCCCTCACTGTCCATTTTATGTCTTTCTTGTTTTTCCTCTGTCTCTCTCTCTCTCCATCTTTCAATATGTTTCCAAAAGTGCACATTTGTGTCTTTCTGTCTGATTGCTTTAGTTCATCTCCACCCATCTCTTTCTCTCACTCACCCACTCACTCACTCTTCCCTCTATACCTCCCTCTTTCCTCACCCTCTATGTCTGTCCTTCCCTCCCCCCTCGCCCATCACTGCGTGGTATAACTGGGAGAGTGGCGCACTGGCTCAGATGATTAGAGTTCCATCGCGCATCTCCAAGGCTTGATTAAATGAGAGCTGTCAACCTCGCTCCCGCCCGATAGTGCAGCCCGCATGGACTGTAACATCTTATCAAATAGTAATGCTTTATCGAATACAACTCTTGAAATACCAAAGGATGTGTTAATGTTGTTTTTTTTAGATAAAATAATTATATGACATTATTTGCACGTTTTTGTCCCCCTACAAATAAAAAAACAACATACAGAATTATACTCTTCTCTTTAGTCTAATTTTTATGGTTTTATGGTGCTGTTTATGGTTAATACCTACAGCATGACTTTTTAATATTAAATTTTCCCTCCACAAGTCCTTTCAATGTAGTAAAGCAATTTGGAGATAATTTATGTATTAAACAGAGGAAATCATTAAATTTTTTCACTTACTTTATTATCAAATATTGGTACTTGTTGGTACCTGTTACAAATAGGTCTCAATGAGTTTTTATCCCTTTTTTTACAGAGAGAGATGAATAAATAATGGAATTTGATTAAACTCTATTTTCCTATTTCATTATTAATACTTCGTAGTAAAGCCATAGAAAAATAGTATCTGTAAGCAACAAAAATTGCACGCAAAGAGGAAAAACGATCACATATAAAATATAATGATATTTTAGTGGCTCTAAATGCTACTGAAAGTTTAGTTACAAGATATAGTTTTAAAATGGATCGCAGATAATTGGAGCCGCAGGCATTGAAAGCGCACTCCGTTAATAAATATGGAGTTGGAAGAGGAAAAAGAGAGACAGGCAGACAGACAGAGAGATAGACAGAGTTGGGAGGGAGACAGACAGACACACAGAAAAGCAGGCAGACAAATATACAGACAGATACAGATAGGGGCATAGACGGAGACATCCGAACCATTAGTATTCTATGATTTTGCTTTTGAAATGTTCCATTCCTCAAAAACCTTTTCATCAAACAAAGGGTTTGAAAGATTTTTTTTTTTGCAACAAGTTCGTTACAACCCAATTACCAATTCATCTTTTCCCGTTCTGAGTTCACTACTGGTGCAAATCAACATTTTGTTCACCGAGTTAAATGGAAAATAATATATTATTAAAATTAATGATAGCGTCGCCATCGATTTTTCTATGATTCATCAGGAATAATTATTATCTTTGCCCCAACTCGCACTTCAGCATCTTCTCACATTTCTTCAGGGCCGTGTCTACAGAAGAGTCTCCGATGAATTTCCATCTTAAACCATGCTAATTCCTTGCACCAAATCAGATAAGCTTTAGGTGCCTCTAAGTCACCATTCTCAAGAGGGTTGAGGGACACCCAAGCTCTCTAGATGGCAGCCCGCTGCCGATAGCGCAGGGAATGCTGGGAGGGAGGCAGTCCGCTTCTGAAACCAAGGGAGACGTAAGGCACAAGCTCTGCAGCTGGCGATGGGAGGAACAGATGTAATTACCTTTCAATTATCGGAGTGTTCATCTCTCCTTTCCTGGCTGAAGACAGAAGGAGATTTGTGTGGAGATCCCGTCCTAAAAATAAAGATACTTTGATTTGATGAAATCTTGGGGATTTTAGGAAGATATTAAAAATTAATAATAGAGAGCTAATGTTTAGATTTAACAAAGTTTGTAGATCGTTTGAAAGTTTACTCTGTAAAGGACTGTCTGTTTGGTTTAAGAGCAGTAAGTTTTTTGGTGGGTTAGTAGAGAAAGTCCCGTTTCTTCATTGATCTTTCTGCCCTGTCCACCAACTGCATTCCGAGCTATTGTGGAGATTTATCTCCCCATCTCCTTGTTGTTCCTCTCCCCTTTACCATTACCAAATGTGTTGTTGGATGTTGTTGGGTTGGTTTAACGTCCAACAGCAGCACTATATAGGCTATATTGTGGACGGGCCCCAAGACGGACGTCTGACAATTTTATGTGCTGCCACACACGAGACAGGGCGGGGATGACTCCTCTCATGGATTACAGGTTCTCTTGTTGATCATCCGATGTCTTGGTCCAGTCATAGCCAGCCTATTTTTGTTTTGATTCTTTGATTTTTTATCTGATGTCCTCAGTGTGTATCTGCAGTCTTGTCCATGTGTTAGTTTTATGGTCAAGCAATGCTTAAGACATAAAAATTCCCAGTAATTTTTTCTCACTCTTGTTTCGAATGAGAGTATATTGTTTTTCCTTATGCTCTACTTTTTGTTGTTGTTTCATTTTTTTTTCGTTTTGTTTTATTGATGTGTACTTCTAGAAATAAAATCTCCTCCGAATTATTGATTTCTTTTTTTTTTTTTTTTTTACAAAGTTACCAATTTTCTTTGTTTGAAATCGTGGGTCATCGCATATTATTATTAACCTTTTCCACACATGTTGTGCGGGTTGGTACGCTCTTGTGCCAGCACAATTAATCACTATCACCATTATTAAGCACATTAATCTGCACTCCTTCCATTTCAAAATAATAATATCAAAGCTTTTACCTTTTCAATTTTTTTGAAATTCTCCAAAATAACGTGCACACAAGAAATAGGCCTAAAATCATGCGATGTTATTTTTTACACGCACTCGTATTACGTGTTCTATTTGAAAAGAATACCTTGCACTTTTTTCTTACAACAGGCTCATACTGTTGACGCTTTCTACTTAAAATCGACTTACTAGGTGCAATATCTTAGATTTAGGACGAGTGAGAAAATCGAGACATTAGATTTTTGGAAAGGCAGATTGGCAGTGTTACAAAAAAGGATGTAACTAAATACACCCAATTATTTTGCCTTGATTGCATTTTTAACATTTAATGTAATTATTAAGTGTGTCATTCGACTTTTAAATAACTATATTTTTAAAGCGTAAATAATTATTAAATTCCTTACATAAGTTGTTGTTTTTTTAATCTAAATTTAAAAAAATTAACAAAAAGAATTGTCCTTCCTGTATACTTACGATCTTAAAAAAAAAAAAGAAGATATACCCGATATATATAAGAGAGAGAGAGAGAGAGAGAGAGAGAGAGAGAGAGAGAGAGAGAGAGAGAGAGAGAGAGAGAGAGAGAGAGAGAGAGAGAGAGAGAGAGAGAGAGAGAGAGAGAGGGAGGGAGAGTGAGATGCAGACCGATAGATAGACAGACAGAGACAAAGACAGAGAAATTGCGATTCAAACTTTGAAATTACTGACCCACTTATAAGCACAGAATAAAAAACAACAAGCGCGGCTCGAATCGTACCAAATCAACTAAGAGCTTGGATTTGGGATTTTCCAATTTACGCTCCTACTTGTGAAGAGAGCCGCGGTCCTATACTGGGTTATAGGACAGCTCAAGAGGGGGAAGTTGCTGTTTGGGGAAATCAGAAATAAAAACTCATCACGAGGGAGAACAGTAAAAGAGAGAACATAAAAACTAACACAATAACAACGTTACTACACTACGAAAATGTTCCGAAAAGAGAGGCAAAATGTCACATTTTGTCCCTAATAACCTTGGAATGGTGTATTTATTGGATAGACTTTATCGATGCAGATAATGAAGTATTGAGGTGAGTTTTTTTTCAATAACCAATATTAACATGATTTATGATTGGCAAATCTTGCGTTCATTCTCGTAAAATAAATTCTTCTCTTAGATCATAATTTATCGATTTTAATTTCTTTCAATGTTTTGGTAGTGTAGACGGGGAGCACAAAATTATCGCTACTACCAGTTGCCGTGGTAATTAAATAAACAAGTTTATGTTGGATTCCGAACGTCCTGTAAAAAAGTATTCTATCAATTCTATCCGGATTGGAACATGATAATTATACTTGATCCGGGTATTTACCCACATGCGAAAACTGCTGATCGATTATGAAGAGTTTCAAACACAATAAGTCTTGCATAAAGAGCCAAATCAAGCCATTAATAATTATAATGAATGTTGGAACTCAAGAGCTGTATACGAGGGCGAAACAAGCGATGTAGAAATCATATAGTTTGAACTACCATTCAGACACTTTACTGTAACATTAGATACAATATTTTGTCAAGATGTGATTCGCTTATCATTATGCATCTGTAGTGTACATGATTTTCCTCATCAAAAATCAAAGCAGTTAAAAATACATACCATGCATTTTGGTAACTCTAGGTCCGCCTGCATTTTATACATTATTCAAATCATTTATCTTAACTTACAGAAGACTCACTGTTTGGCTTTGGCGAAGAAGCTTTTTTTAGTATATTAAATTGAAAACCTATTTGTGTGTGAGTAACTCAGCCTCATTTGTTTCGTGAAGAAGCTCGCGCGTTCTTCCCCAGGCCCTGAGCTCTCACACCACCAGGCCTGCCCCGACACGAGAGCGCATGCACCCCCCACAGATGGGACTATCTGATAGTCTTGATAACGGCCCGGGGACCTCAGTAAATCATCCAACGCCCATACCACGGCCCGCTCTCCTTGTAAAATAATTTTGTTAAAGGAGATAGAGTGTTTGTGGAGCGGGGCATCGAGATGAAATTCTTACTCCTTTCAGACTTTGGATGAACAAAAACATAAAAAAAACCCTGTCATTTTCACAGCAAAATGTCTTTCTGGTGCTTTGGAGCTGTAAACTATGTTACGCTATAAAACGAGCTGAAAATGGGTAATAGTAGTTTGAAATATTAATGTTTAAATTTTTAAATGGGCCTAAATACTTATTTAGCCAACATGAAGCTTTATTTCCATGTTCTTGCAACTGGGTATTTATCATAGTAGTTTTAACCCCCCCCCCCTCCTCTTCCTTTTCATTTATGAGACAATCCCAAACCCACACACACTGACACACACATATCGACTCTGGTAGTGAGCAATTTCTCGAAAAATGAATTTTTTAAAATTATTATTCACCGGAGATCATATCGTTGTCGGTTGTTGTTTTTTTTCAACATTAATTTTCTTAATAATAAAAAAAAGCTCCTTCTGTGTCTTTTTAGTAAACCAGGCAAGCGCGTCTCTATAGCCATTGCTGGTTTAATGAATGGGGCAGTGTTAAAAGTGCAATATTAATCATGTCAACAGAATGATCAACAAATCAGTGTTGATATTTCAGAAGTGTGGGCATCAGAGTTTAATTTTGTTACTATGACTTCGTTTCAACGCGTCCTGAAAAAAAAAGTGTGATAATACATAAAAAAAAGATTTAATCATAGAACTAAAAACAAAAACTAATGCTCCGACTTTTACATTTTAGGCTCTTGCAATGGCTCGTTATGTTTTTGTTTCCTTCTGCCAAAGATGGTTTTTTACAATAAAGATCAATTTTTGAACTGCATTTCTTTGGTTGTATTTAATAGATAGAACCATATTAATGTCTTTAAAGTACATAACTATTATTTAATTTTTTTTTGTTTCCTTGTGCCTTTCGAATTAAGTTGAAGACAAGAGAGGTCCAAGTTGAAATAAGAACGCCGAGACGTTGAACAGAGATTCAATTAGAATATTTTTTTATGAAGCACGAGAAGCAAACAATGTGCATCTGCCTGATTAAAGTTCTTGAACGAGCTGGCGAAATCTTGAAACACGATCAGGTTTCAATTCCTCTTTTCCTGACAAAACTCAAACTTCAAAGACACTCAGATACATTCAGAGAATGTTCTGGAAACACACCAGGCCGCTAGCATTTCCCCCCTCGCCTGCCCAGAGCTTCCGCCCAGGGCTATTCACAGAAGATGACCAACGCATTTGGAGTGACCCTGTAGAGTCAACAAGGAGCGGAGGCGGGTAAACAGGCGGCCCCCTCCTTCAGCATTTAATTACGGTTTGCCTCATCAGGGCGGCCTACAGAGACCTCTTTAGGGGGACTCTCGCCCCATCGTCTCAGGGACTGATCAAGCTCCCCGATAAACCGGGCCCGATTCGACAGGATCAGAGTGCTTGCCAGTTTCCGATGATTCAATACAAGCCCCGTTTCCGCGGCTGATTACTGGGACGAGAGGTCGCACAGAACCAAACTTTGGTATAGATCGAGAAAGCTAACACGAATTTGTCACACTTCAAGGCAACCTTAATGTTTTGCATACACATACACATACACTTACATACATACACACATACAAAGGCGCCATAACGAACGCACACTGGTGTGGAGAAATTTTGTTTCTTTTTTTTCTGCCAGTAGGCCTACATTGTGTCTTATCGTGTAAATTAAATTGTATCGGTCAGTCTTTTATTTAAAAATGTCATTATAGTTTATACGGTTACTATCGTTACAAATTTGTTTTTTTCTTTGTAAAGATATTTCAAATTGTGCAGATGTAACAGTGCTACTTAAGTAATATTTATCGTTTTTCGTAAAAAGTGATTCAGAGCAGAGTTTTTAAGATTCCGACTGCCAGCAAAGGCTAAGCTGTAAAAAAAAAAACACAATAAAAGCATTCAAAGGCTGCAATCTCCACATATCTCACATTCTAGAAGAATTACAGCAATAGACAACCTAAGTATGTTTTTAAAAGATGGCTTGCTTTGGTTTGGTTGTTTGGTTTTTTACCATCCATCGTTGGCAGCTAAAATATATCACGGGCGTATCCCAAGACTTAATTTTGAGTTTGACAATTCACTTGCTACATATGTACCACACAGGGACAGAGCGGGGCGAATCAAATTAAGAATTCCGTTTCAGCCGGTCACGTTAAACTGAAACTGACCCAACCAGCATGGAACACGTTGGAGCGATTGGGGATCGAACCGGCGATTGAAACCTCGAAAGGGAGAGAGAGAGAGAGAGAAAGAGAGAGAGAGAGAGAGAGAGAGAGAGAGGCGACGGGGGGCGGGGGACATGCGTCGGTCTGGCGTAGGTAGTAGAGCGTTGGGTTCTATGCGGAAGATACCCGGTTCGAACCCATGATCGGACTTTATTTGGTGTCAGTTCAATGTGACTGACTGAGAGAATGCCGAAAAGACAAAAAATTGCTGATTTTGTTTTATTTCCCTCCATCACATCTAGATGATTGGTTTCTTAACGCCTAACGCTGGGAACTAGACTATATTGCTGGCGGGCCCCCAGACAAGTTTTTACTTGCTGCCTCACATAGAGAAAGCCATAATGTCCAAGAGACTGACAACTCTTTGGTTGGTTCTGTTCCGCCATCAGAGTTGCACACAATTACCGACCGAAGTGCCAATGGAGGCGATATTGAGCCTATTTTTTGATCGAAGAAAGCGAAACTCTCACAGTGTCTTGTGTCGTAAGTTAAACGTCCCGGTGATTTAAAACTAGTTTTAACTTTAAGAATTCTTATTCGCGCATCTTAAGACGATTCGAAAGCTGGTCTCTTAGTCTTACGGCTCTTGGTTCATTGCCCTTTAGGTTCCAAGGAGACTTATATACGGCGATAAGATCCGAGACTTTTCAATTCAATCTTACGTTCTGCTTACACACAGAGACAGGGCGAGGAGACCGAGACTTCTGTCTCAGCCAGTCACACTTTACTGAAACCAACCAAATGTTTTCCTGATCATGAGAGCGAACCAGAGTCCTGTCAAAAAGAAACGGTGCGCTCTACCACTTAATCCAGGATGCTGGAGAGCTATAAAGACTTACTGACAACTCTTTTCTTTCCCCCCATCAGAGCGAGGTGTAGATCTAACCAGTACAATCACAGCCCGAGGCGGCCATTCAGGCGACAGCAATCTTCACGCTGCAGTGGCGGATAGAACTTGGACAGACCCCGGAGAAAGGGGAAGCAATCAAGCCCAGGAAGTGATTACAGGCGGGAAAAAAGCGAGACACAAAATTCCAAGACTGTTGCGTTTGATTGATTTCTTTCAAGGAGGTGAAGATTTTTCTAAAAACTGTTTATTTCGGCTTCTTTAAACATCTCAGAACTTTTTTCTCGATTTTTTGTTTCACAAGAAGTTCAATAACCTTTTCTTAAGCGTTTTCTTGTAAATCTGATGGCTAAAGTTATAGATGATTGATTGTGACTTTAAATATTAATTTGTCATTTAAAATATTTTAATTAAATAATAACTATTTCAGTGTTCACAAAAGCAAAAAAAATTTCAATTTGCAAATGTTGACACACATAACATAATTTGAACACGCTTTCCATCAATTAAAAAAATGAAAGTTTGAAAAGTTTAGATCAATGCATGTCGGAACCTGCTTTTTGGTGGAAAAAGAGCTTTGGTTATGGTAGATAGATACATAAATAGATTGATAGATAGATGTGTCGGAATAAATGGCCGTAATCTCAAGGTAGGACAATACAAAAATAGATAGATAGATATATAGATAGACATATGAATTGATAGATAGATCGAGCAATATCTAAAAAAAAAACAAGAAAGAGGGACAAAGACTCAGAGATAGTAAAAATGAAAGATTGCCTGCTATTTCAATAATGATTATTAAAAAAAAGGTTCTTCTAACTATTCAGGTGTGAATCTCTATCACCATTTGCATTTTTTCAAAGCAAGCTTTGTTTCAATATGAATAAACTATGAACCTGAAAGAGTCTTTATATAAAACCAAACAAACGAACGAACAGAAAAACGCATACTCAATAGTAACAGTAAGCCAAACTAGAAACTAAATTACCATTCTACCTAAAACTGCATCGTAAACTGATGGAATTAATTTTATAACAATCGTTGAAGAAATGGGTGTAATTGATAAAATCTCTCTGTTTTTTTCTTTTACAACATGCATTCAAAGCTTTTCAAAGTTTAGAATTAGGTACCAGTAACCCTTTTTTAAATCGATTTTGAAAATAAATTATTTTAATGAATATTGGAAAATTTTGAAGTCATAATTTGTTTCTTTATGTTCTTCATCTTACTTTCATAAAACTTCAGAGATGCCACAATTCTCTTACAAATATTCTTTGTTTGTGCAGACTAATCAAAATCAACGTTGTCACCGATCTCTCAGGAGTAAAGAAAGAGAAACAACTCCTAAATGTTCTAATTGGCATTGTTATCTCCCGTTTCGCTAACACAATGTATAAACCCTGACATCCTTATGTGTGACTGGAGAGACAGAGACATTTTAACTTTTTATTAACTTCTTGTAAAGGTGACATGTTTTGTTTTTTGTTTGCTTCTGTTTTTTTTTTTATTTCATCAAACTTCAAGGTTATGTATACAAACAAAAACAAAAAAAAACACCAAAAAATAATGTGTCTTTTAATTAAAAAGAGACAAAACACCAACAAAATAACGTGTCTTTTAATTAAAAAGAGACTGTTTCTCTAAAATAGAAGGACAAGATTTACAGATACTTGTGTAATAAAGAAGAGGCAAAAAAATCTTTTTTTTTGTTTAATAAATGAACAACTGTCTTGTATCAGATTTTTAATAAAATAAATTATTTTTATTTCTGGAATTCAGATTCAACAATCAACTTTTTTTTTTTTCCAACAGTATTTTTAAGCGTAAAATAATATCAATGGCAAAACAAAAAACAAACAAAAAACAACAGTAATAGGCATAATAAGTTAAATGAGAACATATCACATGCAATTATTTATATTATGCCCTTAAAAATAAACTATTGTGCTAAAATTGTGTAAAAAATTAAATATAAGGAAATACTGGATTACACATAATTTCTTTTTATTAGTGTCTTTTTTTTTTCCTTAGACATAATCCTACAATCTCATTTTAATTTTTAAAAGGCAATAACAAAATACTTTTCAACAAGATGAAACATTCAACCAAACAACTGTAGTAATTATTTACATAAAAAAATTAAATGTGAGCAAATGCTGATGTACAGAGACCAACATTTCTAACCTATATATTTTTCTTTATCTAAACCCACACCTACAATCACGTTTTACAATATAAAACAAAACAAAAAACCCAAAAACCTTTTCAAGAAGATAAAACCTTCTACCAAATAAAAAACATATATATACTGCACCAACAATATGGAATAGTCTATCACAGCAATTAAGAGACAGATTCCGAAGTGACTTTTCAAAAGCTGCTAAAAATGCATTTGTTACACCAGCTAGCTTATTCACTTCAGCGAAACCATGTTATTATATCAATAAATGCTTTTTATTTTGTTTTAGAATATAATTACGTTCTATCTCATATTCTTTTCGAATACGATTTTAATGTGTAAAAGGGCCATAAGCTGTATTAGGATGTTTACATGTTAATTTGAACACTTTAATTTCTCTCTGTGAGAAAAGTTTGGTTTTATCTTGTTTATGTATGTTTTAATTTTCTTTATAATTATGCTCTTGCGACAAAATTGTAGTCAGCGGTTTTTAGTACAAGAAAGCGTGCTTGTTGTATTATCATGTGTGTGAGCAGTTGGTGGGCTAGGCTCTAGTGCTTTCTTGGCTAGGACTGATACTAATTTAAATTTGTAGGTTTATAGCTAGGACCGAGGCAGGAACAATTTGCAGCTTGTCTGCGTTATTCTCTATACAAGAGTTACGAGATACATATTTTCAGAGGACGCGAATTACGACGCGTCAGTCCGATTCTCTGCATCCAGAATTCTAGTGTAATTTGTGAAAAATTATTTTCCCTGAATAGGTGTGGTGTGAAGTTATTAAATGTATTGATGTATTGCCTTTGAGAGGTGTCATCTTTGGACTGTCTTCGGTGGATCGTCGTCACTCGAAACTAAGATGTAAGTGATTTTCTAGAGCTCGAACTGTCTTAAATACACAATCTAGTCTTACTATTTATGGGCACATTAATTGTATTTGAGCAAGACTTGTGTGCTGAGTATTTTCCCACAAATACCATTATTTAACATTTTGTACTTTTATATATTTGTGCATATTATGTAAATTTATACTGATAACTATTATTTTTAACTGCCTACTCTCGATAGCCAGTTGCTATTTTCCCTGTGACTTGTCTCGTCCCTTGTTAGAACTAACATCCTTGCCCAGTCGGCATAACACGCTGATTTAATTGGAAATGATGCTCTGTAAATTATCTGTATCATTTTTATTAAGGAATCCCCCAGGACCTTTCAGTCCAGTCTCTGGACCAGTGATGACAAAATCTGGCAGCAAGTTGGAGAACTGAAGATAACAGGAACATGAAACGGTCAATGAGGGGTTGCAATTTAATTAAAATAAAAACCTAAAACCAATAACAGTACACAATTTATTTCTGAATAAGCCCGACTTATCAGCCTAGCTTGTCATTAATGTATATCTTAATAGCTATACTTTAAAAGTGCAGTAACAGCAACATTCAATGATTTATCAGCCTAGCTTGTCATTAATGTATATCTTAATAACTATACTTTAAAAGCGCAGTAACAGCAACATTCAATGATTTATCAGCCTAGGTTGTCATTAATGTATATCTTAATAACTATACTATAAAAGTGCAGTGACAGAAAAATTTAATGATTCCCACTGCAAAGATGGAAGTGCGCTACAAAATCGTTGCACAATATAATTTTACTTCAATCTTTATTTTTCAAATTTCATCTTCAACTATGCTTGAAAAGTAGAATAAATCTAAAATAAAATTCATAGCCAAGTAAAAAAAAAAAACTACAACAACAAAATACAACATACAACAATACCAATGACAAAAATTATGCAATAAAAAGAGGATGTAACATAACGCAACATGAAATAATTTTTTAAAAAATCCCAAATATGATAGAGCACACATGAACAGTATGTAATATTACGCAGTTACTTTCATTTTCAGTTGAGTAGAATTCCCTCTCTAGAACTTCTTGTGTTAAGTCTAATAAGTTTGGCCCATAACTCAATGTTATAAGATATCATATTTTTTTTTCAAAATATCTCAAACAAAATAAATTAAATGAGACATTTTGTTTTGAGATCGATTTAAGAAGTATAACCAAACTCATAGAATACTCATAGAATACTCATGGAATGCTCGTGGAATACTCATAAAATATTTTTTTCAAAGTACTTTATTAATTTAAACTGTCATGAACCTTGACAAAAAAATACTTTACTTAAAAAAAGAAAAAAAAGGGAAACCAATGGAAAACACTCACAGGTGACCTGGCCATAGGAGGAATGGTGGGTGTTGCCAACTTAACCACATCTTCCAGTCCAGATGTAGAAAGACCCATGAGAAGCAATGCGAGTCCCTGGGACCCGTGCGGTGCCAATGTGAGAATCCCTGTCTGTGGGGCTCTATAGTCACATCCAATACCAAGACTCAGCTCAGACTCTGATTGATAGAAACAGCATTGGTTAAAAAAAAGGCATTACTAACTACTAAAGTGTAATGATTGGGGGGTTCCTTAATGCTTGTATTTAGTACTATCATCATCATAATTAGTTTTATTATCATGATAATTATCATCATCATCATCATTATCATTATTATAATAATTAGTAGTAGTAGTAGTAGTAGTAGTAGTAGTAGTAGTAGTAGTAGCAGTAGTAGTAGTAGTAGTATTGCTGTTATTTTTACAATTATGTGATTATTTCAATCACTTTTTTTTAGACTTGTTTGATTTCTTGTTTTCGTCTGTGTGTGTATGGATTTTAACAGAAATGTATCACAGTGAACTTTTTTTCTTTACTTTCGAAATCCACTGTCAAGTTTGACAAAAATGTCAAGAACAGTCCTGCTTTTGAGTTTTCTTTAGGGCCTCCAATGATTATGAGGTTGTTGCTCTCTGCAAATGAAGGAAAAGAGAATTATTAACGTAAAATAAACAACAGAGAGTTTATACCAAATTTCTTGTAGTGAAAGGATGAAAGCAAACTTCGTACCTCAAATGTTTAAAAAAAAGAAAAGAAACATATATGACAAAAATAAAGGAGGCACCATAACTGCTTGCAACCTTCAACATTTATTGCCATTAACAAACTTATATCTCAATATTCAATGCATGACATTTGTATATCATTTTTCTTCTCTTAAATATACAAATGCTGAAGATAAAAATGAGAACTTGTCATACTTTTTCTGTGAAAATTTGTAATAAGACTTGCTTCTTTATTTTCTATGTCTCTTTGTATTTGTGATAAAATCTCATAATTTCATAACTTATCACACACAAATAATAATAAAAAAAAAAAAAGTAAACAACCCAAACACACACAAAATTATGTTCAGAAATTCAAAAAAGGTTTGGTACACCACAGATAATTGACAAAAAAAAAGAAGATATCATTAACTAAGTAACTGTGATTAGTTTACATACCATATTCTTTCTCTGAAATTCTGTCATCTTCTAAGATAGGCACTAATGTGTCAGAAGTGGCAAAAAACTGATTGGCAATATAGACAGCGAACTGCAACAACAACGATGATGAAGATGATCCACCTTGTGTACCTAGTAAAGTGAGGTTTTAAAAGATTAAAAGATTGACATTTTTGAGCATTTGCCCTGTATACTATGATAGCTCTTAGACAAATTTTAATGATTTAAAAAATTGTACAAAAAAATAATCACCAAAAGATCATGTCCTATGACAACCAACAATATCTCTGAACAACAGACCACAAGTCAGATATTCTATGAGTTCCTTTCAGTTTTCAAATGGTGAAATTTACATAACTATTTGATGTTTCAACTCCTATTAAATTCTTCTGAAGGCTTCAAAAGAACCAGAAGATTTAGTAGGACAACTTATACATTCTGGCATTTCTCCCTGTTTCCCTAATCCACCCAACAGATTTTTTTTTAAGTTGTAAAACTCATCTCTTCACAAAAGAACAAACATTTTATCTTGAGGATACTGTTTGCCGAGTAGAATGTGTTTAAGATAAACTATGGCTTTTTATAAACTATTTGTGTGGCAAATACTCTTTATTTTTCTTCACATATACTATTTAATATTCACATGGGGTTAATCAATTTGAAGGCTGCGCACCAGAGGGTACCTGCAGCGGATCCCACTGTAAGTCAACTCTCTTCTCTTATACTTAACTAAGTTAATATATATATAATATACAAAATATGCAATATATAATTATGTAAAGATTTATGATTAAATTTCTATAAAAGCTAAAAAGTGATAATTCTCTGACCATAAACAATGATGAAAGGTTTTTCTGCCACGCGCCTGGCAGGTCCATAATTGTGAGGACCTCTCGAGGTGACAGCTGCATCACCTTGATACAAGTCAGGCGTGTGCGCCCATTGTTGTTTGGTTAGGGAATTCCTGTAATAAACAGCTTGCAGAATTTACATATAATTATATATATTTATTTAAAATTAATATTAGTATCTCAAGGTGCAAATAAAAGATAGTTTCCTGCATATTAACTTTTTCTCAATTGTTTAGGCCTATAGATGTTCCACATCATAGAAAGGAAAAAAGGACTTGCATTCATTTTTTTAAAAACAATTCATGTTATTATTGGTTAATAAATATCAATTCACAGCTCTTGAAAAAATGTATTAAAGAGAAAAGGGTGAGATAAGATTATAATAAAGGCTTGATTTTTAAGGTTGCAAAACAAATAAGTAATAGCTACTACAGATTTTTTGCTTCTAAGCTTTTGGAATATACTAACATACAACATCAACACAAACGTCCCTATAATTAAAAAAAAAGGAAAATTCCCAAAATGTATGTTTGTAGACATGTAGTTTGGAAATTGATTGGAGGTTTAGCTTTTCAACATATCAATACTACATATTTTATTGTGAAGATAGCAAAAAATCATTTCAAGACGAGAAATAAAAATACCTGCAAAAAATGAAAGGCGAAAGCAGTTCATCGAGTTTAAATGTGGCACCATCAATCTGTGAATGAGATCAATATCAATTTTTTTTAATTCTTCAACAGCTTCTATATGACATGCAATTTTTAAGCCTGAAAAAATGGCCAAAATAAAAACTTTGTTGATGAGAATGCAGATTATTACAAGATCATACAGTTTCAATGTTCACAATGCCACACAAAATTGGGCTTCCATTGCTTTATACATAATCTTATAAATAGAGGTAATAATGTCAAAGGGTAAAGATATAATAATGAATCAAAATAAGTTTTTTTATTTACTAAATTATAGCATGAGTTTTATTTCTTTAATGTTACCATAAAGAGGTAATTATTAATAGTAAAACTTCAGCTAATATTAATTTCCGTAAGTAAAATAGGTTGATAACAAAGCCATAATATCAGTAATATCAAACCTCCAAAGTGTGCAACTTGTGAAAATTAAATGATCTTTTCGGTACATCTGTATTTTCTATTTTCAAACAGCCAATGTTTTGGGTTGATAAAGAAGCCATATTTCCTTGAGAGTTAATCTGGTTCAATAAAAAGAACAAGACAAATTGTAAAAGTTTCATAAATTGACACTCTGAAAAGTTAAGGAAAACATCAAAACATTATAATAATAAACAAACAAAAAAAGCATTAAAAAAATCTACAGGAAAACTTGTCAAAGATCAACTGAATTGTTATTAATTAAAAAAAAAAAGGAGAGAATTGGAACAGCTTAATAAAAAAATAGAATAGTGCTGGTTTAAAAAAAATATATTCTGATAATATCAAAAGTTTTTTTTATATAAAAATGAAATGAATCTAAAGGAGATAATGTTATAACAAAAAATATTCATGCTGGAGATTTGGTACACTACTATAGAAACAAATAAAATATTTATAAAATTATGACAATTCTCAATTTGACAAAAATTATATACATTTAACAAGATTAAACTTTATTTTTAGATTTTTTATTCAATAAACACTTAAATAAAAGAGGTACAATTAAATGCATTACAACTTTTATGGCCATTAGTAAATATTGAACTCTCCGCTTGAATTCGACAAAACTGAAGTGTATTAACTGCTGAAAAACAAATTCATTATAACCTAAAACACATGTGGCAATATAAACACATACTGCATATACCTGTACAAAGCTCCGTCTGAATGGAACAATCTGCTGAAGATTAGTAAATATTGAACTCTCCGCTTGAATTCGATAAAACTACAGTGCTTTAACAGCTGAAAAACAAATTAAAAAAACACATACTGCACATACCTCTACAAAGCTCCGTCTGAAGGGAACAATCTGCTGAAGGACGTTAACACCTTTCAAACCCTCCCCGAGGGCTGGGTTGTAGACTTCTAAAGTGACTGTTTGACTTTGTCTTTCTTCCTTCCCAGGTTGTACATTGTCGCTATTCGCTTTGCAACCCTCGACATCATCTCTTGAGCATGTGTCTGATCCTTTGGGCATTGGTGAGGCCTCAAGATCTTGATCCTTTGTTAATCTGGTCGAAAAATGCTCTGATTTGACCATCATTGACACACCCACCATCATTGGCTTCCCTGTTTCAGAAGAAACAAATTCCAAACATAACAGTACCTAATTGAAATGATCTGTTATGGGGAAACATGTTGTGACTGTTTCGCTTTTCTTTTTTCGGTCTAAAAGATTAATCTAGTTTTATAAGATGTTTAAATAAAAAATAACTACATGCAACATTGAACCCAATTTAAGCCTTCCACGGCACGGCACTAGACAGTTCGCGTTGATCACACAGCAGTTGTTGGCCCATTAGGGTCAATCTTTACCATTTTTTCCAGCAGATATGTAAGTGGTCAAAGGGAATGTATCTTGTTATTAGTTACTATAGTATAACTATCATCCTTTCTTTGAGTTACCTTGTCCCTGGGGGACTATAGGCTTTATATAAACATGTCCTGAGGGAATAAAAAGTGCTAGCACCCAGTCTTGAAAAGGTTTAACAGTATAATTTTGTTAGTTTCTACATATCACTTTCATTTTTAAAAATAAACATATGCCATGGGTGATCAGGAATTATATTTGGTTCCCACAAAATACCAGGATATTAATGACAGTATTTCAGAGTTTTAAAATTTTAATCTTAAAGGAGACTAGTTGCAATTATTGTAAGATCAAAGATATAGTGTTGGTTTAATTTTTTTTTTACTTTAAAAGCTATTAAGAAAATCATAATAATGCTATTCTTTATTGCTCTGAACTAGCAGCAGTTCAAACTGTAGTTGCTGCTCACTACTCAGTATAAGATACCTTGAGAATCTATAGTGCATAAAACTAAGCTGAATTTTAGTTGGTGCCCTTGCCTCTGCATAAGATTGTTTGAGAATCTATGGCATATAAATCTTATGTTTTTCACTTCAACTTTCTCATATAATGGACACAAACCAATGATACTTGCTTACTTTGTATCCCACCACCAGTGCTCAAGGTCAGGGATCTCCGCATAAGTTACGTCCACTTGTGAAGCTTTGAGCACTCGAAGCATTCGTCTTACATACAGAGGGTGTACGGTGCGATCATTTCCTCCAATTCTCGCCAAGACAGGAATACCCTGACAGTAAAGCACAATAATGTCAAGTTGAAACCAATAAATAGTAACCCTTAAGCTTTAATGGTGTTGTTGTTGTTGTGTTTTTTTTTTTTTGTTTTTTTTTGTTTTTTATCTATCAGAATACATGAAGTTAAAATATGAAATGAAAGTTTATTAACAAATGAAATCTAAAGTACAAAAAGAGATATTTGTTTGTATATGGTTGGAAGGCTTGACAAAAGGATACAATAGAGTTGGTCTCAAGTTGTTCCACCCCTTCATTTCAGACAGGCAGCAAGTTGTTAAAACCGGAGACAAATTCTATTCTATCGAACTGAAATTTGGGTTTCCCCAATTATTGATTTTGTGACCGCATGGACAGTTTGTTTTATCCTAAAGAGAGCAGGAGGAATTGATCCATTCTGTTTACTTCATGACAGAGGTGGACTTAACACTGAACTACTACTTCCAAACTGATTAATTCCTCACTGGCCTTGCACCAATAATTAACAAGTGCTCTGTATCATTGAATTTTGTTGGTATATATTACTGCTAGTAACTCAAAAAGCATTGGATGGGTTGCACACTCTATGACTAAAGCATTTCCTTTGGGATTTATTATCTAAATTGACAGCTGCCTTAAAAACATATTCATTACTTTAATTGCATGGAGTTTTCACAAATTATAAGTTTTGTAGCACTGATTTTCAAGTACTCTGAATGAATAAAACCATGAATGAATGATATTAATTCTCATACTAACTTTGAGGTTACTGCTGTGCTTATCCACATCATTCTCTGCTACACAGGCCTCCATTATTGACTTCAGAGATGGATCAACAAAACTGTTGGATATGTCATGCCTACAAGAACCAACATGATTAATTATTCTTTAATTTGGATTAACTTAAGATCACATTGTATGTTATACTAGGTATATACATACAATTAGTTTTGGAGAACATTTCTTCAAAAAGGCTTTACTCACATGGAAATGAAAAAAAAAACAGGTAAAAGGAAGAAAAAACCCCAAAAGAAACATGATTAGTTTGAATGACAACACATTATGGAAGACTTGCTTAAAGAAAAAACAAAACAAAAAAAACAGAACTAAAACAATACATGCATTATTTTGTAGCCAATTAATGCTAAAGTAAATAATTAAAAATGTATGTCTACGAAAATGTTATATGTAATTCAAACAAATATTCCATACTTTAACCACTAATAAGCTCTTTAAAAAATCAAATTGCATCATTGGATAAAATTATATTTTCAAAATAATTGGGAAGAGCCAAGCAACACCTGTGAAATAGATTGCTGTCTCCGTACTCCTCTTTCTTGATCCATCCAGCCAGAGACACGAGGCCTATTGCTCGATCCGGGTAGTGCGTGGCCAAATGCCATGCTCCGTGGCCTCCCATAGAGTGGCCTGGTTGGCAAAATACGATGCCAACTATTTAGTGCTAAGTCGTGGGTAATTCAAACAGGTTTTTAAAAGCACTAGAGGATTCAGTGATGTCACAACACGGCAGAACTTGAATGGGGAGAGAAAAAGGGGGGGGGCAGGAAGCTGCGCATCACTCCTATGATGCTCTAGGCTAGCCCTAATAGGCATATAGGCTATTTATGTTGTTACAAAAGATTCTTACATAGGTGAACGCATCTATACTTGTGTAATCAACTTCAAGAGGGAACTTCATAACATTGTTTCAGCTAGATCAAGCAGCTGATTGCAGAAGGTAAACGGGTGAATTTCATTTATAATCATAGTAATAATTATAATAAATTATTATTATTATTATTATTATTATTTAATAATAATAATAATAATAATAATAATAATAATAATAATAACATTAATAATAATACTAATAACTATAGTAAATATAATCATCATCATTATTATTTAAAAGTTAATAAAACCCTCCAGAAAGCGAGCGTGTCATTATTTTTCCTATTGGGTGCCTCTTGCGTTGGTCTCAGGTTCGGTGGCCCTTGCCCCCCTTTTCTTTCAATCTACCCTCTCCAACCCACATACACTGCAAGTTTGCGCCCTAATACGCAGCAAAGAGAGGCAACCATTTTACTAAGCCATCTAGTGCTAATAATAGACATCTGTGGGGCTATTAAATGTGATGCATTGTTATTATTGTAGGCCTATTAAAGTTGATGTAACACTTACATAAATTTACACCAATCTGCCTCACAAAATTGTATCATCTACTTTTTTTTAACACATAAAAAGTAGCACAAAAACACAAAAAATAGAATATATGTCAACTCCAACATATAACTTACTGCTTTTTCTGTGATAAGCAAATCAACTGCTCTCTTTAAAAAAAAACAAAAAACAACAACAACAAAATATTTGATAATATGACCCCCCCCCCCAAAAAAAAAAAATAAAAAAAATTGACACATCACAAAATAAATAGCCAGTACCTGCAAAAAGTACCTTAGAAGAGTCTGCCTGCAACCTGAACACGGCTGAATGACGAGTGATCTCCTGCAAGCGTTCCAGTGCTGTCATGGCCGTGAGTAATCCAGGACCCTCCCAGTTGTGTGCACCGTGCCTGGTAGTAAAGACAAACGTGCTCAAGGCTCTTATGAGAATCACAGAAACACTCAACAGACATTGAACTGTAGCATTTTAATAAAAGTGTCAAGAACAAAAAAGTTGTAAAGCCCTACTATAGAGAGTAAATAGCTAAAAAAAAAAAAAGTTGGTGAAGAAAAAGTTTGCCATAAAATCCCAAATATATAAGGCAGGTTAATCTTAAAATGTATAGATTATATTAGTATTATTACAAATACTCTACATTTATCTTATAAATGTCTTTCTCTAATCCTCATCATGACCATAAAGCTGCTTCCCTTACAATTTTACTGTAAAATATAGGTGGAAGTAAGTGTTAGAGCAATGAGGCTGAGGTTAATTTTACCAGATAACATCAAGAAATACTGTGTTCTACTAATGTTATGTCCTGAATAAAAAAAAAAAGGAAAAAAAAAGGGAAGAGAGAAAACCAAATCCAAGTAGGCCTAAATCTTACCTAGTGGGTGCCAAGAGCCACATGCCTTCAACTCCAAACTGGAAATCGCCATCCACCATTTTCTTGTAGCTGTCTGCCTGGTTTTGAGGGGATACTGTGGTCCCGTGTAAGGAGAGAACCACCGGACAAGAATCTTGCTGGCCAGAATGAATACCCAGAGGCTCAGTTGCTGCAGCATGTTGGACTGATCCATCATGATCAATGAATGTAAAAAGAAAAGAGCTGCCTTTGCGCCTGCATCTCAGCTGCACACTTAAATTTTGCGCACCTTCTGAAGTTTTGAATTTTAATTCAAGTTCTATGCTCTTTTCTCTACAGGATTTAACAACTTTGGTGTTGCTATCTGATGTGAATAGCTGTACAGTCACAGGTCTAGTTTGACCTGGGGCGATGAATTGTGCTGAATCAATCACCCGTGCTTCTAACGAGCTACCCTGAGACTGCTTTACAACATCTACCTTTGTCAGTTTCAACCATTTTTGTGGCATACGATTACAAACAGGAACAGCAATGTACACTTTCTGAGGAAAATACCCTTCATAAAGATCTGGCAGGAAGGATGGTTGAAAAATTTCAACTTGTGGTAGCTTGGAGGAAACAATGAATTTAAACCCTGAGGCAACTTTTGCTCTAAGTGGCACAAAGACATGATGCACACCACGGGGTAAGACTAGAGAAGACCACAAGTAATCCCTATGGTACAAATCTCCAGCAATAATTGTATTATTTATATAACACCTTGCCACTCCCAAGCACTGGACAGCTAAAGGTATATTCTCTTCATTGACTACTAAATCTCCAACTGCCCACCCTTGCCACTCAGTGATACCCAGAGATCCAAGAGACGACACAAGGTCATTCCAATTAACATTTGGCCTGATTTGTACTGTATCACCTGCTTGTGTTTGCTTCTGCTTTGCCCAGCCTACAACCCCATTAGGTGTAAGCTCTGTAAAATACCTAGGAGAAGGTTTAGTGTCAAACCTAAATTTTGAAATGTTAGAGATTCCATCATAGAATGATAACGGATCCCCATCAAACTCAGTTTTTCCTATTACAAAAGGAGCAACATAATGCCATTCTTTGACAAACTCTGAATGTTTTCCCATAAGTTTTGCTGATTGTTTAAAGCAAAAGTCTGCTTTCTTCTTAGCAGCTCTTCTGCCATATGAATGTCCAATGAGAGCCCACATGAAAGCATCATCTGGAGATGTACTTAGCATTTTCAAAATACACAGGACAGTATTATCTTCTTCCTGAAAAAAAAGAATATTTGAAAAAGGCTGCTCAGTCTAAAGATTTTTGTTTAATTTGAATTATTAGATTTAAACTTTCCTTAACTATTAAATTTAGGTGAATAGATCAACTTGATCTAGGCAATCAATTCTTTTCTTTAAAAAAAATGGGTAAAATAATAATAACAAATTTTCATCTTTTTTCCTCAAAATAATTATTGAGCATTACTAGGACTGTAAAGAAATTTAACAGTTACATTTGCTGGTTTTTTAAAAAGACCTTTCAACACTTGTAATTTTTTTTAAAACAAAATACAATGTATTATCAAGAATTTCATTCACAATCAGACTACAAACAGGCTTGCATTTATATTGAATTGTTACGTGATTACTTAACAGGTAAATCTCACTTGGTTTTTCATCCAAATACTTTGGACACTTGTCCTTGATATAGATATCAAACTGCATCTTGCCGTTTTGCCTAGCACTGCCATCTCTTTGTTTATGAATGTAATAGAATCAGCTTTCTGTGAGAAAGAATTCACAAAAATCAGATTTGTGTTTATCTATATTGATGTTTACAAATGTAACAGAAACAATTCAGTTACAAAAATTGTTGAAAAACTATTGTGGTATTACTATCAATAGCAAAGATAAAAATTAGAAAGTATAAATGAGGCAAAGAATGGACTGCTTGCTGCTATAATTTATATAATGGGATAATTGTTTATCATGCATCAAAGTAACTCCCAATTTGAGTTTTTTTTTTTTTCAAAAACAGTTTTGGACGTATATGTCAAGAATGATAAGCTTAAAGCCTTTTGATTTCAAATTAACTTTAATTGCATGCAACCATATCAAATAATTAGACATTTTTAAAACAAAATTAATTTAATTTAAAACAACCTAATCTATAGCATACATAATAGCAGAAAAATTTTGGAAATTTATTTTTTGCCATTTTGATATTAGGGACCATGAGAATCAGAATCAGCAGCACAAAATAAAAAAACAACACTGTAAGGAGGGAAGGGAACATGCTAATCTTAAAATATTAGATTCACAATGAATTGTTTTTAAGCTAGTTAACTAATTAATTTTGGATTTAAAAGTTATAATCTTGATTAACCATTCAGGGGCATTATTTAATTGCCTTTATTGTTGAGTTAAACCTGGCTATTTAATTTTTCAATAATAAGGAAAATTTATTATCTAGAAAGAAGTTGCAATGTTACCTCTTTTTTGCCATGGATGATGCTGTTTCCAAAAATATGCAGCGTAAACAGCGCTATGCAAATTATGCCTGGAGACATTTCCACGAGATCTAGAATCTATTTGCCTTCAATTCCTAAGTAAGAGGATTACAAAAGAAAGGGAGTGTCTTTATCCATTATTATACATTATTGCTTTACACATCCTAATTTTACTATAAATACGCACAAAATGAAAGTTTTTTTTTATTCCAATAAAATTTTTTTGGCTATGCTGATGCAGGATGCATTGCTCTCTTTCTCTCTCCTAGTTTAACGTTTGTCTTTTTCTGTAACTGTAAAGGAAAAATTATACATTGTCAAATAGTTTATTAATAGCATTAGAGGGTTCATTGAGCAGGGTGGAACTTAAATTGTACTGGGGAGAGGAAAGGGGGGGGGGGGGGGGGGGGGGTGTAAACGAAGCTGCGCATCACGGTTAACTGGCCTATTTTACAAAACAAAGTTATATCTATGTGTGTAATCAACCAAAGCTTAAAGAGGGAAATTCAAAACCATTGTTTTACCACTAGATCAAACAGGCAGTGGGTGAATTAAAATTTTTTTTGTTGATAATATTTAGCAGCCAATCGAACACTTCATTTATATGTTGATAATATTTAGCAGTCAATCGAAAGTTACATTTCGCTTAAGATCAAGATGGTCAAGACGCGTTGTGTACAGAAATCTAGATGTTTGATCGGTATACATCAATTTTCATCTTTACTAAAACTATGCGTTGGTATTTTAGTACTAAGTCAAAGTTATTTATATTAATATGAAGAACAAACTTTTAGTTACTCAGAGTTACCCTTACTTTAAAAAATCTGGCCGTTGTAAAAAGGAAGCAACCATTTCAGACTGGCCTGAAAAAAAAGTTCTGAAACACGAAAGTTGGAGTAGATCTTTTTAACATACACACACAGGAAGTACCTCGCGCATGCGCGAGAAATCCGGAAGATCCAAGATAGCCTGCTGTCCGAAGTGGCCTGCCACACCGGTTTATTCAATTTACGCTCCAATAAAACAAAAACAAAAAGCGAACGTTGTAAAACTTATTGTTTACACTCGCAACGATTAGCCCCGCAACAAAGGTAGCAATGACAGTCCATTCGCGAAATATTGCCTAATTTAATTGCGACACGGTCATCCCACAACAAAGGTAGCCATGACATTCCATTCGCTAAATTTTGTCCAATCAAATTAAGACGAAAGTTCTACGAAAGCCGCATGTTTCCAACTGTGTCATAGTGCAGGGCAGAAATTGGATAACCGATGACGGGTACATCGTGTATTTATTCTATCGGAACCTGTCCATTGGACAAGGCACACGTAGCCTAACATCACGAGAACGGTACCTGTCGGGCCAGTACCTGTACCAACTACTGTAGCTAAGACCGGTACTTATGTACATGTACCGATAACCATGTAGCCAAGGTTGCAGCTGCTACCGGCCGAGGGATGGGCCAAGTGGGAAATGGTAAAAAAAAAAAAAAAACACAAAAGTAATTCAAGCGTGGTTTAACGCATGAAATAAAATTTTATCAATAATTTTTGTGTCGATGGTCACGAATACTTATGTCATTCGTTTTACGACTCGAGTGCTAAAAAAAGATTTTTGGGACTGAATTTTTAACTCTGCCTAGAGCAAGATCGAAGGCGCCGCCCTGTCATCACCCAAGGTGACACGAGTCACAGTCCGCTGGCAGGTAAATATCTAGCGTCGCCCTGACGAAGAACTTTTCGATATCGCAATGGTTTCTCGTTTACACAAACAGTTTTATCGATAAGTGTTTGGGAATCCCATATTTTCTTTGATATCGCTCTTTAATGTAAATGGGGCTTCAGCTGTTAGGTCTACTACCCACCCGCCACCCACCCTGCGTATTGTCTTGTAGGGTTTTCCTAATGCCTATTGTCAGCAAGTGTACTTAGTGCAGACTGCCAAAAAGTAATATTAACAGTGGAAACCGGGGATAAACAATAACGATTAAAATTGAATACTGTAATACAATTAAAAGGCCAGAGAAAAGAGTAACGATTTGGGAGTAATAAAATTACTCAATTAAAAAGATGTATAAAGAGCTTCAAACTTTGTCTATGTTACAAATATTCTCTCAATCATTTGAACTACACACAAATTTAAATTTCTTGTCTAAACCAGGCTCAGAGAGAGAGAGAGAGAGAGAGAGAGAGAGAGAGAGAGAGAGAGAGAGAGAGAAGAGATTTAAAGAGAGTACTAGAACGAGGAGAGAGAGAGAGAGAGAGAGAGAGAGAGAGAGAGAGAGAGAGAGAGAGAGAGAGAGAGTAGGCCTACTAGATTCTAGATTTAGATCTTAATATGGATCTAATTCTAAGATCTAATTGCGTTGTTTTTATGTTTTAATGTCCAAGATCAGCACTATATAGGCCTAGGCTATAATATGATCTAGATCTAGACCCGTGATTTAGAGAGAAGGCGAGCAGGAGAGAAAAAGAGAGAGGATGAGCGAGAGAGAGAGAGAGAGAGAGAGAGAGAGAGAGAGAGAGAGGTAACAAGAAATGTAGAGAGAAAACTTTGCTATCATAAATAATTACTCTAATGATTTACACCCGTAAATATGAATGGACTAATTTTATTTATAATTATCAAATTATATCCATAGTCCAAACTATAATCTAAAATTCCCGAGGAAAAATAAAGTTTGCCACAGGCCGCATTGACGCTGTAGTCAAGTATCTATTCAACTACATTACACGATTAAGGCCTATCATCAGAATAATCTAGATTACGATTCTAAACACATTGGTATGTTTGTCGTGTTTGACTGTGCAATAACTGTGCAATGCACACAATGCACAATGTACAGCCAGTAGAAAGACCATATCAACGAAAAATACCCTCCCCTCCCCCCAACCACACACACACACACACACATACCCACATACACAACTTCTTCAACACCGTTACCATCTGCCACCATTGCACAACGGAACAGGTACCTGAACATGTACATAAATATGACCGCAATCCGACACAGGTACAGGTACATCGATAATGTTCCTTTTGCCCTGCCTCTAGTTTCAAGAGAACCGAAAGTGAAAGTCAAATGAGAGAGAAATGAATTCTAGTCACATATTTCTATTAATAGCACTATGTGGTTCTGTGTCTATATTTTCACGCAGTTTACACAGTTTAAAATCTTCCGGGTCGTAGCTGACAGTAACGTTGTCAAAAAGTTGAGTGTTTACTGGTGTAGGCCAAAATGGCCTCCTCTGGTGGGACCAGTGGTGATCCTGACATAGACAAAAATACTCGACTTTTAACATTGTCTTTTATCTTTGTATTAATTTTATACCCTTTTCCCCCAGTATATGCACAAAACAATACTAATAGTGATGTGAACAAAGTTTTGACTGCTATTCAGATGTTAGTGAAACATTATCAAGATGAATACAGAAACCTGAATCTTGACGGCTTCTTTGGTTTGCGAGTTTTGGAAGGTGGGCATCCAACAAGTGAAATTAAATTAGATATAGATCTAGATTTTCTAAATGTAGGCTACACATTAGTCAGCAATGTATGAGGTGCTTAAATCTGAAGGTGGCACCAACACCATAACATTTTTATAGGGGTGTGTACAAACTACTTGTAAGTAGGCTACACTCTGAGACTCTCTAATCTAGACTCTAGCTGTTGACGTGTGTTTATGTTGACACACTTACCAGTGAAAACTGCATGTATTGTTAATTATTTGCAGTTTTGTGGTCCCTAGCCTGTGGGCGGGCGAAATTTGATTATTAGAATTGAATAAAATACCTGCCAGCTGTACTCCCTGTCTTTTAGTTATTTTTTACTATTAAAATTGAGTTAAAATTAATACCTGCCAGCTGTAGGCCTACTCCCTGTCTTTTTATTGTAATTTTTTTTTTTATTGTATTGGCATGATTTGTTTGATTCAAAAAAGAGTGGAACGATGTGATGAATCAGTTGTTTATTTGAACACGGGTACAATGTGGGGGGGGAAGGGGGTGGGGACAAACATACTCAAGCTCATAATATTGAAAATGTT
>RQTK01000658.1:39498-62017 GCA_003991915.1 Elysia chlorotica
TAATAATAATAATAATAATAATAATAATAATAATAATAATAATAATAATATTAATAATAATAATATTATATTTATAATAATAATAATAATAATTATAGTAATAATGTATTATTGGTGCCACCTTCAGATTTAAGCACCCCATACGGCTCCAACTGAGAGAGCTGTTACAGCCAATAGTTGGCTCACCAAGCAATTCCAACTCATGGCTGCCGGAGGATAAGCCTTTTGGCTATATTTGTTTGGTTAATGGACAAATAGTCACTTCCAATTTCTTTTAGATCTAGAGAAAAGATATTTGAGATATAGAACCTCTAGACCATAGATGTTGAAGAAGTGGGTTGTTAAACAGGGATCATAATATTTTTTTTTCTTAAGTACAGTTGTCTATATCTATGCCCCTCTAGTCTGAGACAAGAAAAATTTGTGGTACTCCTCACCCACTGCGGTCTCGACTCTGTATGTGATGCATGTGCTAAATATACATTTTTCTTTCATTATAGATCTAGAATCTAGATCTACTTGTGTTTCTGTCTAAATTATTCAGAAATGTTCTGTATCAGCAAGTTCCTAGATGGAGACCACTAAATTTATCGATATGTCTCAAGTATAGTTTGTGTTCAAAATAATTATGTGCAAACCTTAAGGTGCAAAAAGTATAAACACTATCTATACAAAGTGATATTCAAAGCAAGGGTTTTGAGAAGTTTAACCACATTCAGAGGTTTGGACTGTGACATATTTATGACCAGCTCGTTAATCACAATGTATGTTTTACTTAGTAATTATTTTAATCAGACTGCCAATCTTTACATTTATTATAATACAGATAGAACCTATCATGCTGTCATCTCTAATGATACCAAAATTACTTTCTTTTAAAAAGTAACCTAACATTAACAATACAATCCATTGTACAAAAAATAAACAGATCTAATAATGCAAAGTTCAGCTGTCTGAAACATCGCTACTGTACAAAAATTGTTGAAAACCATAATTTTTGTGAAAATTATGAGCCAAGTTCTAAATGCATAAATACAAGTATTTTGAAAACAAATTTCATTGAGTTCTGTGTGGATCTTGTTTGTTACAATCTTACATACTCTAATTTTTTGTTTTGTTTCTCCAGGTCAACTAGAGCTTTTAATATCAGAACACTCATTGGGGCAACACAGACACTTAACAAATGCAACATTAGGACAGATGAATGCTTTGAAAGAGATGTTAACAAACTTGGCTGCCATTGGATTGAAAGCTGTGAAAGATGATGATGCACAGTATTTCAAAGCATTCAACCCCATTGTTTCTCAACCGTGGAAAGTGACAAAGCCTCATAGAAAACTAGATCCATCTTTGCGCTGGGAGATTCCGCAATACAAGGCAAAAATCAGTGTAATGAAAAGTAGGTAGTTAGTTTTTCCACAGACTGCTCTAAATTACAATGCTCCTAGAACTACCTAATCCAGTTGGAGGGGTTTAAATAAAATTGTTTGTTGTTTCAACTGTTTTAATTTTTAAATGGTAGACTTTGGTGTTTTTGAACTGGTGTTTGTAATTAATAATGATACAGAGGTTTGACGAAAAGAAAAACTAAAACCAAAAGAACAATGGAGACAGGAGAATGTGTAATTTCTCAGATATGTTTGAATTAGATTTCCTTGACTTGATCAAAGTGAACTGCTACCAATTAATAACCTTCTGCTGGTAAACATAGAGGCTTAAAACTAGATCATGAACTAGTTAATCCTGATGTAAACTTAAAGGTAAAATCCTTTCATGCAATTTAATGCAGTAGAAATAATAAAATTGTCTTTGGTAAATTTGTATTATTGGTTTGTACGATATAGTACATTGGACTTGAAGTATAAGCATGTTTGTTTTCTCTTTACAGGTGTTGGTAAATATATAAATGAATTGAAGGTGAATAGCCATTTTTCCACAGTGAATCGCCCAAACTGGTCAGTTTTCATGTGATTTATGTACCAAATTTAGTAGTAATATTCTATAAAGTCACAAAATTATTTATTTCAAATGTGTTCGTCAACAATATTGCATTTTTTTCCAAGGAAATTTCACAGAACAAGCCAGTGATCGTTGCATGACGGAACTCCTGAGTTCTGGTAGCCATGACTGTAAGGTCACTGCACCCTGCCTGAAACTCATGACATCGAGAGGATTCACCGGGTATCCCATCACTCACCAGCTCTTGTGGTCCATGCTTGTGGAGGGCAGAGTGAGTTGTCTTCAACCATCACCATCAAATTCAAATCCTTTAATTTTCTAGGCACTGTCTCTATGTGGCAGGATATTAAATTGTCAGACATCAATCTATTGTGCTGATGCTGGAAATTAAGTGTCAAAAGTTAAAAACTCAAACCAACTCAACTCTTTAACTTTGTTCAGATTGTGAATGTTCCTGAAGTTTAAGATAAATACTGTTTATTTTTCGTTCTTTCACATTTCAATATCTGGCTTCATTTGTGTGACCAGGTGATAATTCGTTTCTGCATAACATACAGTAATCAACTAAGTTAATCTAAAATAATTTAAATTTTTTAGATTAGAACATACAGAACACGTTTAAGATCCACTGAAATTATATTTAGTTAATGTACTGTGTTTTTACTAATTCACAGCCAAAATGCCTAGAGTCTGTAGAGCAACCTCTGCAGCAGCTGGGACTAAAAAGCATAGACCACCTGCAGCTAGAGCTCTGCACCAACAATTTCTATGAGATGGTGGCTGTTGCGGAGGTTCTAATGCATGGGAATGTGCACGAAAGCCATCAAGACCTGTTTCTTGAACAGCGTGAGTTTACATTTTATTCTTTTGTGTGATTTTTTTAAAATGCGGAAACTAAGTTTATTGCTCTTCAGCAACATATCAGTTTGGGCAGTTTGAAAGTTAGTTGGTTAAAAGAAAATAAGTAAACACTTTTTTACTTTAGTTAAAAAAAAAAAAATTATTCTGGTATCTTAACCTTCTTGTCATTAAAAATGTAGACAGGAGAGAAACACTTAGGTTGAATTTACAGCTAGATAGTGGGCCAACTGTGATTAATAATTATCCTCTTTAAAACCCTGGCATCTAAGCATTGTGCAGGCCGGGACCGGAAAATTGCACTTCAATTAATTACATTCTTTTTTTCTCCTGATATCACCATCTTAGCTCTAGCGAAAGGGCCATCATTAGGTGCTGCGGGAATGCTTTTGCTATTTTCATATGCTTAGCCAAGCAGCTAGACATAACGAAAGGTTTAACTAGCTAAATCTGAAAAGATGTAATTTTAAATTGAGTTGTGTTCTTTTCCTTATACATTTGAAAATAAATTAAAAGATATCAGTTTTAACATTTTCTTTTATATTTCAGAGTTTATCTGTCCAAGTATTGGCTTTTATGAATTTCTGAAGAAGGATTACCTGGACCAAATCCTTTCCTGGCAGTTTTCTTCAGGCTGTTTTGGTGAAGTTGATAAGGGCTCAGAAGAGAAAGAACAACAAAAAATAGATTTTGCTTCATTGCTGGAGGAATACAACGGGGATCAACTGAAATTTGCTCCAGAAATGATTGTCAAAAAAGCCGGAATTCAAAAGATTTTTGATGGAAAAAGGATGTCAGTACAAACTGCAGACAAACTTCAGAAAAAAGTAACTTTGGATGTTCTGAAGACTGGCAACATGAAACAAGTGAATGATAAATCGGCACAGCTGAATTCAGAAGTTTACAAGCACAGGGTTAGTTTTCCTGAAGCCTCAGATCTACACAAAGATGAAAATATTAAGAAGCCAAATTTATGGCTTTCTAAACTAGACAATGCTCCAGCGGCTTCCCACCCTGAAATACCTTCAAAAACAATTAATCTTATTGGTGAGAGGAATAGAAACAAGCTTCTTAACCACGCAACACGTGCGCATTCACCCAGGATAGGAAGACATCTCCTGGTGGAGAAGGAAATGTCAGGTAGGTAGACTAACATTTTTAATTCAATCTTGTTATCTATTATGATCTTTGTGATATATGAAATGAAATCTCTGCTTTCTCCAAAAGGCCTAGTTTGGCCCGTTCCAAAAGTGATGACTGAACCCTTCTTTCTATACAACTCTTTTGCAAGGTGTGATTAGTGACCTTATGCTGTTCATGGTTTTAGCACAATTGGGATAAAGAAGAGCTGATGGCCCAAGTCTAACAGAATACAAATAGTAGTGATATAGTGCGTGTAAGAAGGAAAACACTTTACTCTCAAAATTTATAATGTATATCCTCAACTCAACAAAACTCAGAAATAAGTCCAATCATATACTGAAGAAATAGTGTCTAAAACTAGGATCGTCCCAACCCCTGAAGAGTTGTAATGCTACATTTTCTTTGGTATGTAGAGACAAAACAACATTTGAAATATTAATGAAAGTAGAAGTTTCTTATCCTAATCACATCATTCTGTATACATGTATTTTAAGTTCCAAATTATTTAATGGGAGAAAGAAAAAAATAAAGGGTTATTCCTGTTCTGCTGTGGCTATGATCAGACTATGACTATATTAGCGTTGCATTACTAAGAAAACAAAATATAAAAATATATGATCAGTGTTAGAAGTTTTGTCAAGAAACCAAAGTCACATCATTTTTGTAAATAAAATACTTTACAATACAAATCAAGATCCTTTTGATACCTGCCGTTACAACCACAGAATGCCGTAAAACTTTAGTTCTCTGTCTCTCCTAACAGGTGGGTGCCTGTCTCACAAAACTGGCGTGGCTGCGGGAGCTCTGGTCATGTACCTCCGTTATTTGGTCGACCCTGGGAATATCAAGTGGGAGGGCCAGCATGACCTGCTCTTGAGCGATACGCGCAACCTGTTGCAGTCGCGGGATGACAGCGCTCTGGACAGCCCACTGGATAGCCCACTTTACGAGGACGAGTCGGAAAAGAACAAATTTGGTCCAGACTTGGAAGGAGATGAAGGGGATGGATCAGAAGAGGGTGGTCCTGATAATCATAAGTCTGAATTGGCCCCCCCGGCTAATGTTCAGAAAGAAAATGAAGGTGATGAAGCAGCCGGAAAAATAGACATGTACCAAGACAGTGTTGAGCATAGAGATAGTAACATGAATGATGCTCAGAACAAAAGTGCAGAGAATGCAAACAATGAAGACGTTGATGAAGATGAAGATGAAGATGAAGACGATGATGACCTGCAGGAGTTGCCAGACGATGAGCTACCTCTAGCAGACGACACCAGAGAAATCGTGAAATTTGATAGCAATGGGAATCCTCTTGCACCTGAGGGGAGGTTGATTAGAGACAATGAGGAGGATGAAGACAATGAAAATATTGCATTAATGGTTAACAAACCTGAATTCAAGCAGTATTATCACCAAGGTGATTATTCGCACAATGATGCCGACAAGCTTGTACCTCTACAAGACTTGCAGCACCAGGGCCTGAAAACGGAGAGAGCTGACCCTAGAGAAGGTTTTGAGCAGGAGGAAGAGGGCCATTTCTATGATGATGACATAGAGGCGGCGAGAGAAGACGGTGTCAAACGAGGTAAGATCGGTGCTTATAGCACTGTCGCTTTAGAAAAGAACTTTTACTTTGGCGGAAAAGACCCAGCTTTTCCTGATCAGCCTAATTATACAGTTCTGATAGTTATTTCGGTTGCCCCCTTTTTTCTTCTTTTCTTTTTTTTGTTCAAATTTGTAAGAAAGCGACGGGTTCACATAAGGTATCATTTTTAAATTTTGTTCAAATTATATTTATTTATATTTATATATTTACTCTCCTACACCCAACCTTGCCTTGGCAGTTTGACTGAAGCAAATTTGATGCAATCTGCAATTATAATTCTGATACAGTGAACTGTGTCAATGAACAGCAACATACTTAAGTCTAGAGTAAAGACTTTTTTTTTGACATGGTGTGATTAAAACTGACCTTATTAGACGTAATGCTATGACAAATTATGCTTTGTCTCCTGTTCTATACTTTGTTTTTTTTTTTTGATTTTTTCTTTAATCATAGTTAAAAATAATTTTGCATAACCTTTTAACTTCCATGTGTGTGACTGCTTTAGAAGAGGACACATAAAAATAAGTTTTGTTTCTTGCCAAGTAAGACAAAGATCTTACTAAACTCTGTGATTTTTTTAATGGATTTACATATCTAACCTTTCCCACACTTAAGATGCATAGTTTATCATGACTTTTATTGAACAATCCTTATTATATATCATATCATCTTGCTGAAAGAACTGCTGCACATGAAATATTGGGCTTATAAGTGTTCCACAATGAAATAGACTGTCCATAGAAAGGTAGCTTCGCTGAAGCTACACATGCTGTGGCTGAATCAAAAGTCTGATCTGGTCATCTTCATGCTACACCAGTCCTGCCCATACTGTTATTGCTTTAACAATAAGCTTTATTTACTTTACATGATAGATTACTGCAGAAACCTGATTGGTGTTGAGAACAACGGAATGGAAATGTTTTGGGTTTTTTTTGCAGCCCCAGGCACAATGTTTAACATAGCTTTGTATAGCCTGTGTAATCAAATAGAGTGTCATTTGCTTTCATCAAACCTAAGGACACGGCTGGTTAGTTGAAGTTAGACTATATTGCTATATAAACTAATCGATGGTTGAGATACAGCATTGGGCCTGTGTGATGTCTATCTCTTCCTGTCCCTGAACTGTTGAGCTCTGTGGCATGTGGCAAACCACCCCATCCTCTAAATCTAACCGTTCATTAGTAAAGTGTACTTTTAAAAATTCAAATAAAGTAAGAACGAATCTTAACATGACTTTTGAACTACACACTGTAGCAATATCGCAGAGCTGCTCAACCTCCCATCCTGCCCAAAAATGCTGATACTGATAATTATTGTTGGAAATTTAAAACTCCATTTTTCCTTTGTTTTTGTTTTTTTTCCAACAAAATCTTATAACATTTGAACTTTTCGCAATTTCAAATAAATAAATCTAGTTCTGAGCATTAATCTTTATTTTTTTAATCTTGTAAGCTTCTTTCAGGGATTTTGTTTTCTTTTCCTTGCAATAATTTAATATCCATTAAAAAGGTGAAGGCTCTTTTTTTTATTTTTTTTATTACATGATAAATATAAAGAACAGCATACCAAAAATTGGATCCACATAGGGTTCGACCATTGAATTCAAAGGGGTTCATTGCATCTCAAATTTTTCATGCGCCCTTCCTTTATACATTGTACAACTTTTTTATGCTATTCTTTATTTCATGTTTTCTTGATTGTGATCAATTTTATGTTATACTTTGTTCCTGGCTCGGCATTGTTTTAACGTACTATTGAAATGCTCTGAAAGCAAACTTGGTGATGTAAATACTGTAATACATGTTTGATTATGAGTGCATCTGTCAAATAGGCTGTCATAGTTTTCTCTCTGCTTTTTTGTCATGAATTCATTAAAGAATGCAATGTTTATTTTTGTGTGCACACAAGATAATCTAATTATTTGTGATATTTCATGAACATCCAGAGACAAATCTTGCTTCAGCATACATAAATAGCTTATGTAAATGGAGTCATTGGTAGATACACCCTTGATATTTGTTATTGGGAGGACCAAGAAAAGGTGGGAGAAGAAGAAGAAGAAGAAGAAGAAGAAGAAGAAGAAGAAGAAGAAGAAGAAGAAGAAGAAGAAGAGAAAAGGAAAAGATAGATCAAGAAAGATGTAGCTAGGGGATAGCTCAAAGAGACAGACCGACAGAGAGATACCAGAGAGAGAGAGAGAGAGAGATACCAGAGAGAGAGAGAGAGAGAGAGAGATACCAGATATACCAGATATACAGGTAGATAGATCCCATTTGTGCCAACAACAAAAACAAAAATGAAATAAAAAATGTGTAGAAAATGAAGGGCTGAGAAAAACAAAAGAGATTTAATCCTTTCAGAGACGAAGTTCAACATTTGATTTTGTTAAATATTTGTTTCCCAATCCATTTACTTTCCAATGCATGTAATGGGAAATCACTCAGCTCGTATGTGCCATAGTTAAATTTAACCTCATTTAGCTTATTTATTGTACAGTAGTAAGTTTAAGTACATTGCTCATGCTTTAATGTTCTAGTTTCGTTTTCTTTGTTTGTTTTAATTTATTTAAGTCGACAGTGACCAGTTTGAAGTTCCTCATTTCAAAGGTAGATTTTTATCTGTTGAGAACAAAGAAAAGTTTGTTTTTAAGCTTCATAAATATGTACTTAAAATTAAATAGCCAAAGTGAATTGCGAGGGAGAGGGGAATTCATTTTTAATTACATCTACTTCATTATCCAATTTTGGAGGCCTGTGATTTAGTACATCTACTCATTTTATTTATCTTTGGGTAAAATATGCAAAACATTTTTGTGTATGTGTTACAAAAATGAATGGGCATAATACAGTACGTCTACTTAAATTTGCAGGAATTTTTGGGGGTATGACTCAATCCACAGAAATTAATAATAATATATCTCAACTTTTGTTTTAATAAAATAGTAACATTGATATAAAAAAAATTTTGGTTCTTTTGCAAATTGATTAGGAATGCAAAACATGTCTTATTAATTCATCACACTTGTTAGATATGATGTCGCCAAAGTTATCCTAAGAAGGAAGGCAATTGTTTTGATGCATCTACATTGTAATGTATGCACTCAGCATTTTTTTTTAATTTTTTTCCTATGTGCCTATAATTTGTATAATTATAAAATGAGATTTTGAGTATAATTATAAATACATATCTAGATTCAATTAAGCTTCAAAGAAACCTGTCGATATAGAAAGGTGTAAATTGCTCAGAGCCCTGTAAGGCAATCAGAGTGAATCAGGCACAAGTCGTTGGTATGAGTTCAGAGCTTGAGCCCTCTAACCAAACAACTACTCTTTATTATTATTAATTTTTGTCATGTATACATGAAAAGAAATATATGTATCTACAATTTTAACAAATTATTGCTTAGGTTTTTTGGGTTCTTTCTCAACCTGTAAGTGTAAGGTGCATTTGATTCTTCTGAACACATTGTGCACTCCTGAAAAAGTCCCACTTCACACTCAGTGCCTGGTTCACCATGGTTACTTCACATAGTGATCATCTGATGCACAGTTTCTTTCTCTTGCGCTCTCATGCATTTTTTTAAAGTACTGGTATTCTCACAGATAAGTTGTCATTGTTGTAACTGCTTCAAATGTGGCTATTGCAGAAGAAATTTTAAGAATGAATAATTATAATGAGACAACATTGTGTAGATCTGATGACGTCTGTAAACCTTACCTTGTCACTCATGTCTACCAAGTTGATATTTTAATCTGATCACAAAACTATCCATGTACCACTGATTTGGGTTGATTTAGAAGTAGACCTTTTCTTATGAGATGCAGCCAAATGTTCTTATATTTTTTTGGGGGGTCCAGTCTTTGGGGCTGTTTTGTTGTTGTTGTGAATAATAAACTGGGGGTCGGAGAGTTCTGGCTGGGGTCACCATCTAGTTTAGTGGTGTAAAATTATATTATTATCTCCAGGGCATTAATCTATCAGGGATTCGTTCATGCAAAAGTATTACCAATTATTTATATGACATTGATTTCATTCAAGCAAAAATGTAAATCAGTATATCGTTTCAGAAACTGAATGATATATCAAAACGTGTTTTAACTTTCTTTACTATTTAAAATATTGATTTGAAAATATTCTTAGGAATTTTTTTTAAACATACGCTCATGGATGAGGCAATGTTTATTCGGAATAACAAAAGACACATGTTCAGAACGAAAGTACAATATGTGTTTACCTTGTTTTGTTTAATGAAACATCATACAAATGTAATGAAAGTTAATACATGCATACGTGTGATTATCTTTTACCAGACAACACTAGTGGTGGATTAAAAAAAAAATTTAAAACACTAGTTTGAGTTGTTGTTTATTAATTGATTTATTTATTATGTTGTAAAACCGCCATACATGTACTTAAACCAATGCAATCGAGAAAGATTAGACTCTTTGAGCAGGTAGCAGATTGTGTGGACTGGGCCTAGACTCTTCGAAGAAGGTGTTTATCTGAACTAAAGACTTATATAGATAGCTTTTGAATAGAAACTCTACAATCTTATAATAGAACTAGCTGGGATGGCCGGCTTCGCTCGGATTTTGGAACAGTACGGATATAAAATGTTTTTTAAAGGTTATACTTATTGCTAATAGAGGTAAAGCTTGGATTTTGGGACACTGTGCGCAACTAAAATGGTAAAACATAGTTGTAGAGATAGAAGTTTAAAGCCAAAAAAGCTAAACAAATTAAATGCGATACAAATGGGTGCACCACTTAAAAGGGCATATTAATAGTCTTGATAACTCACGCTAGTATATTTACAGGATTTCTTTGTAGATAACATTTATTTTAGATCCATTTTTACCCTCTTTTTCGATGATAGTCGAGGTAGATCCATATAGAACTTAAATTGGGTTCAAATGTTTTTAAATCACGAAAGATCCCCATTCGATACATCTAGAATTCAGTATTATAACCCGAGCAGAGCCCCGCACGTGAACATGTTAAATGGAAAGAATAAAAAAAAAATATGTGCAGATCTATGAGTAGTAGAAGTCTAGATCTAGTTATTTGATTTAGCTTTTAGATCCATGTTTATCCCCTTTTCGATGATAGTCGAGGTAGATCCATATAGAACTTAAATTGGGTTCGAATGTTTTTAAACCCCGAAAGATCCCCATTCGATAGATCTAGAATTCAGTATTATAACCCGAACAGAGCCCCGCACGTGAACATGTTGAATAGAAAGAATAAAAAATTATATAGATCTATAAGTGTTGACATTAAATGGGTTTAAGAAAACAATAATAATTACGGCAAGAACTCGCAGCTATTGAAATGGAGCCCCGCACCTATTTGAATCTAGCCCACTTTCACTTACGATTAGCTGAGATCAAAAACAGCAATGGCTGCTTGATTGACGAAACAATTTCAATTTCTAAAATCTAATTAATGCTTTATGTGTCATCGTGAAAAATAAATTGTACCTTGAGCAGTTATGGTGGAGAAAACGATAGTAATTTCACCAGTTCACAAATATACAATAAGAAGATTAACTACAAGTCGCTTTAACATTTGAAATAGACGAGAATGTTGTTGTTTTACAGTGGCAAAATTATCAGCTATTCAGTCAAAAACAATTCTTTATGCTGCAGTCGTTAGTATTTTAAAATCAACTTGAACTGTCTAGAAGCTTGCTCTAAATATTATACAAAACTTCAGGAATGTACAATATGTTTATTCGAGGATAATTATACAGTATCGTTTAGTATAACATATGTGCAGAATCTGACCAGAACTATTTGACTTGGGACACGAGCGCATGTGAGACACCAAGTAAGCTACACGTACATGTATTAATTTTAATTTGATTTATTCCATTAAAATGTGTTTTGCACCGTGTACCTCATAATAATAACATAACTGTACCGATTTATGCACACGTGAGAGAAATGTTAATTTGACATTCGTAGATCAATGCATGTTTTATACACATGGCACCAATCTATCAACACTCCTTAATAATTACGTGGATATATTCCTTTCCTAGCGCATAATGCAAGAATTATACCTATCAATATCAACTCAGCATAAACGTTTTCCTGTTTTTTTTTTCATTAGTATGTTAGTGCGCGCTCAAAGGGTATGCAGCCGAGTTTTGCTTTTACGTAGAAATATGTTGCACCTTGTTTTGTGCGATTTGAAATAGCCAGGCGAACCGATGAGTGGCAGACGAACCAAAGAACCAAAGAACGAAAGAACGAAAGCCCCTGCCAGGTAACCTCGTTTTCCAGGTTTAGTTTCCATGCAGGTGGAATAGATCCTATTTCGAAAGGCTTATTTCATTTCCAAGAGAGGGTGCCAAAGACCAAGCGTGTTCTTCAGTGTATGTGCCGGCAACGTCAATACAAATACCGTGACATGGGTTTCATTGATACTCGACGCAAGGTGTAGGAGAAAACATCTTCTAGTACTACTGTACTTTAGAAATCAGTCCGCTGCCAACGTATTAGGTACTTGAACTGCATTCCCTCCTACATATCTACCGGTTATCGTAGAACTCACCCACTTAAAAGGTTCATGTTATGAAAGTTTGAAATCCTTCATAAAAGACATCGCTTACACCGTTTCCAATATTGATACGATATAGGAACAAATATTTGAATACCAGTATGTAATTAAAACTAATTAAAATGTAGACTCACAAACCTTAAAATACTGCAAAGACATTATTTCTTAAGCCGTAGAGTTATTATAAATATAAAAAAAAAAGAATTATGTCAATTTCTTCTCAAAGCTCTGAGTTTTGCACGGCAACAAAACATTTGGCGATTTCCAATTTTTTTTTTACCTTTATGCTTTCAACTACAGCGAGAAGCGCAGTGCGCCGTTAAACTGATATTGGAGCTCAAGGTGTTATAGAAAACAACAAAATAACATCAGTCCATTGCCAAAGTCGCATGTTTTTGAACTGCCATCTTCCCTAGCCAGCTTAAAAGCATGTTTTCGTTATCATTGCACTTATTCACTTCAGACTGAGTAACTCCTATAAAATCCTCAGACTATCCAATCCACATTATATCGCACCGTTTCAATATCGATATTTAATTTTTTTTTTTTTTTTTTTTTTTTTTTTTTTTTTTTTTTTTTTTTTTTTTAGAAATACAGTCATTGTTGTGATGACTTGGCATTTGGTTGCCCCGTGCAACTGCTGTTTAAAGTACAACGCTCTAAGTCGAGTGAAGTCCTAGAGCTTCGTGTTGAAAATGCGAACAGTCCGTTAATGGGCATTATTTGTTAAGAATATGCAATCAGCAATTCAAACCTATACTCCTCCAAACCTTTATTAAATGCTACAAAAAAAGTCACCAACTTACAGGCTGTCATGCTTATTGTTAAATGCGGCGCAATCCTTACTTTCAGGCTGCTATGACAACAAACCATTTAAAGCTTTCCCTTTTAACATTTTATTTCTATCGTCTTGTTTTCTCAAACAAAAATAGCAACATCAATAGCATTCAGTACGCGGTGAAAGTATTTAAGGAACTCAGGGTATTTCAGAAAACAAACATTATTCAACTACATGTACTTTAACAGTTCGTTGCCAACGAACCGCATTCTTTCAGAACATATCTTTAAACATATTGTTCACTTCAGAGATCGCCATGAAACTACTGATTTAATTTGACTAGACCCAGTACAGTTACAGAAACATTGCATTTTATGTTAGTATGCAATAGTTATACAGGCTGTTTCAATTTGTTGGAGTGGACGATGGCCAGTTTGCAGCATAACTGGTCTACCATAAGGGTTTACGAGGGGTGTTCACTATGTTCTTAGCATGACAATGAAGGAATAAACCCAGAGACTTAAAATTTGGCACACTTACATTTATTTCTCTACATAGTCACCCTGCATAGTTACACATTTCTGCCACCTGTCCTTGACCTTCAAAAGTCCTTGAGAGTAAAACGTGTCATTTTGCGCTTGAAACCACTCTTCCACAGCAGAAATCGCATCTTCAATGTCTTCAAAACGGCGCCCTTTTATGGATTTCTTAAGGTTTGGGAACAGACAGAAGTCTGATGGAGCTAAATCCGAATGCAATAGTTATACAGGCTGTTTCAATTAATCACTATTAATATGCTAAATATTGGAGGGGGTTATGTTTTTTGTTGTTTTTTTTTAAACTTTTTTTTTCTACTTTTCGTGTTTTTTTAATACTTTCTAGACGCGTGAATACCGCGTTGTTGTTGTGTATTTTAATTTTTTTAGAAGTGATCGTTGTGAATGACTTGGCAGTTGGTATGTTGTACTCTTGTAGGGAATAGCTTCGCTCCGTGCAGCTGGCGTTTAAAGTTCAACGCTCTAAGTCGAGTGAAGTCCTAGAGCTTCGTGTTGAAAATGCCAACAGTCAGATAATGCCATGATATCGTCGACAAAGATCCTCCGACTTATGCCTCAGGTGTAATGATGTTCATCATTATTGCAAGTATAATCCTGCCTAGATTTTCGATTCATGAGAGTCTAATTACATTCGGCCTAATCTATTCTCCACGATCCATCGATAATAATCTGATAAATTAACGGGTCTCAGGAACATTGCGTGTGCTATACCCAGACCAGAACATAATGATTATTCAGAGTAGTTGGGGTCATGGTTATCGGGCGAAGATGCTCAGTCGACAGCGCACACGATTTACAATCAGAGATTCGGAATGTATTGATCCGCTTGGAATATACAGTAGTGTCTTCCCGGTACGTGTTAATATAGTACATGTAGGCTATACAGTCAAGTACTGATACGTGGAAGCCAATCGGTTTTTAACATTGAGAATACAACAGTGGATACTGTGTAGATCAACGTATATAATCCATTGGAAAATAACAAAGATGAAAAAATGACGACAAATCCAAACTTATATATGAAAATCAACGTAGCAAAATTCAAGATAATTGTAATTTGCCATCGGCATTTTTGGAGTAATTTTAGCGATACTTATAACAAACTATCTGTGTTACCTGTGGAGTTCTTTTTTGTTTTTGTTTTTCGGTTGTTGTTTCGTTGTTGTTTTTTGTTGTTTGTGTTTTGTTGTTTGTTTTGTTGTTGTTTTTTTTTTGGGGGGGGGGGGGGGGGTTTTTGCATTGTTTGTTCCCTACATGAAAATATAACCGAGCTTGAATTAAAATCCGTCCACGAAATGGATAGACAGCCATAAAATTTCAAAGCTGAAGTAATAGTTTCACGCGTTGAAGAATCTCTTTTCTAGAATACTAGACGTTTTAGAAATTAATTCTACACATGTGGTAGACCATTTAACAACTGGGCTGACTTCAGTTGAGATGGTTGTTTAACGTTCAACGTCAGTTGAGATGACTTGAGTTAAGGTGGTTGTTTAAGGTCCAACGTCAGCGGAGGTGACTTGCGATGGTTTGTAACGTCCAACGTCAGCGGAGTTGACTTGAGTTGAGTTGGTTGTTTAATGTGCAACATTAGCGGAGATGACTTAAGTTGAGATGGTTGTTTAACGTCCAACGTCAGCGGAGATGACTTGAGTTGAGGTGGTTGTTTAACGTCCAACGTCAGTTGAGATGACTTAAGTTGAGGTGGTTGTTTAAGGTCCAACGTCAGCGGAGATGACTTAAGTTGAGGTGGTTGTGTAACGTCCAACGTCAGCAGAAATGACTTAGTTGAGGTGGTTTGTAACGTCCAACGTCAGCGGAGGTGACTTAAGTTGAGGTGGTTGTATAACGACCAACGTCAGCGGAGGTGACTTAAGTTGAGGTGGTTGTATAACGTCCAACGTCAGCGGAGATGACTTAAGCTGAGGTGGTTGTGTAACGTCCAACGTCAGCCGAAGTGACTTAGTTGAGGTGGTTGTTTAAGGTTCATTGTCAGCTGCGATGACCTGGGTTGGTTGTTTTACGTCCAACGTCAGCGGAAGTAACTTAATTTGAGGTCCAACGTCAGCGTGGGTGACTAAGTTGAGGTGGTTGTTTAACGCCCAACGTCAGCGGGTGTGACTTAATTTGAGGTCCAAAGTCAGCGTGGGTGACTTAGTTGGGATGGTTGTGTAACGTCCAACGTCAGCGGAAGTGACTTGAGATGGTTGTTTAACGTCCAACGTCAGTGGAGGTGACTTAAGTTGAGGTGGTTGTCTAACATCCAACGTCAGCACTATAAAGGCTGTAATGTCGAGCGGCCCCAAGATTGACGTCTGACAATTTTATGTGCTGTCACACACTAGACTGTACGACGAGATCTCGAGTCCTGTATCAGCCAATCACATTAATCTGACACCGACCCAACCAGTGGGGAAAGAAATCTGACAAATAAATTTGTGACCGATCGTGGTTTTCGAACCGTAGACCTCTCGATCGGGAGGCAAACGCTCTACCACTTAAGCCAAAAAATGGCCCTGTACTTAACGTGGTGCTGTTTATTCTGGTGTTTAAAAAGTTAGCAATTGGAACAAAATTATTCAGATCTACTACTAGCTGGCACTATGACTTGTCTATTTATTGAGCCTCTCTCGTGTCTTTTAAAGAACTGTAATAGCTTTTCTTGCGAAATCTCATAGACTCCAGGCTACTTTATATATTTCATACATCCCGTAGATGTAGGTGCGGATAAATGCATTTTAACTAACGTTGTTTACGGATTTTCGCAACTTTCCATGAGTACTGGGCTGATGCATCATACTAACAGAGCGTAAAAGGTCCTGGGACTTACTAAAGCACTGCGAATCGATCGGTATTACGAAAGGAAGAAGAAATACCTCTCCATTTACTCACCACTGAAATGCAATAACATGTTTTCCTATGGATTACTAACATAGTTAAAGCAATAAACGATAGCTAGGCCTAAACTGTAACGAATGGCGTAGTTTGTTGACAGCTTGGGATCACTATGCGATAACAGTTACTGCTGGCTTTAATCTAGATCAACCGTGAGTGTGAAACAACAAGAATAGAAAGAAGAGAAAAGACGAAATTTACCGGAAAAAAGTATTGTAATAGATACTTATTTTCAACATTGGGCACCGTCACTATATTACGACTCAAATAATAGGATATTATTCGAAAAAAAAAACTTACTGTAAATCTAGAGCTAAGTAAACACACACACACAGAGTGACAGAGCGACAAAGAAAAGAAGAAATAGAGAGAGAGACAGACATAGAGATTGACATAAAGACAGACAGACAGAGAGAAAGAAAAAAACAGCGAGAGCGAGCGAGAGATAGATAGATAGATAGATAGAGAGAGAGAGAGAGAGAGAGAGAGAGAGAGAGAGAGAGAGAGAGAGTAAAACAATTCAACGACTGCCAATTGAAATGCGCGTGAGTCGCCTGTTGCTCCCTTTGCCATTCCTTCCACCCCCCTCCCCCCATTTTTTTCAATCAGGTCTCAAACCTGTGAATGCCTGCCCTGGCTAGCTTACCAGACTCGGTTCGTGTGAAGTCATTTTCATTTTTCTCTCACTCAAACTCAACCCACCCACCGGCTTCGCACAGACCAGCTACTGAGTCACATCAGTCAGGGACAGGAATGGCTGTATCGAGTGAGTGAGCGAGCGGGCTCTGCGAACGCCTAGCTCTAGGACTCCTAGTCACTGTAGCCAGTGCTCTCAGTAAAAGAAATACAAAAACCGCGTTTCGAGTCGAGTAGATCAAGCACTCTCTTGACTCACTGGGATGAGCGGGTTGACTGAAGGCCCAGATCTATTGAATGTAAACCCGCAGTGTTTGGCTTTCGCCGGGAGTCCGTGCTGGATTTCTGTGACTGTGACAGACGGAGGACTGATCCTGACTTAGTGAAATGTCGCTTGTGTTTTAACAGATAGGCCCACGCTGATGGACTTCGATCTTTACGTTATGGATGTTTGAAATATAAATCTCAATAACTGTGACTTTTAATTTTTGTACAATTTTTATCGAAAAACCTTGAAGTAGATTTGTCCTCAAGAAAATTATAAAAAAACAACAACAACAAAGCAACAACAACAAAAAAACGTGTTTTTTTTCTGCCACTTTTGGAATGAATGGAATGTAATGGTATGGCTCAAGACAAGTACGTATGTTATTAGTACATAACATCAGGCACATGGCTTAATCTTTTTAGTCATTGCTTATCGTTCCTAGAAGAGAGAGAGACTCGGATTATCATTCCTGTACACAAGAAATCTGGACTGTTTGTCATCAAGAATCTTTTCCAAGAGGATAACTACCAGCTGCTGCTGCTGCTGGATAGGAAGAATAAAGTGTAAGTCAAGTATGCTTATAAAATCTATTACAATTGTCATTGAGATAAACCATAATGTAATTTCAATTACATAATAACATAATAATATTTATAAAAATTTTGCTGTGATTGCAAATCAAATACCGTGGTAGTAACAGTCGCAGCACCTTTGCACGAGGCGTTTGTCCTCTATTCATTGCACTCAATAGCTGGTCCATACTCCCCTGTATCGAATCATTGATTTTACAGACATGCAGATCTACTTAAATCTCAATTGAAGTACATGTAAGGCATCCTGGGTGATTTAGGAGGTTTCTAGTAGATCAGGTTTTTTCCCCCCAAACACTCCATGCTAATACTTTCTCATTTACACACATATTCCTTTGTACCAACTCTGGAGCAAACCTGCGTAATGCAAACTGCCAGCTTTTTTTTTAAAGAACACCTAGGTATGACAGAGACTTGTTGTTTTAAAGCTTTTACGTGACCTGGTGTAATGATGTCAATAGTGTCACTGACGTCAAATATACATAAAAACCTGGGTTATGGCTCTGCTGGGTATTATTTGTTCTTTGTGGTTTTTTTACTTTGTTTTCTGTTGTTGTTGTTTTCTTCAAAAGGGTAAGGGCAGGTATGTGTTACCTTAAAGAAAGGGAGAAATGAACTTACCTGTAAGTCTAACAGCATGGAATGCTAGACCCCTTCGCTTTTTCCCCAAGGTATTACTTTTCCAGATAAAAACGGCCTCTGCTTTTCCTCTTGTTCGCCCATAAAGCCATCGGTCCGGCCCACAATACAGAGAGTTCTTAAACCAACACTGTTGGATGTTCAGGTGAAATAAATATTCTCCTTTAGCGCTACGAACAGGTAGATAAAGATCTAGACGGTTCTAGAGTTAAAGCCAACAAAGATGCTCGTCTAGGATAGCATAATGTTAGGGATTCCCGGTAACAACGCTTTGTTTATACAATTTGTGGTGTACACGGAACTTGGTTGGCACCGGTAGCTTACGCTGATGTGTTAAATGGAAAGTATTAAAAATATTGGGCAACCAATAGCTTACTGTAAATTGTCCAGTGGAAAGCGTTAAGAATATTGACGGAACAATAGCTTACTGTAAATTGTTAAATGGAAAGTATTAAAAATATTGGGGAACCAATAGCTTACTGTAAATTGTTAAATGGAAAGTGTTAAAAATATTGAGCAACCAATAGCTTACGGTGATGTGTTAAATGGAAAGTGTTAAAATATTTGGGAACCTATAGCTTACTGTAAATTGTTAAATGGAAAGAGTTAAGAATATTGAGGTAACAGTAGCTTACTGTAAATAGTTAAATGGAAAGTATTACAAATATTGGGCAACCAATAGCTTACTGTAAATATTTAAATGGAAAGCGTTAAGAATATTGAGGGAACAATAGCTTACTGTAAATTGTTAAATGGAAAACGTTAGGAATATAGAGGGAACAATAGCTTACTACGATTTGTTAAATGGAAAGCAATAATATTGAGGAACGAATAGCTAACTATAATGTGTTGAAGCCAACAAAGATGCTCGTCTAGGATAGCATAATGTTAGGGATTCCCGGTAACAACGCTTTGTTTATACAATTTGTGGTGTACACGGAACTTGGTTGGCACCGGTAGCTTACGCTGATGTGTTAAATGGAAAGTATTAAAAAATATTGGGCAACCAATAGCTTACTGTAAATTGTTAAATGGAAAGTATTAAAAAAATATTGGGCAACCAATAGCCTACTGTAAATTGTTAAATGGAAAGCGTTAAGAATATTGAGGGAACAGTAGCTTACTGTAAATTGTCCAATGGAAAGCGTTAAGAATATTGACGGAACAATAGCTTACTGTAAATTGTTAAATGGAAAGTACTAAAATATTGCAGAACCAATAGCTTACTGTAAATTGTTTAATGGAAAGTATTAAAAATATTGGGTAACCAATAGCTTACTATAATTTGTAAAATGGACAGCGTTAAGAATATTGAGGGAACAGTAGCTTACTGTAATGTGTCCAATGAAAAGTGTTAAGAATATTGAGGGAACAGTAGCTTACTGTAATGTGTCCAATGAAAAGCGTTAAGAATATTGAGGGAACAATAGCTTACTATAATGTGTCCAATGAAAAGTGTTAAGAATATTGCGGAACCAATAGCTTACTGTAAATTGTTGAATGGAAAGCGTTAAGAATATTGAGGGAACAATAGCTTACTATAATGTTTCAAATGGAAAGCGTTAAGAATATTGAGGGACCATAGCTTACGACGATTTGTTAAATGGAAAACAATAATATTGAGGAACGAATAGCTAACTATAATGTGTTGAATGTAAAGCAATAGGATTATTGAAGGCTGAAAAACAATTAAAGTTAAGATCGACTTGTCTGTGTAGCGAGTTTGGCTCCCATTTCTCAGACGCCTGAGCTATAATTCGGACTCGTCGGAAATTTTAACTTCTTATCATTTAGAAATGAATATTTTCACTGTTCTTTTTTGTTTTTATTGTGTTGATGTTGCTTTTTGTTTCAATGGCTCCAATACGGGAATTTTCGCGATCAGTTTCTTCTTGTTCCAAGGGCTTCAATACGGGAATTTCGCGATCAGTTTCTTCTCTTTGTTCAGTCGGGTGATAGTCATTTTTAGCCGCCATCTAAATCTATTATTAACGAAGGCTCAGCACGTTTTCCCAATCAGTGAGTTGATCGCTGGAAGGCCTGTCTGGCTGGTAATCTAATCTTGATGGCCAGCCTCCGCCGCTCAAGGAGAACTAGATCTAGTCTTTACAGCTTCGAGCTTAGGTGGACGACTTCAGCCCAAAACATATCGATCGTTTGCGAGCTAAGCTCGGCCTGAGGATAAGATGGGGAAAATGAATCGATTATTTCATTATTAATTGTTTTCTGTACCCACCCACCCCCTCCCCATATCTTTTTTTCGTGCATTATTTTGTTAAGTTTGATACAGAACTAAAAGTGTGTCTGTGCAATTTCCTTGCGTTTAATAATTTGCGTTTTAGTCGGCTGATCACGTTTGTTTGTTTTCGTGGGTTTTTTTTTCTTTATTAATGCGATAGCGTTATAAGTGTTTTCCACACCGACCCCTCTAACATTTTTCTCTACATTATTTTGTTAAGTTTGATTCAGCACCTATTTAATGTTCGTGTGTTTCTGTGCGGAATGGAGCATTTCGTGCTTTTCCTTCCACTCTGCTGATCATGCTTGTTCAGCCTCGTGGCTTTTCTCTTTAATAATGAAATAGCTTTATAAGCGCTTTCCTCACCGACTCCAACCCCTTTTTCTGCATCATTTTGTTATGTTTGATACAGGGCTAAAGGTTTTGGTTGAGTATGTGTATTTAGCCTTTCAGCCTGGTGAGCACGTTTGTCTGCGTTTGTGGCTTTTTCCTTTAATAATGCAATAATGTTACTGGTGTTTTCCAGGTAGTTAAAATGTAATCAACTTCAATATCACAAACAATAAAATCAATAGAGCCAGATTTTTAGCCCCAGCGTTCAAGATTATCATAAAATGTGGATACTGTGGCACCACACCATACACGAAACAACATATCATAGAAACATGCCCAGCCCACACCCCATCAAGAGACACACTAAAGAAAACACCAAATTTTCAGCAGAAGAAGTACTGAAACCAAGAAACCCATCCACGATAACCAACATGGTTACACTGCAAAGAAGCCTCAAAAGCCCCCTCTAAACACCAACCCAGACCGGCCCAAGGACTTCGTGACGGGATAGGACAACAAATCTCCCTACCCCCGGACACCCACTACCCCTCTTCCTTTCCTCATCTCTCAAATAGGAAAAAACAAAATTAACAAAATACGACAAAATCATGACTGGAAAGCCAGTGCCAAAACCTTGTCCCAGGCAAAACAAGATACCCCCGACGACAGAAGCGCCCAACTAGAGGGGGAAGTGGACCCACCAGAATGAAGCCATACATCCTGGCCACTCCCATACCCACCCTCTCAACCGGTCAGTATGTCAAGAGGAGGTATTTCAACATTGTTATAACAGTGATAATAGTAATAATAATAATAATAATAATAATAATAATAATAATAATAATAATAATAATAATATTTGGACTTACGACGGAAACTAGAAAGACAGCAGAAATATTGTGAAAGATGGTAGATATAATTATGACGGTAGCAATGATACTCTAATAAGGATACGATATTTAAAAAAAAGAGAGAGAGAAAATAGTATCGATAGAAGGAACAGCATTGGCGACAAAAGTAATAGAGAAATCAGTGTCACCCTATAGTGTCATTTTAAAAAAGCAATGATAATAATATTGATGATAATGTAATGGGTCTGTTAGGACTCTCAATGATCATAATATCATTAAGAAGAAGAACGAGTATGGAAATAACAAGGATGATGTTTGTGGTGGTAGTAATAACAATAATAGAAATCGCGGTAATGGTAAAAATGGTAGGTGATAATAGTGGTGATTGTTATAGTAGTAATAATAATAATAGTGATGATGGTGATAATAATAATAATTGTAGTAGTGAATATCGTAATATTAAAAAACATAATAATGAAAACAAAAATGGTGATGGTAATAACAATAATGATGATGATGATGATAATAATATAAAAAATATTAATAATAATAATAATAATAATAATAATAATAATAATAATAATAATAATAATAATAATAATAATA
>RQTK01000658.1:62418-89847 GCA_003991915.1 Elysia chlorotica
CCCCCCCCCCTCTTCCTTAGCATAGAAGGTAAGCTTTGTCTTATCCGTCTCCCTCTTTCCACTTCAGAACCTCCAAAATTAGGAACCCCCTCTGCCTTGTAGTAATAGAATGAACCGGGAAAGGATCTCGCGTTCATCTTCAGCGTTTGTCTTCTGTCAATGTCGCCTGTCGCCGTATAGAATCCCTCAGGGAAACCTAGGAGACGTTAAACTTGGATAGAGGGAGTGAGAGAGAAATGTTTTTTTTCCACGGACCCACCCCCTATCTTTTCTCCTGCATTATTCTGTAAACTTTGATACAGGACTGTACATGTGCGTAAATGTGTGTGTGTGTGCGTGTGTATATTCGTGTGTCCAGTTTCGCATAGATGGAACGATTCATAATTTTCATTCCAGCCTGCTGATTACGTTTGTTCGGTCTCGTGGCTTTTTTCTTCAATAATGACATTTCTTTATTATAGAGTCGAATGTGTTTTCCACAGCGCCCTCGACTGCTCTCTGCCCCCAAACTTTTTCTCCGCGTTATTTTATTAAGTTTGGGCTGAACGTTTTTTGTGCGTGCAGTTTCGGAATGGAACGTTTTATAATTTTCCTTCCACTATGCTGATCACGTTTGCTTAGTCTCGAAGCTTTTCTCAGGTATAATGAAATTAGTGCATCAATGGTTTCTGGTCTCAGTGTATTTTCAGTTTACCAACAGCATGAACTTCTGTTGCATTATGGGTTGTTTTCAAACCAGGCGCGGAGCATTGCTTGATATGGTATAATGGTGAACTGAGATCTCGATCGTATTTGTATAATTCTACAGGTAATGCGTGTTAAAAAAATGAACAACTGCACATTATTGTAATGAAAATTTCTGCTGTGACAATTATACCAGCTAAAAAATCTAAAATCAATTTCACTATGTAAGGCAATTTATATCCACTTGACTATCTATATAATCTTTTATATATATTTAGTAGACTTTCACGATAAATTTTACACTAGACCATCTAGAGGCAGCAAAGTTATACGAAATTCCTTGCATGTTTAACAGTTAAGCCATGAATATTTCGGATTGCATACATAATTACAGGCGATCTAGCTAATCTGCCTGAAAACCATGTGATGAATATGGGAAACAACAAATATTGAATAGGCCTCCAGATACGTATTTAGAACAACTGTGTATTTATGTCCACAGTAGAATTATAAATAGATGAATATGTGAATTTAAACACATGTAGTTGTTTCTCTAGTCTGACAGTTTAAAAGCATCGGGGGCGGAAGTTACAAATTTATACTTAAAACTATAATGCAAAAGGGTTGTTATTTTACCAGGATCCATAAGTCAAACGAATTGTAAAATGAATCATGACAAGTGCGGTAAATGCTTGCATACGTTTAATCCTGCAGTCTTTGGAAGCATTGCAAATATCATGGTATGAAAATTAAGAAAAGAAGCATCGATTAATTTTAAGCATTCACTCTGGCTATCATAATTATCATAACGATAAAAAAGAGATGCCTGTATTATCTTTTTATCGCTCTGTGGTCTTATTTATTTGGTCTTCTTTTGTTGATTTGGGAAACATACCTAGCTTGTAATCATGGACACATACTTCATGCAAAATTTAAAATAAAAAAAAATAATCCGCTGACGATTTTTCTTTCATCTCCTCCTATACATTTCATAACATCATGGTACAATGCAAACCTTGACAAGCATAAAGAAACAGTGACAATAACATTCCAAGTCCTGAATATTATGCGGTTGTTGAACTATGGTCCGCCATTATTTTACAAAACACTTTGGATTTTTCCTCAAGCGGAGAAAACACAATGACGATATTGTCTGTTTGTATTGATCCCGCGTTCTTACATTTCCTCACAAGCCTATGCTTTGTATGGCCACAGAGAAAGCCCAACAATACTCCTTTTAAACTGTTCTGCTACATAACAATTCTCCATTCCTTGTCTTAAATTCATAAATTCTTTAAAACGGATTTTAACACTCAATATACTGTTCACCCGTAAAAGAAAAATTTAAAATAAAATTAATAATGACGGCTAACTCTGGTATGTAATGCGGTTTGTTACTTAATTAATTACTTTGAAGATTTTTTAAATTTGATATAGGCCTGCCATACCCCCCCCCCCACCTAAAGAATAAATAGATTAACAAATAAATAAAGAATAAAAAAAAGAAACAAAGTTTATAACAATATGCAAATGGCACCCTAAAACTAGGCGCAAATTCATCTAACTGATACTCTAGATTTTCAATTTTCTTTGGCTATGCCTGTCACTTTACAATTCTAGCGGGCTCATGAATTTTGTATTAGTTTCTGCCTAACAGTAATGGTGGCATTTTCCCTTCTAAAGCACTCGGCAGGGAAGCGCAGAGACTCACAATGCACGTGCAGCCGGTGCAAATTCAATGAAAAATAACAAGCCCTCATCTATAACCATAGCTTTCCCCTACAAAACAGGATTAAGACCAAATGCATTATACATTGCACTTGATCCGAAGCCGTATTTGTTCTTAAAATGTCTTTTTTCCGTTGTCAGCTTAACCTTAACATTTGATACTTTGAAAAGGTAGGTATATGTTTTCAATGGATATAATCATTTAAATGTTATAACTCTTTTTATACACGACAAGATCTTTAAAAAATCGAACTTTGTTTTTATTCCATTCAGATCAAATTTAACAGTAAATGTGGAAAGAAACTGTTTTCAATTTTTGCATTCGGTGTCGCAATTTACACACAATATAACAAAACAAAATCGATAGCAAGAAAGTCCCTCTTTTAAAAACTAAATGGAAAACCTATGTTTTGTTCGTTAACCCATTACGTTTATGCCAACAACTGTTTTCATATCGATTCTAACGTTCGAGTTTAAATTATTTAGCGTCCCTAGCAACGCAGGTGGCGACGGCCCCAAGGTTGTGAACGCCTGAAACATGTAGGTCTATGAAGTAATGGTACCAGCCATCACTGGTAGGGATGCTGAGGTCATGAGAATCGTGTCCAAGTAAGACATGTATTTTGTGCATCGCAACATCCACAACAACAACAACAACAACAACAACAACAACAACAACAACAACAACAACGAAAACAACAAACAGCAACAACAGCAACAAAGAATAAACAACAACAACAACATCTACAACAACAACAACAACAACAACAGCAACAACAACAGCAACAAAAACAACAACAGCAACAACAACAACATCCACAACAACAATAACAACAACAACAACAACAACAAAAATAACACAAGTATTAACAGCAATGACAACAACAAAGACGACGATAATAGCAACGACGGAGACAACAGCAACAGTAAAAAGAAAAAGAAAACAATAGAGCACCATTATCACTATCACGATAATCATATAAACAACAACAAGAAAATGTATACTATAAAATAACAGCATCAAGAAGAAAAAGAAGAAAAAGAAGAAGAAGAAGAAGAAGAAGAAGAAGAAGAAGAAGAAGAAGAAGAAGAAGAAGAAGAAGAAGAAGAAGAAGAAGAAGAAGAAGAAGAAGAAGAAGAAGAAGAAGAAGAAGAAGAAGAAGAAGAAGAAGAAGAATCTCAAAAAATGTGCAAAGATTATTATAGGGAGATTCTTTAAAGCGTGGAAAAGTATGAATTCACCTATCATTTGCAACATATGGCATGGGCTTTTAAAATAAACATTTTTTTGCTAGAGGATGTTCTAACAACCATATGTTCTTTATACAAAACATGAAGCAAGGCAGATTTTAAATGTCATGTAATCTTTTTTTCATAAATACCTCGTAGGCATTTGAAATCTGATATCAATTATCATTTTACATGTTAAGAATAAATATTCATCAATACTCATCATTACTTAGAGATTTGAAACTGAGTTTTGCTGATACTACGTAACTATTGGTAGGGCTAAACACAGTATTATGTGTTATTTATTTACAATCTTGAAAAACACATGTATATAAATACGGTCTTTTAGAACAATTTCAATGTGTCTCAATTGTGCACTTCGAAAACGGAACTTACGAAATTAGCCTGAGACTGTAAGGACACGCCGCCAAATTTGATTACCGCTAATTTAAAAAAAAAAACCCACCTCATTCAAGGTTTGGCTCTTATGCAAAAATTGTTTCAAAACTCTTTTGATTTTTTTCTTCTATCCCGATGCCACACAAAAGTTTGAGCTTATAGGTACATAGAGTTGGGTTAATTTAAACAAGAAATTAATAAGACACTCTAATACTATTGAGACTGTGGTAGATATAATTAGATCTAGGGATCTTAAAATACAACAGTTAAAAGAAACAAAAAACAACAACAAACAGCTAGATAATAATAGTTTATGTCCACATGAAAGGGCTCAGGACAGACGGCCGAAAAAAAATGCAAATGACATAAACAAGGATCGAACCCGCGCCCTCAATGCGGGATATTATCTATTCACATTTCAAGGCAGTGGTCACAAGGTACATTAGACCTACGTTTTCTTTTTTTCTTTTTTTGTAATTGCTTTTCCCTCACTGTATAGTTCAACAGGCATTCAGAGTTCCAATCGATTCCTAGGTCGCCTATATAGTGTCTAGATCAAGTTGATAGCGTGTTGGGAGTGAAAATCAGTGGAACATAGGCTTGGCAGGAAACAGGTTGTCCTACCGACGTAAAAAGTTAACTGTTTGCGTGTCTAGCTACATATTGCGTCAGTGTCGGTCCAAAGGAATATGGACTCATGTTTGACGCATACTGAAGACAGAGCAATGTAACACCTTGATTGTTTTGGGTCTGTCCATCTGTCCCCTCATATTAAGCGAGCGTTTTTCTGTTTTAGTAAATTGGCATGTAATTCTACCTAAGGATGCCTGGGTTTGAGTGAATGACTTTAAATACTGAAATTCAGAGGGATAACGCAATTTTTTTGCTACTGCGTTTTCTGTTAAAAGCAAGATGACTTTCTTTCTCGCTTCACTTGGGGTGCATTCTGTTTAGCAGTTTGGCACCTCGCCTACGCATAGTTTATTTAGACGTACCAATACATGCTCTCATGTTCTAACATCTCATCTTACTGATGCCATAGTGCAAAGAAAAGGGTGAGAGCAATAAAATCGAGGCTGAAAGAAACAAAATGATGAATGTTACAGAGACTCAAAGAGAGGGATGAGAGAGAATGAGAGAGAGAAGAGGGAGATATATAGAGAGAGAAAGAGAGAGAAAAGAAATAAAGGAAAGAGAGAGAGAGAGGTGTAACGAAAAGAACGGGCTCGTATCATTTGAATATTAAGTTCTACAACAGAGACCTAAAGAAAAAGTCATATGACGTAAGCACAAAACAAATCTGCTACCACTAATGTCGGAAAAAATCCAAGACCTTACTAGCAAAAAAAGAAAAACAAAAACAAAAACAAAAAACAACAAAAAAAACCCACACAAAATAAACTGTTAGAGCTTCAATTTAAATTTCAAGGATATGATTCTTTATAACAAAATTCACTGCTATGAAAGATTAAAATGAACACAACTACATTTGAGTTTTCAGAACTGAAAATCCACTTCAGGTTGATAATTATTAGCTTATAAGTGAAAATTTTATGTGCTTCATTTAGTAAATTATACTACCTCAACCTCCATGTACTATTTAGCGAAACGATTGCAAGCATAGCAAAGATAACTTGAGAGGGGTTTAGTACTATTATAAAACTTGCAATTCAAGCTTTTGCGAAGAACGGTGTTTCAATCACTTACTACGTGCAATGTGTACCAATGTTGAAAGGCTGAGAGGACCTGGTAGTTTCATCCGTGCTCATTCATGTTTGGCATTACCGTAATCGAATATGTACAAGATTAATAGTGGGCAGGTGTCAATAGCACAACCACCCTTGCAGCTCCTACATTACTCATTAGGTCCCAGTTTCTTCCAGGATCACTTCCCTTCTGGCCCACTTTGGTCTGGAGTAACTAGGATAAGCTACCTATCTAGATCTACACGAAACATAGAGTGGGAGCTGAGTACTTACGGGTACATATTTTTCGTTGGAGAAGGAAGAGGGGAAGAGTGAGAGAAAATGCAAGAGGGAGAGAGAACGAAAGAGGGAGAGAAGAAGAACCAACGAAAGAGAGAGAGAAGGAGAGTGAAAGGGATACAAACAGGTGGATATATAGATAGATATGTAAGATAGATAGATAGGTAAATAGAATATAGATAGGTAGATATATAGATATATTACATAAGTATATATAAATACTCTGCAGGAGTTATCATCAAGAATTTATTGAGACTGCCACTAATACCATTACTAACACCACTATTAACGTTATTATCATTATCATTGTTTCCGCCACCACCGCTACCCTCTGTCTGTTAATCGGTCTGTCCGCCTATAACGAGTTTCTCTTTCTCTCCCTGTATTTCTGTCTGTCTGCCTGTATCATCGCCCCTGTCTGCCTGTCTCTCCGTCTACCTGTTTGCCTCCATCTCTCTCTCTATCTCTCTCTTTCTCTTTCTCTCTCTCTCTTTCTCTCTCTCTCTTTCTCTCTCTCTCTCTCACATCCATTTACTGTTGTCTTGTTCATATTGACATTTCGCTGAGGGCGAACATGTTTAAACGACAGACCACCCGCAGCTAACATTATTTTATTGGTAATATGTAATGTGATCACTTCACAACAGCTTCAGATCATTTCAACACAAGACCATCGATAAACTGAACCGTGAGCCAGCAATACGTTGGAGATATTCTTAGTACCAGAGACCAATACAGTGTTAACCGCTAACCGAGGGCCAGCTGTTGTATTGTTGACGTTGTTCTGTGTCTATAGTCTTCCCTGTTCACGCTGTGTGAGTTATGATATCCAGGTTGGTGAGAGATAGGAAATAATTAGCTGGGCTATTAGTGCAGGCCATTTATACAACATTTTTATGGGTGTTAACGTTGAACCAACCACTAGAGCATGTCATAAATCATAAAATGCGTAATTAGAATGATTTGTTCAAGGCGAACACCAACATCAACTGTATAGAAGCGCTCTAGAAGCAATATAATTTGATATACCATAATGTATTGTCCAGACTTAGCAGCCTTATTATCTATATATTTATCAAGTGTTACGTTTACATAAGCATGTTCTGATAAGTTCAACTGCGAAGCCAAATCATGGAAATTCCACAGTAAAAACATTTCGGAAATAAACACTAGGCGCCACGCTGAGATAGCGATTTTAATACATAATTAAAGAGTATCATCATATGATACTCTATGTACTATACAGCTTGACACGTTTATTCATGTAACAATAGCTTTCATTTTAAATTTATAAAAACAAATAATTAAAAGAGAGAGAAAGAGAGAGAGAGAGAGAGAGAGAGAAAGAGAGAGGAGGATAATGATGGATGATAAGGATGATTGATGATGATGATGATGATGATGATGATGATGATGATGATGATGATGATGATGATGATGATGATGATGATGATGATGATGATGATGATGATGATGATGATGATGATGATGATGATGATGATGATGATGATGATGATGATGATGATGCACAAAAAATACTTCTATTTGCTAACATGAAAATTAAACAATCTGATAGAAAGATAACATAAGGTAACCCCATTTAATTGAACTGATCAGGGTTTTTGCAGACCCCATTTTCCACCTCCTATTGGATCACAGTCGCACACAAACAGCCAGTCTCCGGGAAAAGCAAACTCCGTTATTGGCCCTGATGGCTGAATATACACTGAGCACGTTCCAAACTGATCCTCAGTGTTCTTTAAGGAGGGTATCAGAGAGAGAGAGAGAGAGAGAGAGAGAGAGAGAGAGAGAGAGAGAGAGAGAGAGAGAGAGAGAGAGAGAGAGAGAGAGAGAGAGAGAGAGAGAGAGAGGGCGGGGGGAGAGAGAGAGAAAGAGTGAGAGAACAGAGATAGAGAGAGAGAGAGGGAAAAAGGGGGGGGGGGCGCAAACCGAAAGTCTAAAGCAGTGTGAAACTTATGAGAGCAATAAAGGATTTGCATCTTCATAACACAATGGCACGCGTAGATAGTGGATAAGAAAAATGGAAGAGATGGGAGAAGAATGATTAGAAACACGGGGATGGAGAGGAAGAGGATAGAGAATCGAAAAGAAAGACAGACAGACAGACAGACAAACAGACAGAAAGACAGAGTGGTAGAGACAGGAAGAGAGAGTTAGAGAGAGAGAGAGAGAGGGAGAGAGAAGAAGAAGAAGAAGAAGAGGAAGAAGAAGAAGAAGAAGAAGAAGAAGAAGAAGAAGAAAAAGAAGAAGAAGAAAAAGAAGAAGAAGAAAAGGAAGAAGAAAAGAAATCTTTTGTATCCATAAGGTAAAGTTGCGAATCTTAGCATCCGTAAATAAGTGTTTTGATAGTCGGTAGTATTTAAAGAAACGATGAAGGAATCATTAGCTGACAAATGCCAGTGAAAACTTATTAAATGTATCTACCCGCACAGTAATCGTGGATATATCGTCTGTTTCATTGTATCCAAATAAAACAGTCTTCAGCTGATTGATTAGAAGTAAGAATATAAATAATTTGTTTCGAAGTCATAAAGAATGGATTGAAGGAATCGAGATGCAGATAAAAGAACAACGGTGAGCTAGAAAACCTCAAGCCAAGTTTTTAAAAAAAGGCAAACAACAGAGACTACCTCTAAAATATTATCAGTACTAGCAATGAATCAATATTCTGCTAGTTCCTAAAGACTGTCTGAAGATTGTCTGCAAACACCAGTGTATGCTTTGAGGTCATAACAGCTATTTGAAAAACATGCCAGGCCTAAGGCTCTGGGTTTTTGCTAGGAAACTGTCAACATTGTTATGAGTGCTAGAGTGCGGGAAAATATCGAACATTTCCAAACGGCCGTGTACAAAATTATTTGCATTGTGTGAAAACTATGCTTTATCCTTTTGCGACTTAAAGAGCTCCAACAATGGAAAACACGATTTGAAACGACCATACACATTTTTGTTAAAATCGCTTTAAAATCATGCACTATTATTCTTACGATCTACAGAGCTCGAACAACCGTAAAGTTTTATTTCAAACGTCATTTCGCTTTGGCTGTTCGGTTGCCAATTCTACGATAAAGCCTAAGAATAAACTATTACTATCGTAAATGAAAACACTTAACGACCAATAAAGAAATAACAATGACATATTGATATAACTACAACAGAACTGCTTTTACATTAATGGTACTAGCTGAGTGACTATTACTCTATTAGCAGAACTTTCTGCGCCTTTTCCTCCACCTAAAATTACTACTTATACTATGGGGATATATTTTATTACTTTGTGGGTAAACTTATAACCACGATTGTTATTGCAATACTGGAAACGTAAATTCAATTTAAAATTAGAGGTTCCTTACTCGTCTCGAAAGATTCCCTAGTTGAATAATTGATTTTTATTTCTTGAACTTATCAAAAATTAATGAAGGCATCGTTAGAACATTAGAGCGACTGTATGCTTGTATACGTGTTACTAGTCTTTGTACTGGATCCCGCACTTGAATCATTGAAACCAGTTATATTTGGATCCCATGGCTGTAATGTATATCAAAGATAACTCGTAGATCTAAGAGCAAAGTGAATACCCTGAAAAGCCCACAAGTTCAATAGAACAGTGTGTGTGTGTGGCAGCTCAAAAAGAGAACGTAGGTAGAGGCTTTGATTTTTAAAGAAAATAGAGACTGATAATTGAAACAATAGCATAGAGGGATGAGTATAGATGTGTTCTGTAGGAGAGGGGGGGGGGAGGCGATGGCTATTGAGAGAAATAGAAAAAAGATAGAATACAGTCAGTATCACAATTAGGCCCAAAGATGGATTTTGAACTAATGGGGAGAGAGAGAGAGAAAGAGAGAGAGAGAGAGAGAGAGAGATAGAGAGAGAGAGAGAGAGAAGAGGGAAAGGAGAGAGAGAGAGAGAGAGAGAGAGAGAGAGAGAGAGAGAGAGAGAGAGAGAGAGAGAGAGAGAGAGAGAGAGAGAGAGAGAGAGAGAGAGAGAGAGAGAGAGAGAGAGAGAGAGAGAGAGAGATAGCAAGAGGGAAAAGGTGTAACGTATAGATAGAAACATATACACTGATATGTAGATTAACAGATAAAAAACCAATTTAGATTGATAGATAGTAGACAGAGTGGGTTGGTGAGAGTGAGAGAGACAAGCAGAATGAGACAGAGACAGAGAGAGACAGACAGGCCAACAATCAGAAACAGTAAGGCAGGGCGTTTGAGAGAATCCGTACGCTCAAAATTGATAACTTACTTCGTTTTGTGTTATCGTATGAACAACAGACAAGCAACATAATTAAAAAAAAAACAAATACCAAAAGCAATGAATCACAGCGGTTGGTGACCGGGAAAGTTTCATTAATATTCCATCTGTCTCTTGGCGTGAGTCATACAGATACAATGATTCATACACACACACACATGATAGTAGAAATTATACAGGTTGTTTACTGACTATATTATTTTGCATACAACTTTTTCCTGCTGTGTTTGTAACTAATCTGAGATGCGTCTAAGTTGCCTAAATTTATGGGTTTAAAGATCGCATTGTCATATCTTAGGATATCGTGAATAGTACTGTTTAAATTTCAAGAGTAAAGATGTTGATTATTATGTGTTTTAGACAACGATACAGAAAAAAACTTCCCGTATAATAGGACCTAATCTTCTAAGTGCGGCTTGTATGAGGCAATTATTTGTATACTAGCCAATGCCCTGTTCTTCCAACAAGTAAGTTTTGTTAGCAGTTACATTTACACAGACAATAGAAAAATTTACTGATTAGTTCAGCATCCAACCTTGTGACCCCATTGGAGCAATAAAACGCTTTTGTTTCACCTTTAAATTGTAATGCTTCACAGTGAACACAACTTTGGCCAAGGGGTCCTATGTTTATTTCATTTTGGAAATAATAAATGTCGTAGCATAAGGCTAATCGTTGATCTGGTATCGATTGAGGCAATGTGGCTGGGCCATTATCATAAGATCTGGATCTAGATTTATTGCCGATAGATTCTTGCCGTTTTCGTTTTGCTGTAGACATTCTCTTCGCGTTGTTTGTTTTTCGACCCAAGTTGCTTTTAGTAGGAGTGGGCATGATTAAACTATAGATCTAGATTCTACACATCACCAACGAACCGTTATCCAAACGCAAATCAAACAATGCGCCATTTTGATTTTCAGTAGGCTACAAGAGTGAATGTAGGCCTGCAGTAAATAAATGGCAGGGCTGTGAATGTATGAAACTGATCTGTTAATTAAAAATTGATTAGGCGTTGGTGTTATTAGTTTTATGACTCTAAAACCTTCTTTGGCTCATTTGTAATTTTGCTGTAAAATTTTGGATTTTGGGGTGGAGCGGTTTGCATTTGATCGCATGTAGGCCTATACGTTTGAGACGAAGGCAACTATATTTTAGATTTTAAACGCTAATAAGCGATTTCGAAGCTGTAAACATCCCCAAAAGTCAAACAGACAGTCCACCCCCAGCTAGGTAGGCTACTTATCTAATCATTAACCAAATCTAGTTTTTTCTGTTTTTATACTTGTTTTTAGAACATAATACGTTTTGTTCAAATCATTATTAATAGTAAATTCCAGTAAAAAAATGTAACACTTTTTATTTTCAATCAAAGCTAATATTATTCACTTGTATATAGAAAGGACTATACGGTTCGCACCAGGAAGGCACATAGTATGCAAACTTGGAGAAAACAAATAAAAAGCATGACATGTACATTTTCCTATTTTTGCTCTCAAATTTTCATAACTAATATTTTGTGACATAATTTATTCCTAACTCGTTTCTGTTCACATACATAACCTTGTCAGGCATCGCAGGAAAGATTGAAATTTTCCATTTCCTCAGTACTATCAACTACTTTCCTACTAAATCTATGCCACCCTTTACCTTTTCTTCAACATAACTCTACCTCAGACTCTGCAACTGAAACCAACACAATAGCAAGATGCATGTAATGTACAGTGTTTGGGGGGAGGGGGGGTGTCTAACATTCTTGTACTTATTCAACCTATGCCACTCTATCTTTTCTTCAGGATATCACCAGTAGCTACAGTTTGGGGGGGGGGGGGGTCTAACATTCTTGTAATTACTCAACCTATGCCACTCTATCTTTTCTTCAGGATATCACCAGTAGCTAAAAAAACCAGCACAATAACAAGATGCAGGTTGTGTACAGCGGGGGGTCTAACACCCCGACCCCGTCCCCCCGGCTCCAGAGGAAGACGGGCTACGGCCGCCCCGTGATGCCAGGCTACATGACGCACGTCCACCCCCAGATCCTGGTGCACCGGTCCCGGGAAAAGCTCACGGAGGGCGACACGACGCTCAGAGACTCCATCCCCGCCATGAGCAGGGGCGTGGCCATCACGTGTCTCGTTCTGAACCTCGTCATCCCAGGCTCGGGTGAGACTCGCACTGACTGTCTTATCTGTCTCAACCTGAGAGGTCTTAGTTATGTACGCTTAGGTCTCAACCTATCCTCCCTTTCCACTTTAGAACCTCCAAAATTAGGGAACCCCATGCATGAGAGGACCAGCCTCTTAGTAATAGAATAAAGCAGCATAGGATATATCATGTCTTGCCTTCATCCTGAGCTTTTGTCTTCTGTCAACGCCGCCTGTCGCCGTATAGGATCCCCCAGGGGAACCTAGGAGGCGTTAAACCCGGAAAGAGGGAGAGAATTCTCTCCCTCTCTTTATAGACAACAAAAGACTTGCACTGCCTCTAGGCTTAGCATCCTAGGGGAATTACGCCTTTGGATATGAAACAAAGAGAAAAAGCGCATGGGGAAGTGGGCGGACTGGCGCAAATAGTATACCGTTAGGGTCTCAATCTGAAGGTACCCGGTTAAATCCCACAATTGTTCCATGGTCAGGCAAATTTAGTTGTCGAATTGTGTCCCCTTTTGGTTAGGGCGGAGTCCTAGTTTTTATTCCAAACTGTTTTGTTTATGGCCAATCACAGTCAATAAGTAGGCTACCATATTTATCTGGACGTGAAGGTACCAACCACCTCAGAAAAAATTCCTTATTTTTATTTTTCCCATAATCTGTTTTGTTAATATGGCCGATGAATCCAACAGTCATTTAAATAAGTAGGCTACCATATTTATCATGAGTGAAGTAGAATTTTCAGCCCGCTTAGTGTCAAAGCAGTAATGACAACCAGACACAAGGTTTAACGGGCTTTGGATGATTTTCATAAAAGCTTCGAGTTCTTTGAAAACCCAAAATTAAAATAAAAAGAATTAACACGTGATTAATGATACATGTTGACGTTTTGTTGGTTTAACGTCCAACGTCAACTCTATATGGACTACATTGGGGACGAGCTCCAAGACTGACGTCTGACAATTTTTTGTGCTGCACATTGTCGTTCACATAAATCTGGCACCGATCTAGCCAGTAGCTGTTGAAATCTTGTGTCGAAAGCCGATGTTCTGTTCCAGGGCTACCAATATCAATATAGCTATCTATATATCTATCTATCCCTCTAACTCCTTTCTCTAACTCTATGTTCGCTTATTTGCTTCAATTTAGTCACCATATCATGATATCACCACTGGCCACGAAATGCATATTTAATTAAATCCACCAGTCAATCAATCATTCAACCTATAATATCCATGCAAAGTGGCATCAAGTCTCTGAAATCCCCATTTGGCATCAAACACCTTTTTCAAATTAAAAATTTAAACACCCAATCAATCATAACTTATCCTCTCCGGGCACACTGTTACCGGAGCTCTCTCTCTCTCTCTCTCTCTCTCTCTCTCTCTCTCTCTCTATGTCTCTGTCTCTCTTTCTCTTTCTCTCTCTCCCCCTCTCTCTCTATCTTTCTATATACCCCCTCGCTCTCTATCTACCTATCTATCTCTCTCGCTATCAATCTATATATCTTATCTATCTTTCTACCAATACCTCTCTCCCTCTCTCCGTTCTCTCTAACTCCATTTTCAATAACTTTATTTTAATCACCAGATCATGATAGCACCACTGGCCACGAAAGGTCTTTTTAAATAAAATCCAAACAGCCTATCAATAATACAATCTATAATCTTCAGGCAAACTGACTTCAGGGCTCTGATATAACTATTTGCCACAAAATACCTTTCACAATGTTCGCAACAATTTAAATTTAAACAGCCAATAAATCATTAAGCCCTTAACCTTCCATGGCCAGGCACTCTGATCTCAGGACTTTCCGTGCTGTGCTGCTCCCAGGTGCGGCCCAAGCACGACTCCAAGCGCCACTGTATCTGGGTCAACGCCGGCGTGGGCCTCCTCCAGTTCCTCCTGACCTTCCTCTTCCTGCTGGGCTGGATATGGAGCATCACCTGGGGCCTGGCCTTCTTGGCCGTCTCCAGTAAGAATAGAACGCTTTGTGGTTGTTTATATGTACACTTGATATATTCTTTTATATAATAATGATATAGAATAGTAAGCTTGCGTGCTGTGTATTGATTTGTAAATCTTAAAGCTGCACTTTATTTTCTTTTATATTTTGGGCCTTGCTATTCGACTAGTTTTTTTAGTTAACATATGTTTCTGTTCTCTCGCTTAACAGAACAATTTTACCATAGAGATGGGGAGAGGCTCTCTGATGGAGACGGTACAAAGAAGCGCTCTAAAGAGCACGCCGAGCGGTACGCTGGCCCCCTGCATTCCCTGCAGCAGCACGGGCAATCACCCGCCGGAAGCCGGGCAGGCAGCTGTAACAGTCTCAACAGAATCGCCACAGACAACGCACGAGCAGCCCACGATAAAGACGCCTATCACCACAATCAGCATTACCACCACAACCATGAGACTGATAGTCACAGAGACCACCGTCACCATCATGATCAAAATCACCTCCAACATTATCAGCGTCAAAGCAGTGGTGCGAGAAACGTTCCGCATAACACGCATCATGATGGCAACAAACACCAACACGACTCGAGACAAGATAATCAGCACCAGCGTCAGCATCTTAGCACTCAACAAAATCATCATCATCATTGTCATCAGCAACCTCATCATAATCATGAACAAAATTCTCACGCTCATCGCAACAACCACTATCAGCAGGAGAAGTCAAAGTTTCACGAACGCCTCTGTCTTCATCCAGATGCTAATGATGACATTGCAGTCATACCACCAGAGGAGCCTGGGTCCGAATCAGAAGGGCTTTACACTGAAAGGCAGAACCAAAGTAGCTCATCAGCCATCTCTGTAAAACATGCTTCAAGCATAGTGTCTGCTGTGTCGAGAGGTACTGAAGAAATGACAAACAATAGCGTTCTTGCGAGTAAGACTCTTACAGAAGACAAACATGATGCACCTGGCGTCTCACCCGTGCCAACTCTCCCGAATGCGGTTATTTCTGAATCTGAAAGTGCAACTAACTCCACGCCCGTCCTGACAATTCCTGTCCCGCCACACCCCCACCACCACCAGAAACGGCGCCACAATGAACACGTAGCTTTACAGCCAATCATAACGTTGCAGCGGGTGCCAGAGAACAGCCCTGACTCCCACACGGACGGCGTCCTCAATGCCAGGGGCCCTTATAGCCAGGCCCCTGAGGAGAAAGTCATGCGCGCCAGGACACGCCATGAGAAGATGCTGCAGCGCAAGATGAGCGACAATGACTTGTCTCCATTCGTACTGACCAATCAGCAGCTGGCGGCGATCGTCATCCATGACCTGCCAATCCAGGCGCCGGGCCCCTCAGGTAGCGCACAGGACCAGACGGGGGTAGAAGGCTTGCCAAAGTGCTAAAATAACTCATTTATCAAACATGATCTTATGAAAATATATGAACTAAATTAGATGGATCGTCTACCTGACATATTATATATATGAGCCTGTACAAAGTCGTTCAAACTGAAATTTATCTGCTTCAATTTACCTTTAAGATATAAGAAAGAGCACCTGTATTATCAATACTTTTTTATGAATATTGGAAAACAAAAAGCAAACGTATTGTGATTTTCATTCATGCATAATTTGTGAAATTGTACATTTATAGCTATGGTGTTTGCAATATCATAACATTTTCGCTGAAGTTTTTGGAGAAGTGCTTAATAAAAGACAACCCAAAATCGTAATTTCAGATCATAATTTTAATCACAGAAAAGTCTTTACTAACCAGAATACACAACAAAGAAAAACGTACCATATTAAATTAGAAAAAGATAGAAAAAACTCATTAGGTAAAATTTTTACCTGATAAGTTGTTTCTATCTTAATGTTGCTTCATTGTATTTAGCGGCGGATGCTAAGGTGAACAAATTATCAGTGCAGGAGAAAAGTTTATATACTCTTTGACAGAGTGTTTGGGGGGAACAAGATAAGAGTTCATTTCTTGGCAAATGGCACTGTTAGGTAGGTTGCCTCAACACACTTTCCTTTCCTCTCAGCTAGTAGTGCCATTCAGGTCTAGGTTCAATAAGGAAAACCAGTTAAAATTCGTCCAAGTTAGGGATTGAACCCATCATCTTTTCAAAAATGATCCAAAGCCCTCACTATTTCACTAACGTCACCACAAAGGATACAGCATTAAAAATACTGCTGCCAATGATACTTGAATGCTGATGGTTTGTTATATAAGTTTGTCACGTACTGCTTTCTGAATATGTATCTAATCGGTAATTTGTTGATAACAATTGTTAAAGTTGTAGACAGGATACTAATTTTAAGATATCAAATGTTGTATTGTAGATTACAGATTTATTAGAATAATTTATTTTTTGGCATAGTGTTATTAGAACAATTTATTTATTAAAAGTTATTTAGAAAAAATATTTATAATATTAACCATTGTTATTTATTTTTCATGACCAAATAGTTTAAGAAATTTAGCAACTATCTTCAAGCATTCCCTTTCTGTGTTTCTCCTAAAGAACAAAAAGGCATATCTAAAACTTAAGAATAACTCAATAAGAAAACTTGATAAATCAATATTGATAACTATCTCTTTCAAGTAAAAAACACACAAAAAAGTTTAAGGCAAAACTGTAAAAACATATCAGATAAAGAAAGTGTGAAATTTTTCTAGAAAATAATGAATTGGTTTTTTTTTAATAAATCGAACCTTCAGTCATGTGATAAGGGACCGCCTCCTTCTACCGACTGCGCCCCTTGCCCCTCAGCCAACCCCTTGTAGAACGCGATAATGTTTGAATGCTTCTGCAGAGTTACCAACCCTACACTAAAAACTTGCGTATTTTCTTTTGTCTATATTCATTCACTTTAAAAGCTATTTGAGTTGGTAGCTGTGATTTTGTGGAAAGAGTTCAAGTTTCAGTGCAACGGACTTGTATGAAAATTTGATCAAGAAATGGGATATGGATTAGGGGCTTTGAAGAAGGAGTGCATTGCACTTTCACCACACTAAGGCTTCTGCTTTTCATTAAAACAAAGTTCACTTTTCTTTAACATGATGCGGCTTTTTATTTTTGTTTTTTCACTGAAATCGTGAGAGGCGAGGATTTTGTAGTTTTTTATGTTATTAGCAAATGTAAATTGATTTTAGTGGAAAATAATTTGAAACGAAGATTTGTTCAGAACATTATTCAGGTTAAACTTTTTATCACCTTGGCCATATACCCGTATTTCTCTTTGGTTATGATACGCACACCGACATTTTAATTTTTGTCCAAATGCTGCTGTGGTAAAAAATCAATTAGGCATGGCCATATCAACCTTGTGGTTTGCTTTGAGGCGCAAGATTGTATTGATCTCAACCTTAAATGTTGGTCTAGTTTCGGACCACCCATCGCGTGTGGATTTGGTCTAGAAGAGATAAATAACAGAAACCCAGAAAGGATCAGGCAAAGTAATTAAAGTTCAGGTATTTATCGTAATGAAAATTTCTTTAGTGAAGATGGCACTATAAAAACTCACCCTTTTCCTCATTGTTGTAATCAACAGAAGGATCAATACTTATAATTATATTTCGTCTTCAACAATGCATTCGAAATGTTTGCATGCATACGATGCTTTAAACAAAAATGGTCGACTTTCGTTTAATTTTTTTCTTATTGCAGCTATAGGAAAAAGTTCTTGTCGATTACGGTTTATCAACATATATGACTTTTTTAACGCCTAAGTACAAAATTATAATTATATGCTGCTGTTATGATTTTCTTCGACTGTCATCTTGCCATTTTTGCATTATTAAACATTACAATTTAAATTACGAAAATGTGTCTACATTACATTTTAACCAGTGTAAGTGTTATGAGGTGTACATCTGATAAAGTTATTTTTGTTGTTTGCTTTTTTGTCATGTCCATCACGAGCAACTTTATTTTCGCGGACGAGTGCCAAGACCCTACGTCTGAAAAATTTCCGTGATGGCTCACATAGACAGAGCGGTAATATCAGAGCTTTTTCTTTAAACGATTACATTATTTGATACACACCATACCAGAATTGGCACGAAATCCAACATCATATTCCTTCTCATCAGGGCATCGAACCAACAGTCTTCGAAACAAAAGCCGAGCGCTTTACGGCTAGAACCAATTCGCCCACCATTCTAAAGTTCCAAGGCCCCTTGGGGTTAGAGAGAGGCGTCTAGTTCATTATGAATACGCCACTCTTTTTCAAGCGTCCATTACATTATCACAAACGTTTAACGTTATCAATGTGCAGGTCTTATCAGAGAATCTTTTGGCGATCACGGTCTCTGCTCACATTGTGCCTGCCTTCAGGAACTGTGACCGCCTTATACTATAGTCCTGTTGATCACGGTCTGTGCTCACATTGTGCCTGCCATCAGGAACTGTGACCGCCTTATACTATAGTCTTGTTGATCACGGTCTGTGCTCACATTGTGCCTGCCTTCAGGAACTGTGACCGCCTTATACTATAGTCCTGTTGATCACGGTCTGTGCTCACATTGTGCCTTCAGGAACTGTGCCTGCCTTATACTATGGTCCTGTTGATCACGGTCTGTGCTCACATTGTGCCTGCCTTGAGGAACTGTGCCTGCCTTATACTATAGCCCTGTTGATCACGGTCTGTGCTCACATTGTGCCTGCCTTCAGGAACTGTGAACGCCTTATACTATGGTCCTGTTGATCACGGTCTGTGCTCACATACATTCTAAAGTTCCAAGCCCCTTGGGGTTAGAGAGGCGTCTAGTTCACTATGAATATGCCACTCTTTTTCTAGCGTCCATTACATTATCACAAACGTTTAACGTTATCAATGTGCAGGTCTTATCAAAGAATCTTTTGGCGATCACGGTCTGTGCCCACATTGTGCCTGCCTTCAGGAACTGTGACCGCCTCATACTATGGTCCTGTTGATCACGGTCTGTGCTCACATTGTGCCTGCCTTCAGGAACTGTGCTCCTGTGACTCATTATGGTCCTATTGATTATAGATCATTTCATATTATATAACAAAATTGGTGCTCATTGTGGGCTCCCCGGCTCGAATTTCGCCCATCTTCACAGGCTTACTCATTCACTTGAAAATTGCAAACCTTTTTTTTAAACCCCTATGCATCAGATTAGGGACATGCTGACCACCGTTTTTAAAAACCAATATTTTATTAGAACTTTGACATTATATAAAAATTCAATGTACCTCTCCAGCAAAGGTCAATCTGTATTATTAGAACAATGGCTTTCCTATTCCTTTTTGTAAAAGTAGCGCGTTTCAGAAAAAAACAACAAACAAACAAACAACGCACTTTGGCACTTATATAGTAAGACAATAATTTTACCAGAAATAAGAAAAGAAAAAAAGCACTGAGCTTAAAACGGACAAGACTGTTTCGATGTCAAGGGGCATTAAGCTTGAATGGACCATGCAAACTTAACAGCGAGTTCTTGTGATGGCAACCGTAAAAAGGAACACCTGCCTATCATTATGCTAATGGTAAGTTTCATTACTATTTACTTGAACAATTATAGTTTAAAATACCCATAATCGGGGGCCTAAGCTAACAGTTTCATTGTACTTATTAATCGTACAAATTATGTTCGAAGGTGTTTAAACAAATGAAAACTAATTTATATTATTGGCTTATACTTTACATTAATGTGTTTTCTTTTAACTGATATGTGAGTACGGTTATGTAAAAAATATAGTATTATTGTTTTTTTTTTCGTTTCAATATTAAAGGAGAAAAAACAAAGACTGGCGTTTATTCAGTTGACTAAGTTTTCGAATTAAAACAATTTTCATCGCCAACATGGCATGATTTAAGCTTTGGTGGCTGTAGGAAACACTTGTTTTTTAAAGTTGAGACAAATATTACCAAGAATCAAAAATAATCTTTATATGAAATCATGCAAATGGCTTGGAAGATTTACCAAAGACTCTATGACTTCATGAATCTATCAGCATTGTTATCAATTGTATGTTTTAGTGAACTATCACTTCAACAAACGGAGATGTCGATCTCAGTAGAATGGGATGCATGTCATACACAAAATACTGTACAATGCCCAGACAGGTAATGTTAAAATAATTATATCTACTTTGCATCTTCTCCAGCCCTTAAGTATATAACTTTCCCTGACAGCTTCGGAATTATTTTATTGAATCTTAAATTTGTTTAATAATACAAGTAAAACGCTATGATTGAATTCTGAGGAAGTTAACAAAAGCATGAAAGTGGCAGAATATAAACTGTGAGTCGCAGTTAGAGATGTACATTTAACAACAGTTACCGGACGTAGTTGGAAGACATGCGCTCTACTTCCGGTTTGAGTGAGCTCATACAACTAAAGTTGTGAGAACTGCTGGGCGACGCGGCTACTTCTAGCCTTATAATGAGCACATACACAAACAACAAACAGAAACAAATAGATCTTCTACAACATGACAGCGACACGTGTCTGCTTCTCGAACATGTCTCTTATCTTGCAACAAAGTGGAGAAAAATTAAGCAAAAACTCTTTCTTCATTGAAGCATCATAGGTTAGAATATTATTAGTGTGGGCCAAGAAAAAAACAAGAAAAAAGAAAAAAGTACGAAGTTTTCTTTAGAGGCCATTTTAGCAAATCAATATATAACAATTTTGTGTACTAGGCTCTAATAGAATATTCGAGTCATAGAACTAAAAAAGCATTGAAAATGAATACCATTTTTTCATTCTAATTGAGCATTACAGCAAAGACTTTTTGCAGCTAAATCCTTAACAAGACCTCTTATTGTTTTTGTAGCCGATCTAGAAAGAATACAGACATTTATTTTTTGAAAAAATAATGGAAGCAGTTGACCTTCGGTGAAGTAAGTGCAGAAAGAAGGTCAACATATTTTAATCCTATCAAATCAGTAACTAATTAAAATATTTATATTCGACTCGTCTGACAGGTAAGACCTGCGAAAAAAATCTATATGTATAGTAACAGTAAAAACATGGACAAAAATTAACACTTCCATATGATTGTTATTCTTTTTACTTCCTTTATTAACTCAAACTTAGGTGATCCAGATTTGCGATTGTTTCAAAGGATAACATTTTCATTAACAGCCTCTGGGTATCATTTCAAATGTTATTTCGCCTTTTATCACCGATCTTCAAATAAACAAGTCTTGTTAAATTAATACTGATATTTGTATGAGTGCTTTATAATTAAAAAAAAATTACAAACGCTAACAGGCAAACAAACAACAGACACAATTCATGTCAAAGACGATAATTTAAACAAAACACAAAAACACCCACAAGAAAAAAACAACAAAAACCCGTAAACAAAGGTAAAACACAAACAAAAAACCTAACAGAATCTTTTGAGTTGAATTAAATTATGCTCTGCCATACCTTAAAGCTTGTGAGAGATCTTAAAGATGGCTTAAATGTGAAAAAGGTCCCGAGTTCGAATCCCGGCTGTTGCTTTCCCTACTGGTTGGGTCGGTGTCAGTATAATGTGACCGGCTGAGACAGGAGTCATGGTATCCCCGCCCTGTCTTGTGTGTGGCAGCACATAAAATTGTCAGACGGCCGTCTTGGGGCCCGTCCACAATATAGCTTATATAGTGCTGCTGTTGGACGTTAAACCAACCCAACCCAACCCACTCTTTGCAAGTTGTAAGAATTCGGTTAATATTTTGTGCTTCATGCACAAACAGATTGTGCATTGAACGCTTTTACAATGACTTTAAGACTCATAACAAATTACAATCGCTTCTAGGGACCATTTGATGTGCGACTTCAAAGAGAAAAAAACATACGACTTGAAGGAAAAATTCCCCTGGAATCAAAGCAATAAAAGGCTTATTCAAAGAGATCGCCCTTAAAAGTAAAAACTTGTATCTTATTTAATAAGAGAAATGCAAAAAAGAAAAGGATTTTAAGCAAGTATGTTCATCCAATATGCTATCAAATATCATTAAAATTAGCGATAACCAAATGAGTAGTAAATTGATGTTAAAAAAATCAACAAAAAAAATGAAATGTATAATGTTAAAAATCATTGCAAAGGACTTTGTTTACTTATCAATTGGCAAAGTGCATCTGTAAAGTTAATATATTGAAACAAAAAAGACAAGGGGAGAGAGAGAGAGAGAGAGAGAGAGAGAGAGAGAGAGAGAGAGAGAGAGAGACAGACAGACAGACAGACAGACAGACAGACAGACAGAGACAGACAGACAGACATGTATATATAGACAGACAGATAAAGATAGAAATAGAAACATCAGCCATTGTTAAAATCGCTGTTCTATTCTATTTGACTCAATAGTCCCATGAAAAAAGATATTTGTAATTGTCAACATAATACAACATTTATATTTTTTGGCTTTAATAATAGTAAGCATAAAATAATTATAAGGTGTTCTGCTAAAATAAAACCTGTTATAAGTTAATATCCCATTCACATCATAAGAATGGCTCTATAGAATATTTGAGGGTTGTCTATTCAGACAGTAAACAGTAAACAGTGTAAACGAAGCAGAGGCTCTTATAAGGCTGGTGACATAAAGTGTTCTAGTTGTTGTTTACTCTTTAAGTAAAATAAAGCACTTTGTTTTTAAATCCAAGGGAAATAAACATAGCGGCGTCATCCATCTATAATTCAGGATGGATTAAGGGACTTGAAGAGCGCTCTACACTCATTATTTCAGCACAGGAGTTGCGCAAAGGGGAAAGGCAGTTGGTAACTTTTGACAGAGTGCATATAACTGGAAGCAATAAAACATTTTCATAATTTTATCATTGGTATATAATTTCAAAGACAGAGATGCAAAAACATGCATAAAGATATAATTTGAAAAATACTCAGTAACATATAAAATATTAATTGTTATGCTTAAATTTCCTCTGTACCCTGTTGAAGTATTCGCTTGGCAACCAAGAGATTGAAGTTTGGGCTAAGATATCGAACAAAAAGACTAATTAAAGATGCATAGGTGGTATCGTTTTAGTAAGAGAGAGAAAAAAAATAAGAGAAAGGGTGAGACGGAGGGGAGAGAGAGAGAGAGAGAGAGAGAGAGAGAGAGAGAGAGAGAGAGAGAGAGAGAGAGAGAGAGAGAGAGAGAGAGAGAGATAAGGGGAGGCCACAGAGAAAGAAAGAGACAGACTGAGAGAGATAGAGAAAAAACACATAACTTTTTTTTAAAACCTTTTTTTTTTAAACCTAGAGTAAGATAGAGAGGCCAACAGCCAAAAAGAAAGATGAACAGAGAATCTGTCGCCTTGTAAAAAAACCCACAAAAAAACGAGAGAGTCAGATAGCTACAGGCATAGAAATAGAAAGGAACGATTAAAGGCAGTGGGACAAAAGTGATGAGAGAGAAAGAGAGAGAGAGAGAGAGAGAGAGAGAGAGAGAGAGTCAGGCAAATATGCATATTGACAGAAAGACAGAGAGACAGAGAGAGACTACAGACATAATATTTACACACATATAGAGAGAAAGATGAGTGAGATAAAGATTAATAAATAGATAGAGAGAGAGGGAGAGAGAGTAAGAGCGATTGAAAGAAATAGATAGATAAGGAGAGAAATAACACGCTTGCTCTGTGAAAATACATAAAGCTCAAGACACGCTGACAGTGACAGATGAGCCGACACGGGGAGATGGGGCCCACACCGCCCTACCACGAGCAGGGCCCTACTGGTGTCAGAGCTGGAGTCACTCCTGGGGCGTAACGTTTGACCACACACTTACCTGTAGGACTCGCAGGTACTACTGCCCAATGCTGCGGCGGGGTCAGTCGGTTGCCGTCCAATATTAGCACTATATAGGCTATACTGTGGACGGGGCCTACGTCTTGTGACTGACAATTTTACGTGCTGCCACACAGAATGAATGTGGGTGTTCCTGCACTCTTGTCTCAGTCGGTCATAGCATACTGACACCGATTCAACTAGTAGGTGGCAAAAAAAATGTTTTGACCGATCATGGGTTTCAAAGCGGGGAGCTGCTGATAAGAACACCAACGCTGCAAGACCCGCAAATTAGAATTTTATTTTATTAACCTTTTAGACAGCAAATTCACGCCATGTTTTCTTTTTTTTTCTTTTATAGCTCACGTGTATTTTAAATACTAAGCAGCAGCGTATGTTGCAAATAAAAGTCTGGAAATTGCAATTTAGGTATTGTGGTATTAAGACATTGCTCTTTAAAATAGGTTACATGTAAATCGAAAGACAACAATCTCCTTCTATTCCCTCATTTTCAAAGATTAGCACAGAGTAGTGAGTTTCTCCTCGATAAAGCACGTACTAAGAGAGGCACAAAATACATTTACCCTGACATCAGTTCAGCGCGACTCAACTTCCTATATACATTACGGTTATAAATTTCATTGTGTGGGCTCATAGGGACACGTTGTGTACATATACGATTTGTTTACCATATTTTCCTTGGTGCTCCATACGTGACCTAAGTAATATAGATTGTATTACAGTGGAACCAAATAAATCTTACATTAATTTTGTGGACTAAAGAAGTGTTGTCTTACTTTCTTTTATCAGATGCCTTAAATTATATTATATCTACTACTACTGCTACTACTACTACTACTACTACTACTACTACTACTACTACTACTACTACTACTACTACTACTACTACTACTACTACTACTACTACTACTTCTTCTTCTATGTCTCTTTATAATGAAACAGATATTGATGGCGATAATTATGCTGATGATCCTGATGACGATAATGATGAAGATGATATTGACGCGAAAGATGATAAGTATTCTGCAACAACAGTGCACGACGACGACGATGATGATAATGATGATGATGATGAAGACGATATTAATGGTGATATCAGGGCAAATAAAAAAGGATTATTGCATCATTTTCATACACACCCACACACATAAAGAGGAACGCATAGGAAGTGCAAGAAGTCATCCTTGTGGCCTCGAGCAAGTATGACAGAGAAGGACACAACACGCGGACACCTGATAGATGAGCGGCTGTCCACCGGCCACGTCTCAGCGCTCAGGCTCAGGCCGTGTATCCCCTGGTACTGCAGCTACTGCAGGAGGCCCGGGACTTCCGTGTGCTACCTGGGCTTAGCATAGAGCTGCTGCTGCGGGGAGCGTTGCTGTTCCCGTGCGACTCACACCGTCTGGATGTCAACGTCAGAAAAACGCTAGAGTGTTTTAGTTTTTTAGCATTTGGAGTATTTTCTGTACTTATTGCAAGGTATGCTTTTAATTTTGGAGGTTCTTTATTTTCATTATGTTATTACTTAAATTTTAGTAAAACTCTGGAAGTTACATCCAAGAGTTTAGTAAAACTCTGGAAGTTACATCCTGTAAATGCGTTTAACAATTTAGTTAGACTTGAAGTTTTAAACTTTCAAACACTTTGAGTATTTCTTTTCTTTTGATAGGTATGCTATAGATTTTGTCTTTTTCATGCTATTTATTTTTTATTACTCAAAGTTTGATGAAATTTAGGACGTTAATTTCTCTATATTATGAGGTTGACAATTAACATGTAAAACTGGAATTTTTAAAATCTCTTACACTTGGGCTCTTATACTAAGTCCTTTGAAAGGTATGCTATTTGTAATTTTAAATAACTTTCATCTCAAGTTTTCATAAGTTTTAGAAAATTACTATGTGTGCATGAGTTGGACAATATTATTTCATTTCAGGTTTAAGCAACTTTGAAAACCAAATTGAGCAATGAACATTGTTTTTTCAAATTGTTGTTTGTTTTATCAAATTTTAATTTATAAAAGCGCACAACTAAACGCAATAAAAATTATACTAAAGCACAGCAAATATAACAAAAACACTAAAAACAATATAGTTGTTTTAATCAGTTCTTTTATCTATGCATTTCTTTTGATCTAAATGATATTTATTTTCATTTTTCATAATTCTAATTTTGACCATCCGACAGATAAGGAGAATTTTAGGAATTATTATCTTAAATGGTATACTCTATGGTTTTATGATAGTCAGAAAAATATTGAGGGGGAAAACCCGGTGTTTGTACCACCTTCCAGGCCCTATGACGTGGCTTTAACGTGGGTTACGAGGAAGACGAGTCATCCTGACAGACTAAGTTTCTCCTACTAGATAGATTTAAGATAGATTCATCGATGGAAACGCTGCCCTTTATGCAACTTAAACATTTCTTCTTTTGTTTCAGTGAATTAAAAATTAAAAATTTGTTCATTGTTATCATTATTTTTTACACTTGCGGTATTTTCCTTCTAACATCAGGTTATCTTATACAGTAAAAAACAACAACAAACAAGCACGTTCTTAACTATGTGCTCATTTTTGTTTGTTTGGTTTGTTTTGTTGCACGGGGAGGGGAAGGGGGCGCACGGGAGTCAGATAGCACAGCCGATAATGACTGGTAAGGAGAGAGTTCACAGTTCGAATCCCAGGTTGTTCGTCCGTCTGCGTATACAATATTTGGAGAACCTATGGGATGATTATTTTCATAATATTATTAATTTGTTAGACATGTTTGTTTGTTTATTGGTTTGTTGCTGTGTTGTTGTTTTTTTCATTGCAATGTTATTTATTCAACGAACTTCTACTTATCTAAAAGCGGATTATGATGGAGAGGATAATTATATCGAAAGTTGAGAGGTATATTTCTGTGACTGCAAAGAGTTACAGAGGACAGTTGCAATACTTTCTCTTTTAAAAGGACTTTGAAAAAAGCAGTTTTAAAATTGTATCATTATCTCTACAGACGTGCGCCTAACTGACAGCGAATCAAGATGCAGAGGTCAGCCAGTAAACCCAGCGTGATCAGTCCAGTGCTCGCCCTCCTACTGGCCGCGTTGACCACCTGCTCCGGCCACTCGGGAGCCCACAATGTCCAGCACATGCAGCAGCAACAGCCCACCAGCTTCTCGGACCCGAACGTCATCGGCGACCCGGCGTGAGTAGACACTGCGTGCTGAGCTATCTAAACGGCGAG
>RQTK01000658.1:95078-108690 GCA_003991915.1 Elysia chlorotica
AGAAAGAGAGAGAGAGAGGGGGGGGGGAGAGTGATTGGTACACAGAAGGATAGAAAGACAAAGAGAAGGAGAGGTGTAGAGACAAACAGACAATAAAGAAATTGATGCAAAGTATAATGTACCTACATATAAAATTGTGATTAAAAAGCAGTTTTACATGATTATAAAGTGGTCATAACATTATTTACTTGTTTTTTTTTTTAATTTTTATTTTAAAATTTTATTGATCAAATTTTATTTACAATGTGGTTTGGGCTTAAAGGTAAAAAAATACATAGTATACAATGTGTTTGAGAAATTGTATAAATTATGTATCATTGTGTACATCTCGCATGGTTAATTAAAACACACCCTTTTAAACTATCTTACCAACATCTTCATGCGATATGATGTTTTTGTTTGAAATGAAATTCTAATACAAAAATGACAATAAAACTGCCAGAATATATGATTTTATCTTTGTGTCTATACCTTTTAGTAAAAACATACGTTTTTATAGTAGATGATTAAGATACTTTATGAATATTCTTTATATACTAGTGTTACATTCAACTTATGAAAAGTTAAAACATCTGCATTTAATGAAAATTGAATGAAACAGCTAATTCATTGTCGAAAGGATTCGAACTAAACATTTAATTATTTTGTGTTTTTTTTTAGTGTTTTTTTTTAAATTCAGAATAGGCAACGGAGTATATACGTAACATGAAGATAATGGCAGTGATAATGATTAACTACTATAATTATCTAAATTTAGCAAAGCAGATACATGGAATAACGAAAAGAAATCTGTGTATACTTTGAACAGAAAAATAATGTAAAAACATTGATTACAGTGAGCAAAGTGTGTACAATACGTTTTTTTACGTATTTGTCGCCTGGGGTTCAACAAAAGAAAAACAATATTTATTTCAATACAACACGCAAATAACAATGATTCAAATGATAAATGTGTACATTATTTATGTGAAAATAGCTGCACCCAAAAAAAGAAATTTCAAAGCCGTAGATGAGAGCAAAGATCAATACCATTAAAAAACATTAAAAAGATCCTGTTATAGTTCGGTACAATGCTGTTGGCAATACCAGAATGCTAAGCTAGAACCGATGGTACAGTACGGTTAGAACAAGAAAAGAATATAAAACGTAAATAGACTTATTCTAAAATAAGTATCAATTATTTAAATCTGTGATAATTTTTATGATAAATAGTAATATCATACGCGCTATGAAATTTAAAACTAAAAAGATATAGAGTGAAATTGTGCTCACCAAGAACAATAGCATGAGAGAAATATGAAAAAGTAATAAGAAGAGTTAAGTTATTTTGGTACATTTATCATAATGAATCGGATGATGATGAGAAGAAAACAGCATTGGTTTATGTTAAACGTCCAAATATGAGTTTTTAAAGTGACAATTGAATAATAAAGCTGGCATTAGTTTTATGGCATCAGCCGTGTTAATCGTAAACATTTTGAGATCATAAAAAGGATGTCGACGATAAATACGGTAATGGCGACACAAAGACAGTGTAATGTTTAAATGATATTATCCATTTTTGTTGGTCTGCAAATGATAATCATGGCCGTGATGATAATATAATTATAGTGAGAGTATTTGGAAAAACACTGTGATGAAAATGATAAAGAAGGCAATTATTGTGGCTTTTAAGATGTTAAAAAATAATGTCCGATATTAAGCTTGATAAGGGACGATAAGTAAAAAATAGATAATTTTTGAATGAAGCAATATAAAATATGCAGAAAATTTTTACCCTGTTTTGTATTATCTTAAAGTTTACGAAAAAAAATTAAATATAGTTTATTCATCTTATTGCCTACCCTTTTAACACCTTATATATATACTTATACATTCTACATCGTAAATAAAACTACAAATCTTATAAATCTTAGTCTTATGCACCGACGGGTGTTTTAAAAGGGAAAATTAGATAAAATTTTAATCCCGATGTGATTGGAATACGGGGCACTAATCTCTCCTGGTTTTGAAACAAAAGTCTGAGAAGAGTTAACTCCTGCAGCAGCCACAACACAAGTGGCTGATGATTTCTACCAAGAAGTTGACGACTTCGAAAATAGCCAGGACGGAGAGGCCGATGTACAGCCCGATGGTACCACCGATATCAGACATGAACTGATCAATCTGCGGATCCACAGCGAAATTATCGTTAGAGTAAAACAACAATCAAATTCTGTCTCAGAATTAGTGCAAGTTAGTGTGTGAGCAGATAAACAATCTAAATGTATTTCAAGATTAGCCAAACAAAACATGTCTGTCTGACAATCAGAGACATTAGTGTTAAGTCTATAACCAATTATATGTCTCCGGATTAGTAAAATTGTGTTGGGTTCGATAAAAAGTCTCTAACCATTAGCAAAACTAAAATTAAATTAGATAATAAAACATCAAGCGGTCTTAGGATTAAACAATATTGTTGGAGTCGACAAACAAAGTACAATTGTCTTAAAATTAACAAAATTAATGATGGAGTCCATTATTTATCAACACGTGTCTCAAAGAAGGAAAAGAATATTGAATATTCTTTGCTTTCCTAAATAATACAGAAGCAAGGCTACCCCCTCCCCTTTTAATCCCCGAAAAAAAGGGAAAAAAGGTAGGACAATGTTGAAGTGCTGCCTCCCAGAGACTTTACTAACGATGATACCACAACGTCTGCCTCAAAACATACAGACATAGGCTGTGACCCGTGAACTATGAAAGACCAAGTCCGACAAATAAATTTGCCCGATAACGGGATGGAATCGGGAACCTTCAGATTGGGTTTGGTTGGTTTTCAACGTCCAACAGCAGCACTGTATAGGCTATATTGTGGACGGGCCCCAAGACAGACGTCTGACAATTTTATGTGTTGCCACACACGACACAGGGCGGGGATACCATGACTCCTGTCTCAGCCGTTCACATTATACTGACACCGACCCAACCAGTAGGGAACGCAACAGCCATGATTCGAACTCGAGACCTTTCGCGTCGGAAGCCGATGTTCTAGCACTGGGCACCGCGCCCCGGAACCTTCAGGGAAGAGGTTTAATTTTCTTACACTTAAGTCGTCTTGCAACTCAAGAAATAAAATGAGCTGAACTAGAGATTGGTAATATTCATATTTTTATAAGTTCAGATTAATTTTTTAGTATTTCCTGCTCCAACGCCAACCCCAATCATTCTACACAATTCGAAGCAGATAATTTTTCAATTTCAGTGAAACGATCACTTCACGGCCCATAAACACCCACCTCATAAGCTGGTGATTCCTCGATTTTCTCGTAGTTCAAGTCCTCATAGTAAATGACGAGCTTGATGAACTCACCCCTGTGGACAAGTTCAGACAATAATTGTGTGATTAACTGAACGGAGTTATCGTTGTTGTTGTTTTATATAGTATTACACATGAAAGCTTTATGGTCTTACCAAAATTCATGTCCTTTGAACCAAGAGAGATAAAATTCAATATTTTTTGTAGATTTGAACAGTTCAGCTTTTTTCTTTCAAATTGAATCTGTATTTTTTCTCTTACATTAATTTTATTATGCAGTGTGAACCCCCTGAGTTAACATAGTCTTCATAATAAAGTATAAGAGATTACACTTTTTAAGCTTTTAAGCTCAAACAATTTATCGTTTAGCATATGTTTAAAAATCTATCTAATTTCTAGAACATGATTGAGGGGAAATGTAAAACGAAAAAAAAAACGATACACTATTGTAACAAGACCAAAGGCCGGCTCAAACCAAAAAAAAAAAAGAAAGAAAAAAAAACCCTTCAAATTTAACTTCATTCAAAGTAAATAAGATTTTCAAGTTTTCTGTTACCCATATACCTATTTTACCTTGAATATTAAGTTTTTAAATTCTATAAAAAAACACATATGAAACAAAAACTAAGAAAAAAAAAGAAATATTACTTACCTTTCAAAAGCTATAATAATTTTCCGAATTAGTTAAATAATTTAGTCGACTTATAAACTAGTATTTTATACTTTCTTTTAACGTTACGTTATACGTTACGTTATACCGATATAACTTCTGTGAGGTAAAAAAAAAAAACCCTTCAAATTTAACTTCATTCAAAGTAAATAAGATTTTCAAGTTTTCTGTTACCCATATACCTATTTTACCTTGAATATTAAGTTTTTAAATTCTATAAAAAAACATATATGAAACAAAAACTAAGAAAAAAAAGAAATATTACTTTCCTTTCAAAAGCTATAATAATTTTCCGAATTAGTTAAATAATTTAGTCGACTTATAAACTAGTATTTTATACTTTCTTTTAACGTTACGTTATACGTTACGTTATACCGATATAACTTCTGTGAGGTCATTATGTGGCTCAACTCTCTCTAAACGCTTTTTAGCACAGGCCCAGTTTTTCAGAAGGAAATCTTTGCACTCACTTGACCTCCTCACTGGTCATACTTTGCAGCACGGAACAATCCTCAGGGCTGCTCTTACACACAGTCTGCACTAGAAGGCTCTGGAAATGCAGAAAATCGTGAAAGAAAAATAGAAAAAACATTGTATTGTCATAATGAAAGCGTTGCTATAATTACAAACAATACTACTACTACTACTACTACTACTACTACTACTACTACTACTACTACTACTACTACTACTACTACTACTACTACTACTACTACTACTACTACTACTACTACTACTGCTGCTGCTACTACTACTACTACTACTACTACTACTACTACTACTACTACTACTACTACTACTACTACTACTACTACTACTACTACTACTACTACTACTACTACTACAAGAAGAAGAAGAAGAAGAAGAAGAAGAAGAAGAAGAAGAAGAAGAAGAAGAAGAAGAAGAAGAAGAAGAAGAAGAAGAAGAAGAAGAAGAAGAAGAAGAAGAAGAAGAAGAAGAAGAAGAAGAAGAAGAGAAAGAAGAAGAATCATAATGACAAAAATAATAGCTTATATACAATAATAAATACATTCCTTTAACCTTTAAAAATATTAACTTGATTCATTACTATAAATGAAGAAAGGGATAAAAAAGAAGTTGAAGATTTCATTAGGAGGTTATGCGAGGAAAATGCAGATCTATATGTCTAGCCACGCTCTAAATACTTGATTGTTAAAAAAGAACCCTTTTCTTGTCGGCCCATGTTGAATTTTAATTTAAAAAGGCCCAGATTACTTACCGCAAAATCTTTATTTGGCCAAGTTCTGGCTGACACAGTCTTTGCAAATGTCTTCTCGCTTGGGAAGGTTGGAAGATGAGAATAAATAAGGGGTGGGCACATTTTTGAAGCCCATTAATGCATGATTATATTATAAAATTTCATTTATACAAAATTAAAAGTTATCATGTTGTAAAACAAAAAATTTAAAAAAGTGACTAACTGCATACAAAGTACACATCAAAATTAAAAGTTATCGATAATGTAAAACTAAAAAATTAAAAAGAAAAGTGACTAACTGCATATAAAGTAGCAATCAAATTTAAAAGTTATCGATGCTGTAAAACCAAAACAATTTTTAAAAGTGACTAACTGCATGTAAAGTAGCAATCACATTACATTTTTATGTGTTTATAAAATAATTAAAGCGCATGTCTATCACTTTTGGAGTAAACTGCATATGTCTCTATTATAGTTTTCATGTTGTGTAAGAGATAGAGCTGATTTGTTCACCTGCAAGGACTATGGCACGACTTGCTGTCCTCACTGTTGTCAAAAGTGCTGGTCACTTTCTGTACACACTTGATTTCTGGAAGAAGTAAAATATACACATGATATATAATACAAAAAACACCCCACAAAAACAACTAACATCTCTAATAATAATATACGAAGACATTTTACCTTTTTCGAGTACGGATCTATGAATGTGAAATACTTACAGATAAGATAAAATAGGATACGCTTTTATTCATCCACAAGGGAAATTTGGGTTGGATATACCAGTAACAACAGCGAAATTGCCATTGACATGAAAGCATTATTAAAGCATAGTCATTGATGACTCCCCCCTCTCTCCTCTTTCTCTCTCTCTCCATCTCTCTCTCTCTCTCTCTCTTTCTCTCTCTCTCTCAAAAACATTCTTTTTTTTTTGGACACATTTCGGCAATGATAAAACTACATTTTTGTATTAAAAATGTTTGGTGAAACCAAATACAAAACAAACAAAAAAACAGAGACAAAAGCATGAAACTGCTGCTTACAAACAGACGCCATTGAATGAAAACAAATGAATACAAGAAGTAACATTTACCAATACCCAGGCTACAGTTTGTCTCTGTGTTTGTCTGTCTGTTTGTTGCTTATCATCAAACGTCAACACAGCACCGTCTCTATTGTTAAGGGCCCCCAAGTCGAACGTGCTGTCACCCACAAAACAGTGCTGGGCCCAGAGGTGCACATCGCGGTAGATTACGACTCGTTGAAAGTCTTATCTTATAGCATATATTTAAAGAGTTGTAAGCTTCATAGAGATATTGTACTTACAGCCCCTGTACTACTCCAGTCTCGGCCAGTCAGATCATACCACTGACACCAACACAAACAGTGCGGAACGAAATCGGGACAAAATCGTACAAACACATTTTTGATTGAACGTGGGTTGGAACCGGGGATCTTTACCACTAATCCCTTCCACCCTTCCCCACCTCACGACCATGTCTCCCCGGCCCCCGTGCTACGGTTGGAACATAACATGCATCCCTTGTGATGGTTAGAGGATAATAGACTGAGAGATGGAGAGAAGAAATGGAGATACAGCAATGGAAAAAGAGGGAGAGTGAGAGGCACCTCCTTCACAGTGTACCGTCCATTGGTTTCATCCCTGCAGTATAACAACTTTGTTTTCTTGTTTTTCTTTGGTTCCCTCTCGACTCTCGTGGTTTACTTATTATGTGCGTTTATTGGTTTGCTTTGCGTTATTCGAGCAGTTGTAGCTATATAGTTTATTTGTATCTGCAAAACTTTTTTTTATTGAAGCATGCTTCCCACCCAGCAACAAGATTCTCAAAGTGAAAACACAATAAAACTAAGCTACAGCTACAATTACAATACAGCAATAACATCGACACAATTCAGTTTTAATTAGTGAGGAAATCCTTTGTGAGCAAAGGTGGAAATTAGGCCGCAACATCGATTACAATATCTATTTCATATACGCCTAGAAAATTAGATATAACACAGGGACAGAGAGCAGGGTGGATAGATGGGATAAATAGATAATAAGAGAGGAGAGAGAGTGTGTGTGTGTGTGTGTGTGAGAGAGAGAGAGGGAAAGACTGAGAAAAATAGAGAGTGACTGGGAGAGAGAGAGAGAAAGAGAGAGAGAGAAAAAGGCAGAAAGAGAGAAATAGAGTGGGACTGAGGGAGAGAGAGAAAGAGAGAGAGAGAGAGAGAGAGAGAGAGAGAGAGAGAGAGAGATAAAGAGTTTGCTTCGCAATATCCACACACACACATGATACATGCATACATTTAATGAGTGCACACACATACCATCAGCACTTGCACATTCTGTCACGTTCTTCAGAGTTTTCTTCAAAAGCTTTCTTGTTTCCTCATTGAGAACGTCAAAGCAGTTGCAAGTAGACACGGTTTTTTCATACAGACGTATGTTTTGGCAAGCCTAGAAAGACAACCAGGATACAATTGGGAATAGTAATCAATATAGAATAGGCCTATATAAAATACATGAAATGTTATTTTTCTGTATAATTTAAACTGACGACCGTCATAAAATACATAAAATACGATAGTAGCAGCAGTAGTATCATTAGTGATAGCGGTGAAAGTAATAGTAGTAGTAGCAGAGTAGTAGTAGTAGTAGTAGTAGTAGTAGTAGTAGTAGTAGTAGTAGTAGTAGTAGTAGTAGTAGTAGTAGTAGTAGTAGTAGTAGTAGTAGTAGTAGTAGTAGTAGTAGTAGTAGTAGTAGTAGTAGTAGTTGTTGTAATTGTGGTTGTTGCTGTTGTTGTTACAGTGCTGGTTGTAGTCCGAGTAGAAGAAGTTATGGAAATGATTCTAATGGTGATATTATAGCTTCATATCACATGCTTGGTGGAATCTATGAGATGTTAAATCTAATACAGAGAGAGAGAGAGAGAGAGAGAGAGAGAGAGAGAGAGAGAGAGAGAGGGTGGGAGAGAGAAGATTTTCTTTTCTTTTGTTCAAAGTTTAGGAGAAATTTGAACTCTAAACACGTTACTTACCGTTCTGGTGTACTTGATATTGTAATTCGTCCTGAATTCATTAGGGTGTGTGCAGTCGCCGTGCTTTCCGCCCAGCCGAGTCAACTCAATCTTTAAAGTGAAACAAACAGAGAAAAGCAAACAAGTGAAAGTGCCATGCAAACCGAAACTTCCGAAAACAACAGGCAAAGTAAACGAAATAGAGAAACATTAATTTTGCATCAGGAGTCATTAAATAATATAATTAAACTCCTAGGCACAGTTGGGTTAATTTGCATTGGTGTTGTGTAGGCTAAGTAGGCTGAAAACAATTTATCCTCTCTTTTCAATTCTATTTGCTGGCAATGCTTCCATTCTAGACGGATCACTTCTACCCTTCAAACGCACACAATATGTCTTCACTTATGCCGATTAGGTGACTGGTTTCCACATAGGGACGACTTGTGAATGAGGTAAATAAACTTTGATCTCATATAACGTCATTTATGTGTCGAGATATTCTGGACGGGTAAGTGGGACAATTGAATGGGAAATAAATTATTCATGAGTTATGCAGGGTTACTGATTTGCCGCAAAAGATGGTGTCTGCGCATTGGAATAAACCTGCCTGACAATATTTTAATCGGTACAATGAAAAAAATTATTCAAAAAAATTGTCTTGCTAGGTTTAGCCCAATCCAAGTCTTTTGCCCCTGGAGAGACGGCGTTTCTACATCTTTAAGAAAACTTAACTACTTAAGCAGCCAAAAAAACAACAACAAACAAACAAACGCAGTCTCATACTATTGGACAGACTTCCATGTAACAAAAATGTTAAATTATTGGTGACTATAGTATAGAACCCCAGTCTCAACATTTTAAGCTAAATCCAAACCGTGTGCACAAGCAGTGACGGCGACTCTACATCTTTATGGATACTTAAGCGTCAAAATAAAAAACCAACCGTAACTTTGTTCTTCTTCTGCGATCATTTTCGCGATGCCCAAATATCTAAAAGTTTCACTTTAAACCTCCTCAATGTAAGAGGCAGTTTGTGCAGGGTTTTTCAGGGTACACGATAAATTCTGTCCAGCGTTGTATCTAAAGGCCGATTTGGCTTAGCTAACCGTATTTTAATTATTATTGGACCCTCCTCATCATAACAACAATATTAAATGGCAAAAATATTGTTTGGAACCCCTGACCATTTTAAGCGCTATCCTAGTCTCTGTTCCAGCCGAAACGGCGATTCCCTCATCTTCAGGGAACGGGTATGTGCCCTGGTCGTGTATGACGACCTGTATCCCTTTGCTGGTGGCAATCCCAGGCACGTATTCGTCAGTCTGTAGATAGAGTTTCAACTCCAGCCCTGCAATTAAATGCATTGTATTTATACGTTGGAAAATATGTTTAGACGTTAATATAATAATATATGATAAAATGAAAAAAAAATATAATAAATACTAAAATAAAAAAATAAAAATAAATAAAAATTAAAGAGAATTATAACTATGGCGAAAACATTCCTCGCCGAGAGACCAACACCCGACAATACTTATACCATTAGTCATAGTTCCGGCGGCGATTTGGTCACTTCTAGTTCTCGTCTAATTAACTAGAAAATGGGAAGACTAGGAAATTTAAATTTATGTCTAAAAGCGCTGGAGTGCGGATGAAACTTTATGAAGACACTTTATTTTAGTTTGCCAGATGTATAATGCAGTCTTCAAAGACATACGGGCAACTATCCAAAACAGCCAAGCTTTGTGAGTAGGGATAAGTAGCTAGAATGACTATAATGGTGTAATTTAAGTAATGTGTCTTTAGTAATATCCACTATTATTTATTTATGCAATAAATGTACTACGCTTTTTTTCTTCAAATATAAATATTTACCAAGCAAGATACATTAAGACATAATTAAGCTCATAAAATAATGTATTTACCGTATTTTGGACCGCTCTTGCGACTGAGAAATTTGTCATACTGGAGTGTGTAACAGTTGCCGAAGTTTGTAGTTAGTATACGGGTGAAGTTCCTGGCAAAACGAAAGACACTTTATTTGCGTCCTGTTATGAATATATAAATCAGTGAAAAAACAGCATTTGGGTTTGCAACGTAATTGGAAAGAAAAAACAACAACTAACAAGGCAGCAGTTTTTAGAATGGTAATTTGACGTACACAATACCAATCTTGTGAAATTAGATTTGCCCAAAAGTCTATGCCACTTTTTTGGAACAGATGTGAGACGTTAAAAAAGTAGAAACGCCACGGTGTCATCTCGTATGCGACCTAAACACTTGCGGATTTAACTTTTTCTTTTAAAGACTAGGGATCTACACCTGGAAGTTGATGCGCATATATACCTGGCAACACACTGTCTCCCAGCAAACGAACATTGCAGCAACATGTCCGATATCTGGTGGCCCATCTGCGCCCGAGTTTCCCTGTAATAAGAACAGACAATCCTCAGGAACATTGGACTGAATATAGGGCCTACCTCGCAATTATGGAATAGAGATTTAACAGCTCATACACATTATATAACAAAGACATTGTTCTATAACATCCAAGAACATTGAAAATGCTTAATGTGTTTTATCCCCACCCCCACGCCCTCCAAATATTTAGAAAGTTATATTGAATGTTGAAATATTCAATTCGATCAAAAAAAAGTGTTAAAGTTATGGTAATGGAAAATGAACTCTTTATATAAAATGTAAAATGTTATCTTAAGGCAAAAGTTGTGTTGATAAACGCAATGAGCAAAGATTGGACAAAATACTCACGGAATATCATTCTGTCCCAACTATGATACTGATTTAAAATAAATAGATCACTATTACCCTTGTTATAAAAACATGTGCTCACTTCAATCAATCGGTGACTTTGTTTCTTTCTTTTGGTAGCAGCGGTTAAAACTACTAACTCATTTATCGCGTCAGTAAGATGGAAGGTCTATACATGCAATCTACAAAGCTTACGGTAACTCCCAGGCGAAGTTTTCCTTGAAGGAATCTTCCATTTCAGTGAAAGCTGATGTTTTGGCTTGAGCCTCCCAGCTGTCAGCGTATTCCTACAGTATGTCAAGTTATTAACATTGTTAGCATATTTGCAGTGTTTCAAATATCATCTGTCTGTTTTACGATATTACCTCGTTAAAACATACACTGTTTAATTACAAGTTGGATACAAATGTTTAATTTATCAGCTGACATTACTTTTCTTTAAAAAAATCAGACGTAGTAAAAAGGATTTAAAATCACTTTGAACTTATGGCAATTGCGGTCTCATTTAAGAGGACACAATAGAACATTATGCAATATCCACACACGAAAAATAATTAAAAAAAGGAAAAAGAACTTATAAAAAGAGTAAATTTTGAAAACAATTAAAAAATGCTGTCTTGTTTTATTTATTTTTTTTGTAACGGTTCTCATAACCTTAAAGCAGCAACAGAAAATGTTCAATTTCATTAATTGGTACCCCTTTCGAATTTTATATCATTTTCGACTTTATAAACAATGACAAACAAAATCAGTCCACATTGTATTTCTTAATGAGAGCTTGTTGAAAAACTATGATGATTATTAAAGAGGAAGATCATGTTTCAGAAACTGGTATAAGTTATATTATTATCATTACTCCCTTATTTTTTAAAAATCAACCAGCACCCAACAACATAAAACTGTAGGTGCTTACGCAAAAATGATTATTTTCATTTTTATAGAATGAGAATCGTTGGGAATACTAGGGAACCAACAAATAGTTCATCTTATCAGTTGCAAGAAGTTCTACATCATTTTTTTAGGTGTAAGCATGGACTATGTGTAATTTTTTAAAATTCCAGTGCATTTCAATATTCTATATAAAATGTTCAAACAAATCATCAGTGTATAATGTTTATATTACAGTTCAGGATTAGGGTTGATTACAAATGATTGATCAAACGGGGTTGCTCAAGAACCGTAGAGGTGGTAGATCTTTGGTAACCCAATTGGGAGGTCACCGGTTCGAAAAATTTAGTTGTCCAACTATGTTCCCTACTGGTTGAACTCGTGTCAGTATTATGTGACCAGATGAGACAGGAGTCCGGTATTCCCGTACTGTCATAGAGTGACACCAACTCAAATTGTCAGACGTTAGTCTTGAGACCCGACCCTAATATAGCCAATTATATAGTGCTGACTATGGACGCTAAGCGAAAAGCTCAAACAGATCTGTACCTGTTGGTAAAAACTTGTGATGGCCTCCTCCCAGCCTCTGGCATCTGTGTAGCCTGTATCGACATCGTCCAGGAAGTTGCTGTTCCGCACTTTGGCACTGATAGAAAAAAAAAATTCATGTTTGAAATGTTTTCATTTCTTATTCATTTCAATAAGGCATAATGTGTTATGGAGGTAAAGTTCTTGATAAACTTATGTGAAATGTCCAGGTAGGGCATGATGAGTGATTTCTCAGCACACACGTGTACACACACAGACACACACACACACACACACACATACACACACATACAGTGACGCTCGAATGAATTCAAAACAATTCCACATACATGTCCAGTAGTTTTTTCACGGTCTTGATTTGATTTCTTACGTGCTAGTGCTTGTTGCTCTTTTCTTTCTTCTCCTCTTATAAAAATCCTCGTCATTGTCACCGAAGTAGTCGTTAACATCAACATCATCGAACTCTGGGATCCAATCATTGAGGTTTGCCGTGAGGTTGGCCGGGTCCACTCTCTCTATCACCGCCTTCAGCTCGTCCGATGCCAGACCAAGCTGGGGGTGTATATATAATGTGTGAAAGCAAGTGATTGAAAACTGTTACTTGTATTGTCTTTTGTTGTTGGGTTCATAAAGCATCTCAGGAATTGTTGGGTATCCCAACATAAAGCCAGCTTATAAAGGAAGGAACTAGGGAGGATGAGCTTTTTTAACATTCGAGTGAAAACTATAAAAAAAACAAGCCTGTAATATCCAAATTCAGTTCACTTTACAATTGGTCACCGCAGTGGGGAGAGAGAGGGGGGAAGACAGAGAGACAGAGAGAGAGAGAGAGAGAGAGGAGAGAGAGAGAGAGAGAGAGAGAGAGAGAGAGAGAGAGGGAGGGAGAGAGAGAGACTAAACATTCTGATAATAACAAAAAAGGTCCTTACCCGAGATATCCTCAGCGGGTTCACGTTACAGATGGTGACTGCAGGAAACAAGAGGGCGTCGAAGGACAGCTCAATGGAGGTTTGTTTCTTGTATTCCAGATACGTGGAGATCAGCCTAGTGGATGAAAAGATGTGAGCTCACCTTAGATATCGAATAATAATAATAATAGTAATAATAATAATAATGATAATAATAATAATAATAATAATAATAATAATAATAATAATAATAATAATAATAATAATAATAATAATAATAATAAAAATAAT
>RQTK01000658.1:114514-130117 GCA_003991915.1 Elysia chlorotica
TTGTCAATACCCTCATGCTGTCTGTCTATCTCTCTCTCTCTCTCGGAACATTCGTTATTTAGAAATCTGCATTTGGGCCTCTTTCTACTTGCAAAGGAATTCCTTCTCTTAACTCTTCTTTTTCTCCCTTTCCAAATCTCTCTGCCTCACTCTAGGTGTGAACGAACTTGCTCGTTTGTCACAAGGTCAACTTTAATGAGAAACTGTCAATTATCTTTATGAAACTATTACTTAAACAAAAACAATCTCCTATTTTTTCTACATCATTACTACTATGGGATGCCGAAGCAAAGTCGCTAATATTCTATAGTTTGTATACAAGGATTAGATGCAGGTGTTTATTCTACGCAGGCCAAGTTCGAAGATAGTCTGAGTAGAGGCAGTTCCCAGTGTTAAAAAAAGCGCGTCTGAGATGTAAGGCTTTACAACTTAAGTTGTGTTTTTTTAATAATCACAGAGACCAAAAGCATGCACAGCTCAGTGGGCAGTGCCTTAGACTGACTACCAAGAGGTTACCGGTTAGAATCTCAGTGGTGCACCAGGCGCTTCAGTAAAGGATTTCCTTGGAAACCTAGGCTTTCGCCTGGACTGGCTGTTCCAACTGCCCCCTCGGGATCGCCATATCGCTGTATACCAGGCCAGTAGGATTATTAGCCAACGACCTACCTAACTAACTGACTAACTAACTACCTACCTACCTATCTACCTAACTACCTACCTGTGTATCTAACTAACTTACCTACCTACCTACCTACCTACCTATTTAACTAACTAACTAGCTACCTACCTACCTACCTACCTACCTAACAAACTAACTAACTAACTAACTAATTAACTAACTAACTAACTAACTAACTAACTGACTAACTAACTAACTAACTAACTAACTAACTAACTAACTAACTAACTAACTAACTAACTAACTACCTAACTGACTACCTACCTACCTACCTACCTACCTACCTACCTACCTACCTACCTACCTACCTACCTACCTACCTACCTACCTAACTAACTAACTAACTAACTAACTAACTAACTAACTAACTAACTAACTAACTAACTAACTAACTAACTAACTAACTTACCTACCTACCTAACTACCTACCTATCTTCCTACCTACTTACCTACCTACCTACCTACCTAACTAACTACCTATCTAACTGACTGACTGACTAACTAACCTGTGGGTCATCACGCCTGCCCCCTCGGCTCCTCCTTGACCGGCCGTTTCGAGCGTCCCCCTGTGGGTCGCCATATGGCTGCATACCAGGCCAGTGGGCTGGACCTCCAGCAGGGTGCGGTTTGAAATAGGTGCTGTAGTGCTGGTCGTAGGGCCGCTCGTAACCACTGCCACCATAGGCAGAACCTGGTTGGTCATAGTTCCCGTTCCCGCTGTAGTAGATGTGCTGAGAAGACATGTCTGCTTCTTCGCTGTGGTTTGATTATAATTGTCTAGAGTACATCTGTCGGTAGTTTGGAGTATAAAATTAGCTGTGGAGAGATAAAACGAAACAATAAACCTTTGCGGAATATCTTTTTGTAGCTCACATATCCTAGAAGCAAATCTGAGGGCAAGGCGAAGACAGGGCAGATCTACAAGAAGGCGGATTGATGACATCAGCGACTGGCTACAAAGAAGGTCCAGCGAGGCAAGAAGGATCGCTCAAGACAGAGAGCTCTTCAGACAGATTGCACGGGAGGCTAAGTCAGACACTACCGACAAGCCAGCATGATGATGATGACTTACCGATTTAATAAAGTAGACCAGGGTGCAGACAGATTGCACGGGATGGTGATGGGTTTGTAAAAAATGGATACTAGACCATCAGAACATTCGTAGTGTTTTGTGTAACAAATTGTGATTTTTTAATATTGTCTTTTTTTTAACTTAGTAATATACATGTAATTTACTGGATGTGCAATAATTGTTACACGAACATATTTAAAATATTGCGATGTTTATATTGACATGTTCCTGTTTAAATCTCAATGATTTTTACGCTACAACCTGCAGGCAAACAGAGATGGACTATTGCTATTGTGAATGAATTAACTTGTGAAGCTGATGATCTGACCCAATAATTTCTATTGCCACCAACTGTGGTTAACAGGGCAAGCCATAGATGTGTGAGGGATTTCGTAGTAGCCGACAATCCTCCCTAGTTAATACCAACGTGTGCTCCTACAATAATCTGTAGACTGTAACATGATTTTAGAAATACGAGTTGGAATGAAGCAATTTGCCAAATAAAACTGATGTGTTAAAATGTTTTTGAGTCTGTACAATTCGGTGAAAATGCATTAGAAAGATAGTTAAAGGGTTTTGTTTTTATTCAGCCTTTGAGAAAAGCATCTCTTCTTCTTTTTATATGGAGACTTCCAACATAGTCGGATAGCATAGAAATTTATGAAAACACAGCAATGGCCTTTTTTATCTCTTGCAAGTCCAAAATATGGAATAAGAAAAATCGTTTAGTTATTGTTATTATGATTATTATTATTATTATTATTATTATTATTATTATTATTATTATTATTATTATCATTATTATTATTATTATTATTATTATTATTATTATTATTATTATTATTATTATTATTATTATTATTATTATTATTATTATTTGTTGTTGTTGTTGTTGTTGTTGTTGTTCTTCTTCTTCTTCTTGTTATAACCATCATTTTTCTTCTTAATCTATATTAATAAACGAAAACTATAACAACTAAATCTAATGTTTTCCTTTCAATAGAAGAATATACCACCTTCATGTATCAAGAAAGATCAAGTGTAGATAAAAAATAATCTATACTTAAGCTTCGTTGGTACATAAAGATTAATCTTCTATAAAAGGAAAGCAAACTATCAGCACATGCAAACACTTTTTTAACAAAACTTACTGTCTTTTCGAATTCCCTGGCATCAACTGGTTGAATTGGTCCAACGACACATATTTAAGACACCGAATCGTCCTATGAAACCACTGGAGTGTGCGAATTAACCTGTGACAGTTATTCAAACTTTGGGTCAGGGACCTCGATATGTCAGGGAGTGTGAAACCAAAGGAAGCGCTTGGATAGTTCTGGCCCCAGAATAGCACTGGCTGCCAAGAGTTTGTCTTTTATGACTGTAATTTGTGGAAGAAAGATTCAGTTCCCCTTCTCTCTCACTCTCTCTCTCTCTCCCTTTAATTCTCGTACTGTGTTTTTTTTCTGTGTCTGTCTGTCGGTATGTCTGTCTGTCTGTCTGTCTGTGTCTTTCGCTCTCTCTCTCTCTCTCTCTCTCTCTCTCTCTCTCTCTCTCTCCGTCTATGTCTCATTCTTCGTCCTCGGTCTCTATATATCTGTGTATGCGTCTCTGTCTATCCCTATGGCTGAATCCACCTCTATATTAAGTCTGTCTGTTTGTCTGTTTATGCGTCTATCTTTGTCTAAGTTTGGGTTCACCACTCACGGATTCCTGAATTTACCTTTTTTTTATTTCAAAACTAATTCTTTTCACGGTGTGCAGAATAACGCACATTTTACTAACTTACGTAATAATGCAATAAATATATAATTATGCTGTTTGTGCCAGAGAAGAGTAAATTTACGTAGACATTTTGGATGAACCATAAGGTATTTATAATAATCTCAAATGTAAAATGTCTAACAAAATTCCATTTGTATACGAAACCGATACCAATACCAATATAGCAACAAAACAAAATGTAAAGGCCTTTTTGCAAATTAAAGCTATACTGAATCACTTCGCAAAACTCAGTAACTTGCACGCATGTATGCCAATTTATAAAATCTTTCACGAAACCGTCACCTTCAGATACAAGCAACACTAATGCAGACTGTACTGATGCACACAAATATTATACCAAAATGAACAGATTCTGTTTACAAATAGGCCTAAAATGCAAGTATATTAAAAAGTCAAATTACATTTTAAGAAAAGAATGTCTAAAATGACGACCAACGTTTTGACTAAGTGGAGAACTGTCATACAGGCCCAACGAGGAGTGGTGAATTATACAGTATACGAGTATAAGGACCTTGCAATTCTCTCGAAAGTGACAGATTACGTCGTGTCATAGATGATATCACTGTGTGGCCCATTGACCCTCATTGTCCCGAGTTACTGTGTGCATATTATGGACGTTTTAGAAGAGTTGAAGGGTCCTCGCTAATTTTTCTGGTGTCATAGAAAAGAAGAAAGATAAACATAAAGAAAGGTATGGAGCAATAATAGTTATTTTTTATGTCTTGTTCCCTTTACCCATCTGTCTGTCTGTCTAAAGCCTCTCTCTCTCTCTCTCTCTCTCTCTCTCTCTCTCTCTCTCTCTCTCTTCCCCCCTTTCTCTATGTCTTTTCTTCAAAACAGTTATATATTACTAATACATGTTCATAATAATGGAACTGCCACTTCTATCACTTTATTACATTATATTTTGAACTTCATCTGTTTGACTCAAAGTAAACTATAGTTGTTTTTTCCTTCACATGATTCGCCCCGAAAAAACCTTATCGCTCAAGAGGCACAGAGGTAATAAAGTTATCAAATCACCAACTGCAAAGTAACATAAAATGAAAAATTTCGCAGTCACTTTGTGCTGATTCTCAACAAAACAAAATAAAATAACCTGTTGATAAACAATACGTCATCGGTGTTTTTGTTGTTCTTTCGCGTTTGAGTCGCACAGTTTATGCTGGGCGTCTCTTTCAATCACAGCGTTCTGGATGGCTAAGCCAAAGTTTCAACCGGCGTGGACCTCTGTTCACAGTAAACGTTTTGGCAAGCTGGCTGCACTAAAACAGTCGCAAGTAAACAAAGGACTAGAAGTCATCATAGGTAAAAAAAAATACAAGAAAAAGATGCCAATATAAAAAAACAACCACCTGAATTGTGAGAGGTCAAGCGTACAAAAGTATGAATATCTGAAATATGACTTATGAAGAGAGGTAGAGGTCCACATTTAAAAACTAGTAGTCAACTTAGACAGACGGGTTAGCCGTGTTGAAAATATGGACGCGCTTGTTGTCCTGTTAAAAAGAGAGGACTTTTGGGGGGAAAACAAGACTGCGACGGTATCCTCGGTATTTAGCAATGGAAACCGTCAAATCTGCCTTTCCCAGCACCCCCCCTCTCCCCCTTTTTCTGACCACATGAGCCTCACCATTGTGCGACCTCTGGTCAAGTACTGACCAAGCCAAGCATAATGACCCTAGGCCTGGTTCCCCATCTTTTCACGTATACACAGGGTCTACTACTAAGTCTTATTATACAGTTCGCGTTATGTAAGCTCTGTGGTATACTTAGCCTGGTGCCTCCTGTGGTTCTGGAAATAATTACCACGTGACAAACGGTGCTTTTTTTTTTAAGCCGTGACCTCAATGAATGTGACCGGCTGAGACAGGAGTCATGGTATCCCCGCCCTGTCTCGTGTGTGGCAGCACATAAAATTGTCAGACGTCCGTCTTGGGGCCCGTCCGCAATATAGCATGGTGCTGATGTTGGACGTTAAACCAACCCAACCCCAACCCCCACCTCAATGAGTTTTGTTTTAATTTTAGTTTTAAAAAAGTTAAAGGAAAACCTACATCTTTTTTTTTTTAATTGAAGTGGATTTTGATACTTAAATAAGGTTTTCTCATAACAGCGACAAAAAAAGGAATACTTTATGCCGATAGGCTACCCTTAATTTCAGGCTGGGTGCCATTTATTAACAATGCTATTTAATTGGCAGCCTTTTTTTTAAAGACGATGGCAAGTTTTATCGGTGAGGTTTGGGTACACACAAGTCCTACCAAAGCCTCTAGCTCGAGGATATCTTTAACAGTATAAACAACCTTTTTTAAGCAAATAAAAAGTTTAAAATAAAACAGTTGAGATTAATTTACAATGAAAATAGTATGAATTCTTTAAAAACCATTAATTGTGTCACTGGTGTAAGAAAATTATCTCTTCAACTAATGGTAATCACGTTATTACATTCTTAATTAAAAACTGTATATTCTTATATGTCCATTTCTGCTCTTTTTAAATCAATTGAAAATCAAAGAAAGCTTACAAGTAGCAAGTGCTATATATTATAATTCTATCATACATGGACTTATAACCACACTGGAAATTCACAGAAGATGGAGTTTTCAATCCTAAAAGTCAGAATTCAAGTTATCATGCTACAGTAAGTTAATGCAAATTCAATTAATGGCATAATTTGCCTTATACCATAATTATTACCTCCACACTAAAACGGCAAAATCAGGGCTTTAAAATTTAAATAAAATTAGGCTGACAAAAATTAAGTGTTTCCCTTTCAAAACAGTTGGGCTTACAGACGTGTCCACTGTCGCACAGTTACACCAGCTTCTATTTCATATTATCGGTAGGCCTATTCAAGAACAATGAAATAACTATTTGAAATTTATGCTATCATATCAATTATTTTGTAACTGCGGCGAGCCAGTAATGATTATATAATTATTCCGCCTCAATACGAAGCAAAAATGTTTATTTTTAACAAGAATTAACATTTTTAAATGAAAGACATTTCTATGTATATTAAAAGTTTACATCCTATCTGCAATTGATTCAAAATTGGTAAAAATAAATTTTGAAACAAATTATAGTAACTTTGATCCTTCGTCTATAAACCCATATCCATTAATGCGTGTGTGTTTCTACAGAATCATAGTAAAATAACGATGTCTAATACAGATACTTTGTGATTCGTTATTCCTCCTGCCGTGATACACATAGGGTTGTTCTCGCTGTGCATCGATAACTCTAGGTTTGTAATTGTATGTTTCACACACACATTCTGAATGCTCTCATAATTATTATGTACATACCTGTGCAGCCACCAAAACTAATGTTAAGCTCATGTCTTTTTTTTTGTAAACAGGCACTAGTCTAAGTTTGCGTTCCAGCCCATGAACATTTCCTGCGTTTAAACTGTTTGCAATTTTATAAAATCTTGTTCACATCTTAGTTGTAAAAAAGCACATCGGCACGTATAATCTCTTCTAGCTAAGTACGGTAATTGTGACAATCTTCCGTTAATTTAAGAGTCTAATGAACATGATATTGAAAATCATCTTACAAAAACGATCATCACGACTTGTAAGTCACCAACACATGCGCCCCCCCCCCCGGCAAATAAAAAGAACTTATACTTTCTCAGTTATTATCTCATTATACAGGAGGACTTTTCTATTCTTATTTAAAAAAAGATTACTGAATTGAGCAAAAAAGAAACTGGCGTTGATTAAATAAGCAAAGCAACAGATGTTCATTATATAATTTGAAGGCATAATAAAATAAAACGAAAATTTAGGAAATATTGACGAAGCTAGTTTATAACAGTCATACCATAGCATTAATAAACACAATAAATCCTCCTGAAAAAGTTATTTGTTGTACTATCGCATGATAACCACACCCAAAGTTTGCGTCGTTGTTTAGCATAGAGTTACTAGAGAGGAGTTACCATAAGAAAAGGAAATTGAGTAATTATCCTCGGTCTCATGGCGTTACTCGAAGAACTTTACTTTCATTATAATAATAAACAGTAAGTAAGAAAACATTAATTTTTTGTTCATCATTGTTGTGATGGTGCTTTTCCCATCATTGTCTCGAGAGTTTTGTTCTGCTCTAGGGGCTACAGTCGTTTAAAAACTAGCCAAGTAAGACTGCAAGTTATAATTAGTACACTTTTACTATGCTACATTAACTGCTCTCTTGTTCTTGTCGGAATGTGGGAACAACCTAGATGTAAGTCTGATAATAAAAAATTAAAAGATTGCAGATTTAGATATTTTCTAAATCTAAGAATGTTTCTGTGATAATTATACAACAAATAATTAAATTGTAGTAGCAGAACCGATAGATGCCACAACAAACAGAATAGCGCACCATCAGCTTTCTTCCTTGTTCTATACTAAGGCAGCGCAGGTTTAAATCTTTATGGTTCAATAATATTAGCAGCCAGAGTTGCTCATCGAAAAAAAGTGTAAAGGAAATACATGTAATGTATAAATTTAATAGTAATGTGTTTACATCTGATAAAAATTATGAAAACACCTCAAATTGACTATCTCTGGCTTTGGCAGTTATAAAATAAATATTAACTACCATGTCTCTTTCTAAAGGTTTGATTATCATTACTAAGAGACGTTGACATGGGATAGTGCATTTTTGTTTCAACAGTACTGTTGTGGAGTAGTCTTTGCTTTGATATCTACAGTTTTAAAGCCTATTGCCAAGAAGTTCTCACACTAATTGTGTGAAGCATAACAGGCTTGTTGTGTGGGAAATCTGATGTAGAACAATTTGTATAAGTTAAAATTGAAGATTGTAATGTAACAAAATGTAAGAATAACACGTGTGTTTATGCAGGTTTTCATAATTTGAGAATTTTCGAAGAATAAATACTTTTTAAAAATTCTTGTAAACATCAAAAGAGCACAAGAGAGCCTTGAGATGTCATTGTGCAAACAGATGCAGGAATAAGAGATTATGTTTTGAAAACTCCTGTAAAAAAGTTTTTAAAAAATTACCATATTCAAATTAAAATAATTAATAATATACTTCTAATCTTAAATTAATAATAATCTCTCGGTAACATACGCCGTGTTTGTGTGATGTTTCTTACAAAAGGTGTGCAGAAATGTACCCCCTTAAAAGATTAATCAAAGAAAAAGGGCGGTGAAAGAGAGGCCAATATTTTACAATTTATTAATAAGAAAGGGTGCAGATTAAATTCAATAGCTCAAAGATGTTTCGCATCGTTGCATTTCAAAATACACTGGCAAGGCTTTAAATTAACAAATAAAATATTAAAAACGCTTTGAAAAATAAGGCATATATAAAATTCATTTCAGGGACACTGGCATAATTACACCGGTGAGCGTTTTAAATAACACAGTAGCTTCCCCTTCTGTACTGCTTCTCACGCCTACTGATTTTTAAATCTGTTATATTCTTAACATACGAGTTGCTGTTTTTTTTTTATTTTCGCTACCAATAAAGAGGAGAATGTTATAAAAGTCTACGCCCAATTCGGACAACATGACAATAATAAGGATGCGGCTGATGTAACATTTTCCAAATATGTAATGTCCATTATTATTGATAAGATACTTCTAAGGATTAAATTGTATTTTTTAAAGCACTGCTTTCATGTAAATAGTACTCTTGGAGCGATGGCGATCAAAGCACAATAACAACATTAGTAAAAAAATTGTTATATTAATAATATGTTATAATGATACTTCATGGCGTCTGTGTTTTCTGAATAAACGATTTGTAGTGGTGGTGGTGGTGGTGGTAGTAGTTGTAGTAGTGGTGGTGGTGATGGTGGTGTTAGTAGTAGTAGTAGTAGTAGTAGTAGTAGTAGTAGTAGTAGTAGTAGTAGTAGTAGTAGTAGTAGTAGTAGTAGTAGTAGTAGTAGTAGTAGTAGTAGTAGTAGTAGTAGTAGTAGTAGTAGTAGTAGTAGTAGTAGTAATATATAAATGTATCCAAAAAGGAAACAAGAGCACAACACTTAAGAGTACATCTACTCAGTTGCTAAGGACCTAACAGTAGATTCACGTGCGCAAGAAATAGGAATAATATGATAATAAATAGAAGAATACGCACAACTTAGCAACTGAGGGACACAATAAATCAAACACAACTAGAAATTATAGAGAAAATACATGAAAACGTTTCGCCTTTATTAATGGCTTTGTCAATACTAAAAACAAAAGCGGAGAAACAGTCTATTTAAATTAGCGTTGGCTACATGGCTACATGGTACATGAAGTAACAAGGGGTGAGAAAGAGGGGGGAGAGTGGAGGGGGGTAGGTGTACTCTTTATGTGGTCTGATTCGTGATGTAATACTATAGCGTCCTGCGCGATGCGCAGAGCGAATGTGCGGGGTGCGATGCTTATAGATAGGGGAAAGGACAGGGGCCAAATTGATTAAACTCCAGAAACGATGCATCTATTTTAAACACAAACATTCAGCAGAACAAGAAGTTCAAAGAAAATTTGTATCATCATTTTAATATCATTTTGGTGCATGTAGGCTTATAATGCAATAAGTAAATTTTCGCCTTAAACGAATCTCATTAAATGTGCGTCTTATGGCACAAATTTCTCTCCAACTAAGAAGAGGGAAATCAAAACAATCATGCAGTAATAAAAGGCGAAAATAAAGCTATGGATTAAGGTGTGACGACGTACTTTTTCCTTATCTTAAAAGGGAGCAATGGTATGTATGGTGGAAATATCTAAGAAAACAAATGAGTGACAGAATCATGTCATTTTTACTGGGACGATCAGTTCATTAGGAAAGGAAAAGTTGCGTCAACTTTGAATAGGTCCAAGGTTTCTAAAAATAAGTCACCGAAGTAGATACATGTAATAAGGTGTTCTAAGAGCTAAAAGTGGTCTATATGTTTTTAACTTTTCGACATAGAACAGTTAACATGTAGGCTGTGTACGCTGAACAAAAAATAGTGTCTGAGTATCAGACCCTTACCTTTTTAATGAGAAATTAACAGAAATGGATCATTGTTACTCTTGGAATGTGTTTTGTTGAAGTTGGTGCCTCTATGATGCCCTTATTGGCCTACAAAATCTAAACATATTATGCTAGGTTTGTTAAAACACATCAATGACATCACTGTGTGTTGTATTGCAATCAGTAAAAAATCACAGTATAAGCCTCACCCTGCATGACAGAGGTTGTTACAAAGTACCTCTAAGACGTAACTAACTGTTGCCTATCTCACACATCCACAAAAATGCACAATTCGTATTCGTATGCGTATTCGTATTAATTAAGATGCAAGAGGCATACATGCCCATGTCGCAAAATTAATGTTCAAACAATACAATCATATATGACAACAGTTTACTAACAATTGAAAGTATTGAAAGAATCACAAATAATTGTAATGTCCTTTCCAGCACCGAACCGCTCTGACCGCGTGCATTCACACTTAGATTTTAATCATGACAACTATCCAGCAACCCTGTGTGTCGACTCAAATCTCTCTTCAAAATAGGCCCAAAAGTAAAAATAATAAGATCTTTATCAGCAATGTTTTGTTTTAATAACAATAATCATTCATCTCATTTTTTTAAAATTATTAACATATGAGACAAGCATATATATGTAAATAGCAACATATCAAAATGTGACTAGGGCACGGTATAAAGGTTTAGAAAGATAGTGGTTCCAACAACAAAAATGTGTCAAATAATAATAAATAAACATGAATTCAAACAGTTTGTTAATATTTAAATTGACATTGCCAAAGATAAAGCTCAAAAGTAGAGAATATATATAACATAAAAGTCATCTAAGTCATACAACGCGATATGTTAAATCACCATATATGAAAGTAATAAAATCAACATTTATAATTATGAATGCGCATCAATTGTTCTATGCTAACCAAAGATCCTTTTGACGCAATACGGCAGTTAGTATCAGTCTATCACTCAAAGTTAAACTGCCTTCTAAGACGTTTACACAAAAAGGGTAACAACATTAATTTAAAATACATTATCTTATCTAGATCAAATGCAAGCCAATTTTTACTTAGGTTAAAAAATGCCAGTTTAATAAAGCATACGGTTAATAACAAAAATTAATGTAATCTTTATCAGCATTCTCATAAGTACATTGACTGTATGTTTTTGAACAGAAGCTAATATATCTCAAGTTTGATACACCTGTGTGGTCTGAAGATTATGATGTTCTCTCAATCGTCAGTTCAAGAATCTCTGCCGATAATTTGGGATAAGTAGTATCGTGTTAAAGGGATGTACATTTTTTATGATTGGATATCAATGATGACAAATAATTTTGCCCTCATAAGATTTTTTAAAAGTTGACTGTCTTATACCCATTCTTTAAAAGTTGTTAACCAGTCATGACTACTTTCGTCGCCGATGAGCACAGCAAATGTAGAGAAAGACATCTGTGAAGAGGTGGATGATTTCAAACAGCGACAATAGAGACAGGCCGATCCAGAGTCCAATAGTTCCTCCCACATCAGACAAGAACTGGTCCAACTGCGATAAATATACGCAATATCTATGATAGCAATACATAATAAGGTCGATTTAATGAGACAGAGATTGTGGCTGATAACAGTTATGATAGAAATATCTAATTTTTTCAGTGTTATATCATTTTAAAAACAAAAGTCAAAATTCGCGTTTTTTTATAATTTAAAAAAAGAGATATTATCATTAAAAATCATGGTGTAAAATGAATGTAATCCTAATATGAGAAAAAAAGGATAATAAAGTTAAAAGCACATTCCTATCTTTCCCTTTAGACAATGCTATTTGATAAATCAAATAAATGTTGCGGAGTTTTTAAAAGCTGCACCAATAATATTGAATGATATCGTTGTGAATATGTTCTAGGTTAAAAAACACTAAAGTCATAAAGAAGAAAAAAGAAAGTACAGCAGCTGCCGTTGAAATACCCAATGATGAAAAATGCTGCTTTGACTATACGTGGTTACTGGCTGTTGTTCGCTTAATGTAGTGCCCTAATGAAATTATTATAAGGCATCTTTACAAAAACATACACATGTATCATCGATAAATAATACTCACCTCATAATCTGCCGACTCTGTCAGCTCTTCGTAATTGAGGTCCTCGTAGTGAATGACTAACTTCACAAATTCTTCCCTGCGGGTGAAGACCGGTTAGCATAGACGTTTACATGCAAGTCAGTATTAGCACGTTGACTTACTATTCTTTACAGATAATGATATTGAGAGATTTTGATACATCATGTAGTCAATTTGAATATCATGGAGAGCACAATTAAAAAAAATACTAAACTCTTAATGTGTACTACTTAGATACAACTATGTTTAAGTAAAACGTTTGCTAATTGTGTTGCTGCATGCATATTTGTATAACTGTTTATATGTATTCATCTTGCAAAGCCTGTGCTTAACAATATAATTTTCGATGTGTATGTTCGTAATATATATAATTATATTGACTGAATAAACATTGAAATTGAAATTGAAAATGCATGTCCCGCTTGTCCCTTTCAAACTGATCATTTACAGACACTGCGCAAAAATTGTAGCTGCCCACAGAGCTGTACATGTTTATTGTTTGGAGGGAAATAACAATAAAAATGAATGCTAGTGTACGGTAAGGGAAAAATAATGAAGCACCAAATAAATGGACAAGCATCCTTAATCATTTTGGCGTGTCAATAGTTTGAAGCCCAATCTGGGCGATTCTCGACGTTCCAACAAAATAGTCTAACATGCAACAAAATATCATTGATTTAGTGAAAGTCACGGGAAAATAATTATAATTTTAGAAGCGTTGCTAAGGTTACCTCAAGTCGTACTGGTTCTTGTCCGGTAGAGTGGCGCAAACAGAGGAGTTGCTTGTGCATGCGGCGGAAGCCATGAGGGTCTGGGGAGCAACAGGCATAATACCATACAGCTTTAAAGGTATTGGTTCATTTTACAAATGATACTATAGCGGATTATCTTACTTGATTCAATTTGATACAAACAGTCCTTGTTTATTAGAGGTTTAACATGAGTTTTGAACTCATCTTCAGACGTGTTAAGGTCCCTGAATAAGAAAGCATTGCTCAATACTTTTAAAATGTAGTTTTTTTGGTTGTGTTTAGATCTTTTACTGGTTATATAGATTACCTAAAGACCGTTCCCTTTCAGTACACAAAGATAATTGTTCGAAATTAATGATGATTTCTTATAATCATTTACTCACCGCATAAGCAGGATTGGGCCAATTTCTGGAAGAGACTGTCTTCTCGAAAGTTGTTTCTCTGTTGAATTTATTAGCAAAAATATTTTCTTAGTGATCGTCAATACTGTCATTAAGGATGCTGTCCTAAGGAGATCTGTAACATAAATTGGTTGTTGAAGACTTCTCTTACGTTTCCTAAAATACCAGATGTGTTTCCTAATACTTTTCTGATTCTTTCATAAATACCCATAAGTGAATTTGGAAACTTGTCTCAATGTACTTTCTATTGTATTGCTAAGACTAAGCTTGGACCTGCGCTAGTAGTGGTGCTGGTGAAGGTGCTGTTAGTAAAGACTTACGTGCAGGGCCTGTAACAGTCGCACATGTCCAGATTTTCATCAAAGCGCACGGCTATCTTCAGAGCACACCGAAGTTCTGAGAAATAGGACGTATAAATTAATGATGATTCGCATTGTTAACATTTACCAAATAAACCACTTTTTCAAATATTTTGAAAACAAATGAAGGCAATGAGTTTAACATAGCTTGAAATTATGAATCTTGATACCTGAGAATCATCGTCTTTAATAAAAATTATTATTCAAGAATATTTAAGTTAAAAGCTATAAATTTTCTTAAGATAAAACATCTATCAGATCAATCAGACTATAAATATTTTAAAAGAATGATTCATGAATCTAAGCATATGAAAAGAGAAATGACAATGCAATTGTGTATTGAGCTCAATCTCAATCATGTTGTCCTTTGGTAAAGAGCTAAAAGGTGGGCAGTCTAATTTTTTTCTTATCTCTTCAAAATAATATGAAGCTTACAGCGACCAACTTTTCAAAACGGTTTGCAAATAAAATAAAGTTTAGGACCTAAAAAAATTGCTATGGCGTTAAATGTCCAAATGTAGCTGTTTCACATATTTTTTTCCTTTGTGACACTTCTGTACCAGAAATATCAGACTAGTAAAACTAATGACTTACTCAGACGATTTAAGCTATTCTGGCCAAGCCTTATATTAAAAATAATGTCAAGACCTCATAGGCTTGAAACTCCATTTATACTTTGACAAACATTACAAAAAAGGCGCAAAAATACCTTCTGCAGACTGACAAGCCTTGAGGTTGCGCGATGTTTTCAGAACAGTGTTAACTTCTTGCTGCATAATGTCATAGCATCCACAGACCTGCCTGGTTCTGGACTCTCGACAAATCCTCTGGCAAGCCTGTGGGGTAAGGCAAAAACAGAAGTTGTATTGTCTCCACATTCAGTACTGGTTTAGTCAGTGACTCGGTGTCAACATAGTTTTTCCCCGCCATATCTCATGTGTGGAAGCACATAAATTGTCAGACGTCAGTATTGGGACTCGTCCACAATATAGCTTGTCTAGTGCTGATGGTAGGCGTTAAACACCTATCTCCAGACTCATCATTTAGAAGCTAAAAAAACTAAGCAACAACTATTAGTCATAAACTAGTTGCAATAAGGGACTCTGAAAGTTATTTCACAATCGCCCAGGGAAGAGAAGGAACAGCTTGCTGCAACAATTTAAAGATCAGCCCAGTCAGAAGAGTCAGGAGACAAAAATGCAAAAGGGCCTTTAGTAATTAAGTCAAGTAATTAAACAAACAAAACTTTTACATGCCTTGTCACCGATGAGTAACTTTCTATTATTGTTTTATTTCTATGTGGTATGGATAAAAATAACATCACGGCTAACAAAGTAAAATCATAGATATTATTACAGTAATATTATTATTGTTGTTATTATTAATATTATTATTATTATTATTATTATTATTATTATTATTATTATTATTATTATTATTATTATTATTATTAT
>RQTK01000658.1:130567-162046 GCA_003991915.1 Elysia chlorotica
ATAATAATAATAATAATAATAATAATAATAATAATAATAATAATAATAATAATAATAATAATAATAATAATAATAATAATAATAGTGAAGAAACGATGAAGATGATGATGATGATGATGATGATGATGATGATGATGCGATGATGATGATGATGATGATGATGATGATGATGATGTTTATGATGGCGATGGTTATAGATTTTAATTACAATAACCTTTGTCTTATGGAGGATAATAAACGCTTTTCTCATTTTCAGTACAAATACCATCATGACCACTTAATTTTTTTTATATTTTAATCATCAACCTTGTGCCACCAATCACACACTGTCGCCATAAAAAATAAATAGAAATGATCGCAAAGAGTGGAACTGCTGCGAGGTACCCACACGTCTGAGGCCGATGAAAGTCTCAGTGCCTGCCTGAACAGCCATACCGTCCTCCTCTGGAAAGGGCAGCGTTCCCTGGTCGTGAACCACCACCTGCACGCCCTTGCTGGTGGCGATGCCCGGGATATAGTCGTCAGTCTCCAGAAACAGTTTCAGCTGTAGACCTGCGCACACACAGCACATAAATATGGACTAACACACTGCATGGGCATACGTTGTTGTTGTTTGTTTTATATTGGTTGAGACAATGCGAGGATATTGAAAAACAATGTTTCAAAATAGATCAGAGCTCGGTTCCGTTTAAACTTTTAAGTTGTTTTTTTTTTATTGTTGGTGTTTTATTTATTCCTTGTTATAACAAAGTGTGTTTAGGAATTAGAGATTTATGAGTTATTGTCCGGCGGTGGTTGGGTCGGTGCCAGTATAAAGTGAGCAATATATCCCAGCATCCCCTTCTGGGATGACATCCGCAATGTACCCTAGTTTCTGACGTAATACCTTCGGGAAAAAACCCCGTTAAATACACTCTTTTTTTAATAAAATGTTAACGGAATAGTTGAGGCATTTTAAAAATATTATCTCAAACACATTCCTACTGGCTGGACTCAGGGAAAAATCTAGAATGAAAGGAACTCTGGTGAAGTCTATATTCTGAAAAGATTTCAAGCGATGACTTATCTAGCTCTCCACATCCTCTTATCATAAAGATAATAATTCTATACTTGTTCTAGTGCATTTCCACTCCTATTTTCATCATTTTCCCCCTTGCCTTAAAAATTCATTTACACTAGTAGCTAGTATTATATCTTTGAATTTTAATGGGCTTCTCCCTCTCTTTATCTCAATCTAGCTCTCTGTGTCTGTCTCTGTTGTCTGTGTCTGTCTCTCTCTGCCTCTCTCTATTACTCTCCCTGTCTCTCTTTCTCTTTCTCTCTCTGCCTGTCTGTTCGTCTGTGTTTATGCCTGTCTCTGCTTCTCTCTCTCTCTCTCTCTCTCTCTCTCTCTCTCTCTCTCTCTCTCTCTCTTTCTCTGTGTCTTATTATCAGTGTCAAGTCATTCTCCACACTTCTCTCCTCATTGTTCGCTGTCGATATACTTAATTGTTTCATACTCTGTCTTCGATTTTTTCCCGTGTCTGTATCTTAGCTTTTTCATCTTTGCTTCAGGTACTCTCTGTATTACCTCCGTTTTATATCTGTATCTTTATTATCTCTTCCTGTCTCCCTTTCCCTCTCTAGCTCCTCTCCTTCCCTCTCCTCCTTGTCTCTCTCTCTTTCTTTATCTCTCTCTCTGTATATTCTCTTTCCTTTTAGTTGACATAAACAGCACACAATGTTGGCTTAATATTTTCCTCTTCTCATCCACAAGCATACAATGAACGCGTTCAGCAAATTTACCACCTTCTGTATGAGGATAACACATTTAAGGATGACATTTTTATTAAAAAAAAAAAAAACACTTCTCGCTAGCAACTAATTATATCTTCTGTGTTTAGCTCGAATGTCCAAATATCATTATCTGAATTTTTAATATCCAATTGCTCTAGGTGGTACCTGGCATTTGATATGTATTAAAATATTGAATTGTCGTTCACTATCTACGTCACAACTGGTGATAAGATATGAAGGCAGGTCTTGAAATCGATGGTGGGAGAGGCGGGGTAAAACAGTTGGTAGACCTAGCAATATCTAGTTGCTAGGTAACCGAGTTTATATTCCCTTTGGCCTGCATGCATTATCCCTGACTGGCTGAGTCTGTGCCAGTAATGTATGACAAAGTCGCCGAGAGAAATAATAACAGGGCCGCTTCTATGCGTATGGCAACATGCAAAAATTATAAATCATTGGTCTATGACGGTAATCTCCTTGCTGAATGCGGACCTTACAAACTAACCAACTGTATAAAACCTTAAAAGGGCTAAATACGACCACTGACAGTATATTAAGAGTAATGATGTAACGCATTGACAGTATATTAACAATAATTATGTAACGCGTTAACAGTTTATTAACAATACTGATGTAGCATCTCTCCTACCATCAGAAGGGTTGCTGCTGCGGCTGAAGAACTTAGGATACTCAAGAGTGTAACAGTTTCCGTACCGCGAGGTGAGCAGCCGTGTAAAGTTCCTGAGGGATGCGGTTAGACAAAGAAGACGTTTACAAAATAGATATCCCTGTAGATTGTTTTTATTCTTCTCTGGACTCCCTGTTAGTGTTATAATATCTGTAAAGTTGTTTAGACTATAAGGCACCCCGGGAAGCTTGTCTAGTTCTACCTTTTGTGAGCCTTTGGCGCAACGATAATTATAAAGTAAAAACGGGACAAAACTTGCTCTTTTCAAAGTTTAAGATTCTTTTAAAACACAAAGCAATACGCTTTTAAGGCTAAACTATAACAATATGTTATTTACGCGTAAAACTAACACAGGGGAATACTATGTCCATACTGGAGCTGACTTGAAAACGTTTAACTGTAATGGTAGATTACTGTGAGAAAAACAATCGAACAAATCTATTACTCTCATCGCAGTATCTTTTTGTAGTTTGACGCAATACTCCGATTTTTTTCACTTAGTAGTTAAAAAGCAAAAATGCTGCATATGTATAAATAAACACAATAGCCCCTTTTTTCTACATACGTTTTATCCCCTTCATAAGAGCGCATTATATATGATTAATATTCTTTTCAGACAGAACTATGCAGGGTTTGTAAATGCACTCCAAACTATAGTTCTAAGAAGAAAATTAATTATTACTTAGCGTAGCATTTTCTCCCAGAGAAGGAACATTGGAGCAACATATCGTTGATTTGGTGACCCATTTCCGCGCGTGTTGCTCTGTGAGGAAAAAAATCAAGTGCAATTAAGTGCTAAATGAAATAATACTCATGTGATTATACGAAGTCATGTCAGAGCATGTCAGGCTAAAGATGGACATCAAGAGTAGGCCCTATACCAACGAGTCACCTTTCTACCCACACTATCCCGAAGAAGAAGAGGGAATCAAAAACCAAGCCTCAGGTGGAACTTTTCAGTATCAGTTCTGAATGCAGTGGGTTGGAAAGGCAGAAGATAGTCGTACGTCGAGATGTTCAGAGAGAGGTTCCTACGGAACGCCCCCCCCCCCCCTACCCTTAACACAACCATTTCTAGGGTTAGATTATTTAGATTTAGATTATTTGTGAAACTGTACAGTCAATCAAAATTTGACCACTGTATAATTTACTATGAGATACACCTCACAAAGTCTAAGGATCTACATTTTGTCCAGCATAATAGAGACTGTGACAAAAATTGCTTAATTTGAAACGTAAAAATGATCAAAATGCAATACGTAACAGTATCTGCGTAACAAATACCTCCTCTAATAGCTACAACTATGACTTAGAGGAACAAAAATTATAATGGGAATAATTATGTTAGACGTCATACATTCAAAGGTAGGGTAAAGTGAATGTGTGAACATTTTTCCAGCTTTCCGAATCAGACAGAGGTGTTAAAAATATGACCACAAAAATTATATTGCCCTACAAAATTGTTTAAAAAAAACCCTTAACATTTTTTTACTTGTGCTTAGACAAAATTAGTGATAAATGTGATTGTTTACAAAAGACAATATAAGTCAGTACAATTGAAAGTTTTGGTAGACAAAATAAAACTGTTGTTTTCCATTTGGTTAATTCGCTATTATCATTTTGAAATGCCAATAACCTAAAGTAAGATATGACCCGAACAGTAATAAAGCAAAATCAATGTTGTTTTCATTCCGAATGTGTATTGAAAATAACAGCGGCGGGGTCGCTGGAAACAGAAGTCCTTTAATAAAGTCAATTGTATCTTTTTAATTAACTGAGGGTTTTACCAACGTCTTCTTTCGATAGAGGTGCTTTTTGTCTCTACACTTAGAATGGGTTTAAGAAAAACCTGCATACATCGGGAGTGGCAAAATCAACATAATTCTAATTTTTTTAAAATATCTGATGTGACTGTCTCTAGCTCTCTTCTCTTCATCTCTCTCTCGCTACTTTCTGTTCGTATTCTTCTTCTGTGCTTCTCTCTTTTCTGTAAATTATATAAAAAAAAATCTTCACAAAACAATGCTCGTTTCCGATTTTCTTAAAATTGTTTGATAAAAAATTAATTGACTATAAAGAAAATCATCGAGTTAGATATAAAGAGCCATTATACTCACGATGGTTCTAAAGCATAAAGCTTCCTGAACTTTCGCTCCATTTCATAGAAACCTGATTCTTCAGACTCACTCTCCCAGCTGTTCATTTCAAGCTGCATAAGTAAAGAACAGAAACACTGTTAAAGATTTGATTCTATGTTACTAAACGGGAGGGATTGGGGTGAGGGGGATAAAGTTGATGGTCTGGCAGGCAACATTGCTCCTCTGCGTGTATGTGTGTGTTTGTGTGATAGAGGGACAGAGAGTTTATTTGTTGTTGTTTCTTAACGTCCAACGCCAGCGCTGTATAGGCTATATTGTGAATGGGTACCAAGACTGACGTCTGAGGGTTTAACGTGCTGTCACACAGAGACAGTGCGGGGATACCATGACTATGCCTCAGCCGGTCACATAAAACCGACACCGAATCAACCAGAAGGGGCAAGTAGCCAGAGCGGGGCTCGAACCACGGACTTTCTGAGTTGATTTTTAGACTGGGAGCTGCAGCGAGGAGTGCCGGTTATAGAGCCTACCTTGCGTCTGCGTGTGCGTGTGCGTGTCTGTGTCTGTGTGTATGTGTGAGTGTGTTTACATTATACATCAATTCGAAATAAACAAGTCTTTTATGTTGTTGTTTTTCTATTTTTTGTGTGCCTTTTTTGGTTGGTTTGTTTGTTTCGTTTATATAAAAATTGTTGTCCAAACCATATTAAGAAAAACTGAGACAACAATGTCATGTATCGGTTATAATGATAAAAGTAGATTTATTGATTTACTATTAACTATTTTAGTCCTATATTTGAATATCTGTTGAAGCCAAATTAGTTGCTTTATCATCATCCATTAATGAAGACTTGGTTTCTTAGGTGTCTTGACACAACGCATAGTACTAGTTACTTTTCCTCACCTCCAGAAAATAGTCATTCAAAGATTTGTCAACCTCGCTCATTTCCACTATGTTAATTTCATCGAAAAAGTTGTTGTTCCTCACTTTCTCTCTTTTGGGTTTTTTGTTGCTCGTTGATTGCCTGAAGTGAAACAAAATAGTAATATGTATAAAATTGAAATTGACAATTTTATCAAACATATACATCTAGTCTAATTGAAGTTATATGTTTTCTTTTTCCACAGGAACCTGAAACGCCCAATGTGAGGCAAAAGTGAAAAAGCTTTCCTTGATAGTGAAGCAGAATTGGTGCATTTTCAGCGACATAAACATGAAGCTATCACGAGGAATAATACCTCAAAGCATATGTGTGTTCTTTATTCCTAGATCTACAAGGATGTGAATGCTGAACTCTTACCAAAGGCCTACACAAAATACGTGAATCGGCAGAAATGTGGCACATAAGAATTATGACATTGTGAATGGGAGAAGAGGGAAAAAATGAATAAACCTACTTATTGTCCTTCTTTGTTGTGGAATTCTCCTTCTTCGGTCTATTTTTCAATTCTGAGACCATGGCTGCCTCGTCACCCTCCAGGTAAAAATCGTCATCCTCCAGGTAAAAGTCCTCATCCTCAAAGTATCCCTCGTCCAGATCTTCCAGGTCCGGCGTCCAGGCGTCCAGATAGCCGGACACAGTGTCCGGGTGAACTTTGTCGATAAACCTCGAGACATTGGGGGAGGCCAGGTCCCTCTGGTGGTTTTCACATGATATAAAATGATAAAATGATAATTATAGATGTTTTACCTACATGTATTCCTACGCATGTAATTTTAAGCATGCTCGACCGCACCTCTCTACGGGAAATTGTTGTTGTTCTATAAAGATCTATAATTATCATTATCCAGCTGAGAAAGTGGCTCTTGAAACTATCTTTGTACTAATACCCATCAGATAAGATAGGATCAGATGAGATAAGATCAGATGAGATAAGATAATTATAATTTTATTGTTCATCCAAGGAACATTGTTATATGTGAGAACTCTGCGTTATCACATCTTAGTTGTTATAAATCATTATGGCTGAATATTAAAATCATTGTCTTTGTTGTTTCTGTTATTTATACGTTTTTCTATGTTCACACACATGTAAAAAATTAGTGTCGTTCAAAAATTTCAATAGTACAAACCACATTTCGATACACGTATTATCAGTATCACATTGCTTCTCATTCAACATAATATCAGCTTTATACCGCGTATGGACTGATGCATAAAGAAAGTCGACATTGTATGTATTTCAATAACAACTATAGATTAATGTCTATAATCAATAATCAATATCAATAATAATGCATTGTCTTCATCACTAGAATTTATGACCATTACTCGGCTTCTTCTACCCTTCTCATTTTTCCTATCAATCAATTGCTGCATTCTTTCTTTTTAAAATACGTGTTCTATGATTCTCTGTAAATCTACTCTTACTCCCATTTACATTTCATTTTACGTCTGTTTGGCTGCGCCTAACACCGTACAGCAAAATCTACTCTTTATAATGGACGGTATAATACAGAAAACATCTCAGCTAAAATCAGTTTTAGAAAAATTATTATCCCCGACCAGTCAGGCTTCATGTCGGGAAGATTCATCGGCGATAATATACGCCTGGTGTATGACACTTTATCAGAGGCAAAAATAAACAAGAAGAGAGAACTTTTAGTGCTTATTGATTTCGAGAAAGCATTTGACTCTGTAGCCTGGTCCTTCATCTATAAAACTCTGGGCTATCTCAATTTCCCAGACACCATAAGAAAATGGATACGTATATTCAAAAAACAAATTGTATCCCAAATAACAATAATAACAGTAAATAACAATATCTCAGACCCCTTTCCTATACAAAGAGAAGTGAGACAAGGCGATCCGGTTGCTCCATACATATTCCTTATAGCCAGTGAAATCCCAGCAAATTATCCTAGGCACTGAAAAAATCAACCAAACTGGCCAAGTTTTGGATCTCATTATTTTGTTAGCTAAACAATACATTATATTATACCGATCAAAAGTATACCAAACCAAACCAAATATCCAAGCCTTTTTATCTATACTGATAAATCGTCATAGTATAGAAAAAGATATTGTAAATATTGTCGTTTGTCAGCATAATTCCACCTCGTTTTCTAAAACCGGGTTACCAATTCAAATATATACACACTTATACACATGTATATTGATTAATAATATGTTATTTGATAGCTAATCCATTGTTTTGTAAGCTACATCTTTTCTACCCATAAAATCATAGTTTACTATTAATTTTCTTCATTGTCTAAAAAATGGGTTAAACTTAAATAGTCCTGTCTGTTGTTGTTTGTTTGTTTTTGTCTGTCTTAAATAGTTGCTTAGATATATGTTTTTTCTTGTTTTTTTTTGTTTTTTGTTTTGTTTTTTCATTTCGTCTTGGTTTTAATACATACCTATACACAATGACAATATGTATACAAAGATCTATAATATGTCCTTATGTGAAATAGCTTTGTTGTGAAAAAAGAATTAAAAAACGTTCTAAAAAAAAAGAAAAAAAAAGAAAACATCTCAGCTAAGTTGTACCAGGATGCACAGAAAACATTTGAATATGCCTATTTGGTTGTCTAAGCACTGTGTAGTGTCTACTGGCAGTCAACTAGGAGCAGTGATGAATAGCCTGCATGAATGTGTTGTTGTTTTTGGTCATTACCTGAGACATGCGCAGAGGATTCACGTTACAGACAGTGACCGCTGGGAACTGGAGATTGCTGAAGGAGAGCTGGACTTCCGTCTGTTTCTTGTACTCAAAGTACGTCACGATTAGTCTGTGAAGGCAGGTAATTAATTATTGTTATCCGGTGTAGAACGTGTCGTTGTGTTATTTCAGATTATCACGATAATGTTGAAATGGTTGGTCGAAAATTGCCTTCATTGGTAATTCGAGATATACAAATGCTCGGTAAGGTAAGTATATTTTAACTGTGACAACAATACAGAAAAAATGTATACCTATACAATATGTGCATTCTAATATTTTCCCTTATCTTAAATTTCGTATAATTTATTAATATTTTTCCCCACTGTCACCTTATAGTGCAGTGAATAACCAAACAAGAATTGCGTTTTATGGCATATGGCATTTAGATCTGAATTGTGTTAGTCGAAGTCAGTTTGTTTATTGTCTAAACGGCAAGGAACAAAAAATACAAGGGAGCCGAAATATGTTCGATTCTAATGAGAAAAAATTAAAACGAGTCACTACTTTTGTCAAACTTACAATAATTATTATCATTCCCTGTTACAATATATCTCTAGGTTTTATTTTAAAGAGTTTTCTCTGTTATGAGAACTTAATGCTATTTACTTGTAGAGATGGAAAGACATCTCTAGGTTATTTTAAAGATTGCTCTCTGTTATGAAACTAACAATAATTATTATTATTCCCTATTACAAGATATCTATAGGTTATTTTAAAGATTTTTCTCTGTTATGAGAACGTCATGCTATTTACTTTTTCTCTGTTATGAGAACGTCATGCTATTTACTTGTAGAGATGGAAAGACATCTCTAGGTTATTTTAAAGATTGTTATGATAAATTCATGCTATTTACTTGTAAAGATGGAAAGACATGAGGCCGAAGGCTGCCAGCAGGAGGCACGACCAGATGGTCCTGACCAGTGAGTTCTCGGCCTTGGTGATGAACGGCATGCCGCTGATGGAGCACCTGGTCGCGAACTTGGAGAAAAGTCTGACAATGCCCCGGGGGCGCTCGCTCTCGCCGGCTTCTGGTTCCTCACTGTTTGTAGCTGTAATGTCACTGTTCGGGTTGGTGTAGACACTCTTCTCCAGCTTCGCCATTGTGGGTTTTTACAATGTGTATAATCTTATTAAAGGTCTGGAGATAAAGAAAGATGTAGAGATAAAACGTTCAGAAATGTATCGACGTGTAGAAAAAAGAGTTCATTTATATCTATCGATAATTAAGTAGCAAATAAACAAAGAAAGAGCATGGATATTTTTTTATTGAGGAATATGAAACATCACAAAGAAGTAACAGACTAATATCAAAAAGGGCAAGAACAGATAGATATAAAAACTCATTTGTACCAGCATCCATTAGATTGCTGCAAAATAGCTTTACCTAGAGCGGGGCGAACTTTGGTCTTCGGGTCGGGACAATCGCGGTCGGGAACTTTGTGTTTGTATGCAGTGTTATGTGTATTCTTGTATATGCGTGAAGAGGTGTGTGTCTTTATATAAGAATTATGTATGTTTGGCAGTACAATTTCAATAACTTTACACGTGAACGTAAAACGCTCATTTTATTTTATTATCATTATTATTATTATCATCACTATTTTTTATGTCACACATGTACAACTGGTGTATTTATGTATGTACGACCAAGAAAAATTTCCCTATGGGATAATAAAGGATTATCTTATCTTATCTTATCTTATCTTATCTTAAAGCCAAGATATCTGGAGATAAAGAAAGATGTAGAGATAAAACGTTCAGAAATGTATCTATGTATAGAAAAAAGAGTTCGTTTATATCTGTCGATAGTTAAGTAGATGAGAAAAACACATTCTGCTTAATGCGGAAATAGTAGCAAAAAAACAACAACCAACAACAATAGAAAAACACTTCGATAAATGTTGTTTGTACTAATATATTCTAGTAAGATACTTAAATACAAAACTCTATCAAAACAGATAGACATATTATAATCATTTACTTTAATCAATTTCTAATCTAAATAAGAACTTACATCGCCAGCATAAATGCTTCAGTATAGACCAACTGCTTCTTAGACTGGCAGGATCAGCAAGGTAAGAAAAAACACTAGATGCATTTCGTCAAACCTGCCTAGGGCGACACAGCTACGGCCCTGTTCCGAAAATAACCTTAAACTCTTCCAACAGCGATGACGTTGACAGATTGAGTCGCTCACCTCGCGGGAAATTAATTCATGAGCCATAGCACAAAAAATGCACTGTGGTAATTTACTATTATCTATAAATTAAAAAGAAAGACCAAATTGTGTCTTCCCATCTTATCCTTGTCCCCATATCATATGGATTCTTCTACACCCAAATGCGTTTGTCAGTAGACTCATTCTTTTCTTTAACTTTCAACACGATAGTTTGGCTCTTCACCAGCACTTAAGTTGTAGCAAAGGAAATTAGCCATCCAGTTGAACTTATCACTATGACTAGTCGCCACGAATAGCTCTATAGCCATACTATAGCTTTAGTACATGAACAACAACTTAAGCGCCGCACTTATACGTCATTATAATTAGTCATTTATTTTTCTTCAGAGAAAACTATTGGCACTTTCATGATATTCACAACAATTAAAAAAAAAATCATGTTCAATGATTTAAGGTTTGGGTATTTCAATACCCAGAAAAGGTTTAAATTGCAGGTTTAATATAGAAACAATAATAACACTTGAAAATGTTGTCTTTCTAGTTATCATAACGTCTTTTACAAGCACAACTTGATAAGAACGAACGAGGTTTTTAATAATAATTATTACGAAAGAAACCTTACATAACTAAGACGAGCACTCTGTCTTAACTGTTATTAGAATCTGAAATGCCTCTGATACATTTCCATTAAAATTTCATCAAACAAGGTAGTATTTTCTCTTATGTTTGTATAATAATACTAGTATGATTATTATCTTCATTATAATCGTCACCATCATCATCATCATCATCATCATCATTATCATCATTATCCTCATTATCATCATCGTCACCGTCATCATAATCGTCATCGTACACAGAAAGGTCGCAACCAATGAACGTCATCGATATTTTATGCTAAGAAGATAATGGCGCCTGCAAAAACATTCTGCATATAACTTAGAAATGGTATAAGGCATACATCGTGTGACTTTAAAAAAAGAATCCATTAATGTTTTCGCCTATTCCGAAAACATGAGGTTATTACAAAAAAAAACAACTAATACTAATAGTATGTAGACTATCGTCAAATCTCCTAGTTAGGCTTATCACTCATAACTGTTGCAAAAAAAAAAAATAGTTATAAATCATTATAAACTTTATTATATTGAAATAACCTGTTTATGCATGAGATTAAATCACATAGAAGAAAAAAATCCCTCTAGATAAGAGAATAAATATGTCAGTTTTAGGGTGAAAAAAATTGTATTATCCCAGGTTCTTCAGTTTCACTTAATGTCGATTTGTAACCAATTACAAATGAACATTAGTCTTAAACAATAACCATCTATATTGATCGAGACATTCTTAAAAAGTTAATATGGCAGGGTAAAACTGAGTAGACCAGTGATAGAGAGAGAGAGAAAGAGAGAGAGAGAGAGAGAGAGAGAGAGAGAGAGAAGATAGAGTTTGGAAGAAATAGAAAAGAAAGATTTTAACAATAAATAACATTACTTCTTACCTTATAAGTGTCGATTTTAGTCCTTCTAGATTGAAAACTTTTAATTTTTACTCTTTGAGAAATTTAAATTATAACCAGATTAACATTCTGATCAACAGATAGTAGATGATCCACAGCTCTTTACAATAATTATCATTTAATACAAAAGTAAATCAATGAAAACGCTTGTTTCATCGCTTGTTGTTCATGTTTGTAAATAATCATTCATCCTGTTTCATTTTCTGCGTTCCATTCATAAACCAACACAGCTGGGTGTAGCTCTAGTAAAGCCACACAGGGAAGCACAGTTCACGCTTAGACCTAACTAATCTCGCTGTTTGGTACGCATCTCTCTTGACGCCACAGTCGGCGTATTAGAAAAAAAACAACCCACTGAAACACAAGTAAGAGTGTCACCGCGACTCCCCTATCTCTCTGTCTCTGTCTCTCTGTATGTCTCTCTACCTCTCTCTCTCTCTCCTCTCTCTCTCTCTCTATCTCTCTCTTTCTCTGACTCTATCTCTCTCTGTCTCTATGCCTGTTTGTTTTTCTGTCTGTCTGTCTGTCTGTCTGTTTGTCTATCTGTCTCTATGTATATTTGTTTTTCTGTCTGTCTGTTTGTCTCTCCCCCCCCTCTATCTATCACTCTAACTCTCTCTCGCTCTCTCTCTATCACTCTCTCTCCCTCTCTCTCTCTCCGCTCTCTCTCACTCTACCCCCCTCTCTCTCTCTCTCTCTTTCTCTCCCCCTCTCTCTCTCACTCTCTCTCTCTCTCCCTCTGGCTACATTGATAAATATTAAACTAAATAACACAAAAAAATATTATCCTATTAAAATAACTAAAAAAAAAACAATGCACTTACAGTTTTAGAAAATGTCAATCTTTCAGTATAACATTACATACATAAAGACTTACACAAACCAAAAGTCTCAATTTTTTCTTCAGCCCTTTGTACTTCTGTTTGTAGTCAATGTGGCTTTCAGCAAATTCTTCTGCAACTGAAGGATACCAAAATGTGGGTAAGTATTCGCTGAGAAAAAGGGAATCATGGTGAGCAAAAATATATCTGGATAAAAAAGTGAACCCGAAATATTCACTATGCATTCCATATTCATCATCCCACGATAATGTGTATACATGTCCTTCTGCGTTCAATTATCAAGACAAAATCTGTTACACTAACTTAAGTTTCATTGATATTTTATTTGTGTTTTAGCCAAACGCTGTTTCAGTTGAAACTGTCACCATTAACATTTTTCCTTCCAACTATTTAACTTTTTTATGAATGCCAAACTAAAATAAATCATCATTTTTACTAATTATTATTATTATTATTATCATTATTATTTTAACAGTATTTTCAGAAAGCCAGCATCACAATAATAATCATTGTTTAAAGAAAAAATGTTGTTATTATATGTATATAATAATATTATTTTATTGTTTTAGGACAAATTAATTCTTTACCACAATATTATTTTAGCAGTCACCATCGCTTTCAATGCGAGCAAACATGAAATGACTCTTTAGACTAACGGCACATTGTATCAGTGATCTATGTTCCGTTACCTCAAACAATACTAATGATGTAATTCCATACTGCTTATATCATCAGCACCTTTACATCATTCTGTTGTTCACCTATAAGGAAAAAATCATAATCTTACTGCTACTTTTATGTTGTAATCTAATACCCTATCATCTAACACGGGCGCTATTGCCGGAAGCATCAATGATCAGTGAATAGATAGGTCTATGATGATAAAAAGCGCTAGTCAAGTTGTTTGAAATCCATGAACGCATTTGGGTTTTATATAATAGATTTAGTCTTTGTAAATATATAATCGTTAGTGAAAACCTAGTTTACTTTTTGTTTGATTTTTGCGGATCCAATCCAACTATCCACCTTCAATTTCGACTACTGGTCCACGGTATATTTATTGCTGTGTTAGTTGACCATTGAAATCGCCTTGACGTAAATGCAGGCGGTGGAAGTAAAAGTCTGAAGCTGTGAAACGTTTGTTGTACCACACATATATACACAGATACACAGAGACTAACATTTACAGAAAAGACAATAACATTGACAACATTTACAACAAACATTTGTATGATAACAGTTATGTGAAGTAAATTTAGTCAAACTATTTATCTAAATATACTACAAACAATGCACGATTTATCCTATATTTTTTAAACACAACAATAATGAAATACCAGTATGGGCACATAGCACGATTTGGTCCCTCTTGTACGAGATCTCCTGGCCCTTTAAACAAATTACCCAACTGTTCCCATTCATAAACATAATTTACTCCTTCTTTTCTAGTGTTAAAAGTAGCTTCTACTTTGTAACGATGAAACAGTAATTGTATGAAGTTATTAGATTTATGTTTTTGTAGAACATTTTACAGTAATAAATATACTGCTTGCCTAACAGGAGCACAATTTCAGCACCTTGCGCGTCGAACTTTTTAGTGTGGATTTGGGAAAATATCAATCCTGAACGCTTTTTAAGCTTGTTGTTATGGAGAGGAATAGATTGTTTGTCTTGAACGTAGACATTTTTTGGAGGATGTTTATATTGTGTTTGTGCTTCTGCGAAACTTCATATCCCGTGTCACACACTAACCAAAATGTTCACAGGAAGTACAAAAAGTAGTAAGAGGCTTGTTCGTAACAAGACAGCCTATCGAAATTTCTGGGTTGTTTTTACTATCATGTATTTATGTATGATGTAACAAAAAACAAGCATTATTTTACTTTTAATCTTGGCCAACGTTTGCGTTTTATAAGTACCAATCGCGATACCGAATTTGGATGCTATTGATTTCTTGATTTTGTTTTGTGTAGTGACACCGTATTGTGTGCTCAGCTGCATTATAATAAGATATCTGTCTCTTTCCTTCCTTGTCTATTTGTCCGTCTCTCTATCTCTCTCGTTCATTCTTGCTCTCTTTCCCTTTCTTCCCTCTCTCTCTTTCTTCTCTCTCTCTCCTTCTCTCGCTCCTTCTCTCTCTCTCTCTCTCTCTCTCTCTCTCTCTCTCTCTATCTATCTATCTATCTATCTATTATATCTATCTATCTATCTATCTATCTATCTATCTATCTATCTATCTATCTATCTATCTATCTATCTATCTATGTGTTAAAGAACAATATTGTTTTGCAAAATAAAGCTTCCGATAAACATCGATTTCAAAGCCCTGTACAAGAACGTATCAAACTCTTTTGCTTTTGTTCCAATATATTTATTAACTATAATTATCACCATAATTGTAACATATCAACCATAGGCCTACTGATATTAGATCAGCATAAATTACATACAAGAAAAGGTTAACATGCTTATATAGAACAGCGGGAAAACCACACTTTATAGAAATCTAAATTTATGAACAGGTGTATTATGTTCTGGTGCTACTTACCCTATTGGTATTATAAAACATAAAAATATTATTACTGGATAATGCTCATAAACTATAAACAAATTAGTGTTAGTATAAATGAAACAGAGCACATGCTAGATCTAGCTACATTTATAAATTATACCCAAGACATTTTTTGTCGGTAATGTTAATGTTGGATAAGAGCACGCAAGAGGAAAAAACAACGTTGACCTATCGCATATGCCTAATCTGCATAGCTTAAAAATGTACATACCGGAATGTATAATGGCTTTGAAAGTCGTGTTGTATGCGATTCTAGCAAGCAGCTAAGTCTAATACAGTGGGACAGGAAATGTGAGTATAAAGCCTACCATTGTTTTACAAGTTAGATCTGCGAGGACATTCCAAACACTCAATTATAGAAATATCCATGCTGTGCTTATTTTTGCTAGCCTTATTTCAACGGAGCTCTACGTTAGCGCTGTGTAGATGAGTACATGTATCACATGCCTCCAAAGCATTTCCCGCGGTTTTATATTAGGTCAAACCTGCGTTCCTGATAACTATTTCTAAAAAAATCTTTTAAAAAATCGCTATCTCATCAGGCAAAGCCCTACTCGTTCCACAAATTACAATGTGTATTTTTTGTGTGTATTGTCAGCGAAGTAGTTCCTATCTTATTTTATCGGTCATGGAAAAAAAACGATTGTCATACTTTGCAACATTCCCTAAATCCGCAGAGATAAACGCAGCATATGACATTTGGGCTTTATAAAAAATGACATCATCATCATCATCATCATCATCATCATCATCATCATCATCATCATCATCATCATCATCATCATCATCATCATCATCATCATCATCATCATCATCATCATCATCATCATCATCATCATGGTGTGCCGAGGCAGTCTGTGTTGGTGGCCATGTCCCGTCATGTCACCATGTGCATCTCACAATTATTTTGATTGATTCCTTTTTCTCTACCATAAACAAATACAAAAATATACATACTGTGACTTTTACTTCGAGCAGAATGTCTCAAAACTACCCTGGCCAAGAACAGGCTATTATACTGATTTTGTACTTTTACTCATTTTTTTTCCTCTTTATAACATTACGAAAATGCAACCATTCGGTCACCAATTGTGTCATATAATAATTACAGATTTCATGTTCTTGAATCATTATAATTTGTTTGAAAAGTTTAATCAATATACAGTTACATTTTAATTAAATGAAAAAATCTCCTGGATACAATTATTTTATAATGAGTTACAAAGTCTTTTTGATAATTAATGTATGTATGTGTGATTGTTATTGTATTTTCGAGTGCATAACAATTCCTTTCAAAAGCAACTCTGGTGTCAGTCTCTTCTCTCGTACAAAAACGAAATGTGTGTGAGAGTTACTCTATTCAACTAACTTTCATGATTTTGCGGGCATTTGCCAATGTGCTCTTATGTTGGTATCAATTTGAGCAAGATCAGATAATGTTGCAAAAACAAACACACTCAAAATAATATATGAGCTTTAAAGAGGTGTGGACTAGACAACAGACTTGAAACTCGTTACATGGGATCAACATTAGAAAGTATCAGATCAACATTTTGGCTTGTAAGTACAACGTTGTAGTAAGCTTATGAATCGTCTTAAGATATGTGAATAAGGTTTAGGGCGAGTTGTAAGCTACGGCAACGTTGTTCTTACGAATTGCGGTTAGAAATCAGTTTGGACGTGCGCATTGGTGTTTGGATGCTGTAAAACCAATCAGCCATCAAAGTAAACGAAAATCATGTAACTTTGAAATGCGATAGTATGCGTTGAATGCTCAATAATTCGTGGTACAATAATTATTGTTGTATCACTGAAAACTGATAAAACCTTTAAGGACTATCATAAAAACTAGGTTAACCCCGAATTTCAGAATAACAAGCAATGTAGATTCAACACACCGCGAAATCGCTGGATCTCCATTGGTATCAAAATGAAAGAAAAGGTTATAGATGAGATAGAAGGTAGTAAATACAAAGAGAAAGTAGAAACAGACGGCCACCTTATCGGGTAAGTTAGCGCCATTGTCGAGCACCCGATTCTAATTCCACTCTGAACTTACTATTTATAGGGGAATCTCTTTGTTACTACCTCATGTCTAGAACAATAGACAATGTACTAACTACCTTCTGTCTACAATAATAAACAATGTTCTCATCACTGTCCGTCTATCACAAAAGGAAGGACGGGGCTAGTTGGCACACTTTTCACTTTTTTATGTGGACAAGAGGTAAAAAGATTTGGTCTTTATCTCGTGTTTGTTGAGAAATGTGCTCTTTAATAGAAAATAAAAAATAACTATTCTATGCGCAGATGTTTCCTTTGAAAATTTGAATTTCAACCCTAACCAAAAGTGTGCCAACCACCTGGTTGACACACATAAAGATTCGTTAATGAATCGACAACCATGGGATGTATTAACTTGATGTTTATTTTTCCCGAGAAAATTACGTGCACTTCGGAAATACTGATTGTAGGCCTATTGGATTCAGAATACACATTGTTGGATGAGTTGTGTTTTTCGTTTGTTTGTTTTTGTTGTTGTTGTTTTTTTGTTGTTTTTTTTTTTTTTTTTTACATTCTATTCAACTTAATTAGTGTTTTCTTTTTGTGGTGATGTGCTAGCCACTTGCCATTGTTATAAAACGCATTGTGTTTTACTGTGCGTAGTCTATCTCAGACACTATATTGCTTGTTCTACTTCATCCCCCGTCATCACGCCAACTGGTAGGCCTACTTTCTGGCAGCTGCCTCGTAAAGCAACTAAAACAATGCGATTATGCCTTGTGATGTAAATGATGTACGTGTCATCGCTATTATTTAGCTCTTCAGATTGAAAAAAAAAAAGATTAAATTAACTGCAAAGAAGGGGAGGTAAAAACTAAAAATCCGGAAAATTATACGTGGAAATTGCCTGGTGGAAATGTTGATATAAACTTCTAGATTCAGATCAAGATCGCTAGTTTCACTTTTGTAAGTGGCTGTTTAGAACTCGATCATAAAAAAAATATAAATTTACCATCACTACACGTTCTGAGGTAGATCTAGACACTGTTGGGTTTTTGTTTTACAACTGAAATTGCCATAGATCTAGATATAATCTAATCTAAGCCTCCGTCTATAGATATAATCTCTAGATCTATTCTATAGGCCTATCTAAGAGAATCTAGATATAGAAGTTTAGTGTATTGTGATTTTAACGAATTTAAATGTAGAGAATATTTGGCTCTGTCAATAACGAAAATAAGCAGACAAGATGTAGGACATTATGAAATCAGCTCTGAGTATAATTATATAACGAAGTTGCGCCTAATATGTTTCTTTAATTTAATAGCTCTTCAGATTGAAAAAAAAAAAGATTAAATTAACTGCAAAAAAGGGGAGGTAAAAACTAAAAATCTGGAAAATAATACGTGGAAAACTGGAAATTGCCTGGTGGAAATCTTGATAAACTTCTAGATCTAGATTCTAGATTCAGATCAAGATCGCTAGTTTCACTTTTGTAAGTGGCTGTTTAGAACTCGATCATAAAAAAAATATAAATTTACCATCACTACAGGTACTGAGTAAATCTAGACACTGTTGTTTTTTTTACAACTGAAATTGCCATCTAGATATAATCTATCTCTAGATCTAGATGTTGTGATTTTAACGAATTTAAATGTAGAGAATATTTGGCTCTGTCGATAACGAAAATAAGCAGACAAGATGGAGGACATAATGAAATCAGCTCTGAGTATAATTATCGAAGTTGCGCCTAATATTTTTCTTTAATTTACCTTCAGACATCTAGATATATATACAGATTACCTATATCTCGATCTACTCACTTAGTATTTTTGTTGTTTTACCCAATTTTTCTTCTATATAGACTCAATCTAGATCTGGGTTGGTTTAACGTCCAACGTCAGCACTATATAGGCTATCTTGTGGACTGACGTCTGAGAATTTTATGTGCTGCCACAGACGAGACAGGGAAGGGATTCCATGACGCCTGGCTCATCCGGTCACATTATACTCAATGTACTGACACCAACCCAACAAATTAAATCCAGATCTAGCTACACACCAGCAGGCATGTCTCTGGGTGATATAACTAAAGTAGGAAGTCAGTGCAGCAAACGAAGAACATTACTGCCCAATTTACCTTCACTTTCAAGAGATCAATGACTCAATATTCAATATTTCTAGATAAACTTCTAAAATCTTTTTATTTTTTCCTGCTAAAAATTATGGAGACCAGGGTTCAACAGTTCTCTATAAATACTGAAGGCTAGGGACACTGGAGGAAATCCTCTATAGGCCTATATAGACAGAGAGGCTAAAGAAACCAGGGTTTTGATTTCCATCTTTCAATGAGAGTTATTCCCTTAAGGTTCATATTTATATATAACATTTGAGTTTTTTTAAGACCTATTGAATTAATAGTCAATAACTAAAAAGAGTTGGAAAAAAATTTGAAATATTTCTGCGACAACAGTGTCAGTGGAAGTAAATATGCACTTTTTTTTATTGATTTTTCATTTTATTTCATTTTTTCATTCCCCAGTTTTATAAAGTTTGACAATTGAAGGAGTTTGGGAGATATTGTGAGGTATCTTTATTTTATGTAGATGCACACTTTCTATGTGGAAAAAAATTGATGCATTTAAATAGTTCGTACATCAGTACGACTTATTTGGAACCTGAATGATCTTCGAAATGGGAATTCTCTCTGCTAGAAAGGGTGAGTTAAATTCTTCACAAACCATAATTTACAAAGCTAAATTTTTCTATCAGGTGTTTGTTCTTGGTAATAATTCTGTATGCAAAGAAGTTAAGTAAAATAATGAGAAAAGTTGATTAATTTTTTATTAACATGAAAAAACATATATTTAAAATTGATTTGCTTCAAGTAACTGAGTATAATGATAATTGATAAGTTGCCTCTTTGTCTATAAGTTGTAACTTATTTATAATCTTTCAATTTGTATGAACTTTGGATACTTTGAGCCTCCCTACATGTCCTATTCTCTAAAATTGATCACAGAAATTCTAAAGACAAATCACAAAAATACTTACTAATTTTAATTTCAGTGGGTGTGCTCCTGGCCTTGTTTTGGATGGGCGCACTGTGCTATTTCTGGCTGCCCAATCATATCCCCGACTTTTTAGACCTCAGGTCTAAGTCAAGTGTCAGAAGCAGACATGGTTAGTTTTTTTTGCCTCTTTGTTTTCAATGTTGTATAGCTAATTCTGATAAAGAATGAAATGTATCATTTTGTTATTGAACTGTTGATTTTTTTTCTTTGCGTGTAAATACGGTATATGAATTTTGAAATTTTAAATTTGAATCAAAGTTTTATGAAAGCTTTATTATTTTATAATGATATCTTGTGTTATTGCTATTAAATGAATGACAAAGATATTAATGTTTTACTAAAATATCAATATAATATATATATATATGCTGAGTGCATCTACACACGAGCATGTAAGTGCATGTATTTTTACAATTCATTGTTCTATTTTTGAAACACTTTGTATACAACTAATTTCAGATGTGCTGCCCAGACTTGACAATTCTGGCCCTGTAGCAAACCAAATCAGAATGCAGCAACTGAATCTTTCCTCTGGTCACAATGTTACTGGTGTGATTCATGTGTGCATCACATCTGATGGGAACACTCTAGGTATTCAAACTGTAATTCAATTTGACGTTAAGTAGACCCCTCAAATGTTTCTGATCTTATGGTTGTAAATCAATAAACTAATTATAATTTTTGTATTAGGTAGATTGTAAAATAATCCAATGATGTTTGGCACTCATATCTTAATGCTTTGAGAAAAAAAATTGTAAGTATTGCAAAACAATGTGGAAACAGGAAAGCAGATGTATACATTTGTATGGTTTATGCGAGAAATAAAACATTCTTTTATCCCAGTTTTTGCTTGAAAATTACAAGTGTTTTGAATTGTCAAATTAATATATTTAAATAAAGATGTCTATTAATATAATTTCACATTTTATATTATAAACAATTTGGTCAGATGCATTATAGCACCCAGTGCAGTAAGTGACAGTCATGATTCAAAGATATGAATGGCTTTTCTTTCCAACAATTCACCAGGTAAAGTTTAATACCATTGCTTTTCTTCCAGGGGGAATGGTAGCTCTGATTAACAGCATCGTGAGAAACACGAAACATCATGTCAAGTTTCACCTCGTTACAGACGAGGACAGCGTAAACCATCTAGGGTAAGTACGTTTGTTCTCTTTGTGTTTGCCACAACAGATTTTCAATTAGTCAACAGGACTCTCTGCTCAACATAACACAGTCTTGGACCTTCCTTGAAGACCATGAGGTGTTTAACTACGAAAGGATTTCACAATATCCAACCAAAGATTACTTATAATCAACCATTTCACTTCAACAGTTTTTCATGTAAAATATATGAACCTGCCTATTCAAAGCAAGTGACTTTATAGACAGTCACTAAAAGGGAATGTGTTTCAGTGTATCAAATTAAAGTATTTTCACTTGGCACCTAGTTGGTTTTCAGCTTAAATAATTCTACTGTCTGATGCAGTACCACTAACTTAAAACAGGTCAGCCCTAATTTTCTTTTCTGCATTTGATGTCTCAGCAATAAAATGTTCTATCGTTAGTTTAACAGGACAAGCAATGCCTTGACAGGTGGGATTTAGTCTGTTCAAGTCAAACTCCACCTTCATTTTGCAGGTCTTTTTTGTTTCATTTCCATGTCTTTTTAATTCATTTTTTCTTGCATGCAAATAATGAGTCAAAATTTGTTTTTCTTTACACAGTGATTGGATCAAATCGTCACCATTGAGGGAGATTGACTATGAAGTGAAGGGGTTCCCAGAGAGCTGGGTCTCGGGTAAAATTAGGATCCGTGGGGGTCGACTAGAACTAGGGAGTCCAGTAAGTTTTATTATTTTCACGATTAATCAGCAGAAATATGTTTTCCTCTTGTGAAAATTCAAGTTGCTGCTAAGAAATATTTTTAAAGTAAAAAAAAAAAGTGTTTTTAATATTGATCCTGTTTTACTTATTCTGTCTCTTCCATTTTTTATTTATTTTATCCCTTTCTATTTCCTAACTCTTTGAACTATTATTTCTCAAAGTCAAAAGATCATATTTACAACATGATGGATCTTTTTTCTCTTTCTCCAATCTCTGATAGGCGTAATTGATGAGCATTTGAAATAAGTAAAATTGTTTAGCAGCACTTGCATTCACCTCATATTTCTCATCTTGTATATTTCAGCTGAATTATGCAAGGTACTACCTACCACGGCTTTTTCCTAATCTGAAGGAGAAGATAGTCTTTATAGATGATGACTGCATTGTTCAAGGTATATCTCCCTTGTGAGAAAAAGTCATCAAAATTTGTTGAAAACACTAGCCGTCTGATCAGAGACAGAAGTTGAACTTGTATTAGAAGCTGTGTTCTCTACTAAATGTGCTTCCTCACCTTAATTGATGATAGAAAATTGTTCTCAAATTAAAAACTAACTTAATATAACTGTCTAGGTTTAGTAAAAATGTGGATAAAGAAGCAGTTGTGTTAAATTTTATGTTTTATTTTGCTTAAGAACCATTAGATTTTAGAAGACATAATGTAAATGGTTTTTAAAACAATTTTTTTTTCTCCTAATATAAAGGAGACATCATGGAATTATACAACACTGAGATCAAGGGAGGCGACCTGGCAGCTTTCTCTGAAGACTGCAAAGGAATGAACAAGAGACTGAGCAGACTTGCTGTAAGTAAAATTAGTCAATCCAGTTTGGCTTTACATGTCATTGTAATTAATTAGTCAATCCAGTTTGTCTTTACATGTCATTGTAATTAATGTAATGTTTTTCTCAATCATTACAAAATCAGTCGGATAGACTGATAGACAGTAGCTTTGATTAAACAGTGTCATCTTATTTTCAATTTGTCTTTCAGCAAAGCATGTCCCAATTCGATTATTGTGGTTATCTAACGTTGAAAGGTGTAAAATAATATCTTCCTGTTTTGAGGTATAATATCTTCCATTTTTTTTATTATTTCCATGTGTTTCACCTCAGAAAAGTTTAAAAGAACTAAATACAAACATGCATACAAAATTCTCTGATACAATTTTTTAACCAATGTTTTCTACCCAGAATGTGTATGCAGAGTTCCTTGACTTCAAAAACAAACATGTTCAAGAGAGAAACATAAGCCCCACGGCATGTTCTTTCAATACAGGAGTTTTTGTTACAGATCTAGCAAACTGGCACAAGGAAAATATCACCGGTCAATTGGAGTACTGGATGGAACTGAATACGAGGTGGAGTTTTTTGCAATATTACAGTACAACTTGGGCTCAACAAACTAGCTCGTTTATTTTTATTGGTTCCTTGAATGCAAGTGCTGGCAACCTAGGACCTCTCTCTAACATTACATGGTGTTCAGATGATCACACTCCCCACTCCTCTACCTACAACTTTCTCTTTGTCTCACACACAAACACACACACACATACACACCTCAAACTGGCAGCTATATCTCTTTGATCTATCTTAATGCTTGAGGACCCGACCCATGGCTGCTCTTCTTCTTGCCCCTTTCCTTGGTCCTCGTCATTTTTCATTCTGTGACCCACTTCTTTTACTATAAACAACATTGCGTGTGTTTCTCTTCTCTCTCTCTTTCTCTCTCTCTCTCTCTTTCTTTCTCAGGGGGCGAAGTGATAGAGCATTGGTCTCCAAATCAGGAGGTCTACGGATCTAATCCCCCGCATGACAGATTAATTTGTCCGTTTCGTACCCTGTAACTGGTTTGATAAGTCCCAGTATAATGTGAGGGGCTGAGACAGAAGTCATGGTATCCCCGCCCAGTCTCAAGTGTGGCAGTAGATATAAATTGTTCGACGTCAGTCTTGGGGCCCGTCCACAATATAGCATATATAGTACTGATGTTGAACGTTAGACCAAAACAAATTAACTTTCTCTGTTAATTGTGGAATCCGTCTACAATATATCAAAGACAGTGCCGACGTTAGAGTTTAGTTTAGGCATCACAACTTCTCTCTCTCTCTCTCTCTCTCTCTCTCTCTCTCTCTCTCTCTCTCTCTCTCTCTCTCTCTCTCTCTATTTTTATTTTATATCAACCTCAAACTTATGGTATCTTTTTTTAAATTACTGTAAAAACAAAAAAAGCATTCTTTTCCACTTTCTTTTTATTTTTTCCAGAGAAGAGGTGTATGGCAATGAGCAGGGTGGCGGAGGGTCTCAACCTCCTATGATGCTCGTGTTCTACAACAGAATCTCTCCAATCGATTCTATGTGGCATGTCAGATTTTTAGGTAAGTCGGAAAGTTGTAACATTTAGTTTTCATCAACATCAGAGAAATGTGTAATATGAATGCCAATTGTCAACTTGTATTTAATTCGTTGTTGTGAGGAGCAATGCTGTCTCTTTCAATTTTTTTGACAGACTGCATGTGGAAAACAATTTTTTTTAAATAGTTTTTGAAAAACTAATTTTTTAAAGGAAAAAAAAGTGAACCATTACTCATAAATTTGTTTGAGAATTATTGAAACAACTGCCAAATTGAAAGTGGTACCTTAAAATTTTCTTATATCACAATTAGAGCCATAAACACTATTCTCTAAAGTACCTAAATAGATCAATGTGTGTAGTAAATCGTACTCACACTGAACTCACTGTGACTTTAACTATTTTTACCTTTACACATTTTACCTGTTTTTCTTCCCTTCAAGGCTGGACGTCTGGCACAAGCTACAGCAAGTCTTTTATTTCTCACGCCAAACTGCTGCACTGGAACGGCAAGTTCAAGCCCTGGGGCCGAGTGGCCCAGCACAGCGATGTGTGGGACAGGTACTTTCTCTCAGACCCTAGCGGCAAGTTCAAACCCATCAGGAGAGGATGAAGCTCTGAATACTCAACATAACGTCAATGTGCTATGATTTTTGGCATACGCCATTTTTTGTAATTTTTTAAAGATAATTGATAAAAACTGTTTTTATTTCCTTATTTGTGCTTCAAACTTGGACACACTTATAATAAGAACAAGCAAAAACCTATCAGCGCATAATCTGAAAGTTTAGTTAGATAGATCTCATTTTCACCTTCACAATGATATATATCACTTTCATTTGACACACTTATAATAAGAACAAGCGAAAATCTATCAGCGCATAATCTGAAAGTTTGGTTAGATAGATCTCATTTTCCTTTACAATGATATATCACTTGCATTTTGGAATGAGTCTCACTTACGCCATAATTGTAGCACTGTGTTGATGAGGACAAGATAAAACAAGGGCATTGTACTTAATAATAAACATCGTGGGGAGAGGCCTAGGTGTAATTGATAATTCATCTTTATGTGGTAAAGATCTACTTAATTTTATTCATCAGTTTAAATGTAGTCAACAATACTTTTTATGTGCATTTAATAGTTGTGGGGGAGACAAATTGATAGTATGTATAATTTATATATACTGTATTCTCTATATTTGTTTGATAAAAGTCATCAGTTCAACATATTAGAAATACCCTAATTGTTTTATATAAACAATTGAGAAAGTGAATTCAACAAAAACAAAACAAAATTCTGCTAATGCAAGTGTCTTTCTTTACAGAACAGAGGGTATAAATGAATAATTCTACACTCAATTGATACATGGTTATGTATTTGTATACTTCAGTAATACTTGTTAAAGGAACTGATAAAAATAAGGGGGAAAATGATCCTCAAAGTTAATGACACATGTCAGGTTTTGATTGATCAAAATATTCCTGCAAAGAGACATTTTGTTACTAAAAATATGTAGCCTCGTGACCTGTGGAAGTGTTTTTCTTTTTCATCATCGAAGACTAATTTTTAGCGTTTATTTTGCAAGGCTTGATCTCCTTGCGTTCACGGATCAGTTGTACCCATGCCTCTCTAGTCAACTATGCCCATTGTTTTCTTTTGGTCATCTTAGTTTAAGAACGTTTTAAACATGGCTGTATGGGGTGTTGAAAAAAATTGGAAGATTGTCTCAGGTAGTACCCTAAATCATAGTGATGAATATTTTGTAAGGGTAGCAATTAAGTTTAAACTCATGAGAAGGTAGCACTAGTTCTTGATATAAGTACATATATGTGGCTGGCATTAATACCTTTTAATACAAGTGATGCTATAATGTGAGTGAGACTTTATAAATGACGTTTTTTGTGTTGCCAATAGCAGTGTTTGGAAAACCACTAGCTGATGTCTCAAAATACTAGGATTGCAATGACTTATCTAAAATAACTTAAAATTTTGTTCTGCTCAAAGTTTTTTTAACAGAAAAAAAGGAAAATGTGAGAGTGAGAGTGAATCATTTTTGGTGCTTCTAGAGTATGATACATAGAACACATGTTGTATGGGACTCAATTCAACTGATTGTTTAGACGCTGCAGCTTGCAGTACGTGCATTATGGTGCTCACCCAAGGATGTTAAGTTGATTGCTGTGGAAATTTTCCTTGCATTATAATATAAATACTTCTACATTTTTGTTTTTATATCTATTTGAATTGACTTGTAACATAATTTTTTTTTACATTTTCAGGCAAGCCCTGATTTGTGTAATACATTGCTATTTTATTTTTTGTATCTCTAATTGAGTACATTATTGGAAGACGTAATCATTAAATATTTGGAAAAGCTATAAAAATGGAAATCAGACATGATGTAGGATGTCATGTGATGAATGCTTTTGTGTATGCTATCTCCCTTTCCTATTGTTGGTTTTATTGCCTCTGTTTGATTCGTCTGGATTTTATCTCATATTAGCCTCATCATTTCTAAAGCTCCCTATATCAATCAGACTGAGCTTATGTAAGAATAACATTATATAATTCTGTAAGACATACTCATGTTAATGTTTTGTGTATGTTCTACATTGTTTTTTTTCAAGTAAGGAATTGTTAAAATTTCCTAATTTGAGATATTGAGCAAAAAACTTTTTTTTTTCAGTTCCTAAGTCTGTACAAGTGAAACAAAAATTACTATAAAAAAAGCTAATAGAGATACAAAAGCCCATAAAACAGCACAAAGTTAAAAATATAGAATTGATGAAGACATGAACAAATGAGAGATCCAACATTTCCACCCTTTTCCTAGGCCTTTTTACAAATCAACTTTGTTTTAAGTTGAAAAATGTTTAAAATGTTGTACTTTTGCCATACTGGGGATATTAGTATATACCTATTGGAAATAGGGAGGGGGCTGGGGTTGGGGGTATATTTTTTATATTTTTGATCCATGAAACAGTTTGTAAAGTAACCTTATTTCTTAAGTAAAACTTATAAGGCATAACAAGTTTCATTGATATTTTCAATTTAATGTTTTCAAATTGGTGCTATTAACTCAAGATTGTTTTATATAATATTATGTTGTACATGCAAATTTGATTTATGAAAAACACATTTTTGTGTCTTTTTTCTTTAAACATTGAATAACATACTTTTAAATGATATATAGGCAGAAAAGCTTATCAATGATAAACAAGAAAAAAAAAATATGCGAATTTCAGATTATTTTTTACAAGAGAATAGAAATAACACATGTATTCTTCAAAACTGTCACACTGCGTTAGATTAAGTGCATACTCTTGCATTTTAAACCTTGCAGACTTAAATTACCATTGTTTGTGTGATGAATATTAATCTATCATTGGAGCGGGAGGACGGTTTCATGTTGCTGCAAGAAAGAGAGAAAAAAAACTGCAATGTTTAACTAATATATTTCAATGGCCAGGCACAAAAATTGTATGTCTATAAATCCAAAAGATCTGATTGCACTGTTGTGAATTTTTTTTTTCTCTGTGTGTCAATCATTTTGTCAATGTCTATTTCTACAAATCATTATTCACAACTTACATTGCATGTTTTAAGTTATATTTACAATTTTTACTGACAAATATCACTGTACATTGTTTTAAGCTTAAAAGACTGCATGAAGTTATATATTCAACATATTTAAATGTGCATAGCTGTACTATGAAACCAATGTGTAAGTTGGTATATACGAATGATATGAAACTTCACTAATTCTAGTTTAACTGGTTGTCTTTTTTTTTCCTTGTGAGCATGAAATTTGAGACTGACAATTTTGTGTAATTTGGTTGTTATGCATGCTATTTTACTTATTTTTGTAATGGAATTTTAAAATTTTGATATTTTCGTATTGAAATTTTTATACTAAATGCCCTAAGTTCAAATAAAAAAAAGCTTGGTATGTAATAATACTCAACTAAAACAAACAGATGGTCATTGAAAGTATTATATATGTATCTACAATCAGCAAAAATATATATCATCATCCCACTAGTGAAAAAGGTTTGGTTAAAACAAATTAATTTGGAGTTTTGAAGAATATTATCAAACATTTTAAATGAAATTCTGTAAAATATAACTTTCTGGTTGTTAATGTGCAAGTAAAATGTATGAAGATAAAATTAATGTCATCCGAAGTGACGTGTTGTTGTTTTTTGTTCAATGGGTGTTAACTTCACTTTATAGAACCAAATCATATAAGAATATGCATTTTCTGAAGCAGAAGCCTCCTGGTTGTATCAAGGGAAAGTACAATGTAAATGAAAACCAAAGAAATAACACTGAATTCCTCCCCCTGGTATAAATGTTTCCATGATTTTTTACATCACATGTAGTTATATCATACAATCTAGTACTGTGATGGTTCCTAAGACTAGCATCTCGACCATGAGTGTAAAATATTGTCTTTTCATTCTTTCTAAATAAACCCATGAAATGTGTTTGTTTGAAAGTAGTGTTAGATAACATTGACTACGAGTTTGTGTGAGAGTACAAAAGAGTTGTATTTTATACTTTTGTAACACCTATATAATTATTTTTATGGTAGTGAATCTTCAAAAGTGTACAATTCTGAAATGTGGGCAATAAAACATTTAAAAGCTTTTTGTGTGTGTGTGTGTGAATAGGTATTTATAAGATTTTGTCTCGTTTGTAAGTCTTCCATCATGGGAAACAGAACTTCTGGCTACTTTCTTCTTCTTCTTCTTCTTCTTCTTCTTCTTCTTCTTCTTCTTCTTCTTCTTCTTCTTCTTCTTCTTCTTCTTCTTCTTCTTCTTCTTCTTCTTCTTCTTCTTCTTCTTCTTCTTCTTCTTCTTCTTCTTCTTCTTCTTCTTCTTCTTCTTCTTCTTCTTCTTCGGACTTCCGTCTTGGGGCCCGTCCACAATATGGCCTAATTAGTGCTGCTGTTAGACGTTAAACCAACCCAGCAACAACAACAACGAATCTTTTTGATGCAATTGGAGATGACAAAGCTATATCTATTAAACAATCCGTATATCCAATTTTTTTTACTGAATGAAATAAAAGGTAAGATGATCATATAATCTCCTAAACCTTTAACGAATGGCTACAGGTTACAGTAAGAACTTTTTTTAAACCGTAAACAAAACTTAAATAAATAATTTAAAAAAAAGGATGCTCATATGGACAAGAGAATTAAAATAACACTTTTGTTTTGTTTGTTTTTTAAAGAGATCATTTTTTACATTCATTTTTAAACACCCAAGGCTGCTACTTTCTTTTATGCTTTTGGCTAAGACACTTCTAAACGTGAGGTCAATAATTTTTGAAAGATCGATTGCCAAAAGATTTCAGATTTTATCTAGGCGTGAACAGCTATGTTTTATTTATAGACAACTTCAGTAGTCTAGTAAATTAAGGGCTCAAAATGCAGCAATTTCCGCAAGCAGTGTGGCGCTAAATAATATTAATAACACATTCAAAACAATCTCGCATATTTTTCCCAATTATTAATTATTCGAGATGGTTCATAATTTTAAACGTTTAAAACTTAAAGTTTTAAAAGAAAAATTTAACAAAAACGAAATTTTCCCCGAAGTGCACGACAGTATTTGCTGAGAAGCACGACCTTTTGGTCTTACCTCTGACCTTCTCACCTTGAGTCGTGTTTGACCTAGGGGTGTCACAGGCAGGGCAAGCTGTCATGGCGCAGGGATAATACTGCAGACGATTGTGGCAACCTGGGGATCGTGCAGCCTGGACTGAGCAAACACTGGCGCTCAGACTCAGACTGAGGTGATGGAGACCGAGAATTCCCCGTCACCTGGATTTCTCCATCATAGGAAACGCCCTCTTTCTCTCCCTCTTCACCTCTCCCTTTCTCTCTCGCTCTGTCCTGCTCGGTCTGCATCTCTTTCACTCTCCTCCTCCATCTCTCTGTCTCTTTTTTCTATCTCTTTCTTTCCATCGTATCCCCCCTCCTCCTTTATCTCTTTCGCCCTCCTCTCTGTCTGTCTATTTGTCTCTCTCTCCCTCTCTCTCGTTCTCTCTCTCTCTCTCTCTCTCTATCTATCTATCTATCTATCTATCTCTCACTCTCTTTCTCTGGGTTTAGCGTATTCTAGGTTTCTCCTGGGGGACCCTTTACCTCGAGACGGTCACCTGGTCCATAGAGCGCGACATGAGCGACTAAAACGTTCAAATACTCATTTCGAGTTCGAGGCAGCCTTAAAGCTGTTTGCAGAGGAGCGTTTATATGTTTATATTTTACTTTCTGCTTTTCCAATTTCTATTTTAGTTTAGGATATGAGAATGCTTACAAAACAATTAAATATAAGTTTCAGATATTGCCGTTGCACTGGAGTGGATAATACGAACTTTCAAATACATAGTACAATTGCATCACAATCACCTGCAAAAGAAATCAATACAATTATCATTTACTATTTTCTTTTTAATTTCTATTTCATTTAATAAATTGCAGAGGCTTTATTGTAGCGATCTAACATTAGTGAACAGATGGTTTTCATTACATTAAAAAGAGTCATGAGCTGAAATAAGCTTGTGTGTTAATGTCGGTTTCAATCTGTGAGCAATGTCTCAAATACAATAAGTCAAAATAATAGTAAAATTTGAATCAAATCGAGCAGGAAATTGGACCTCGCCACCAAAACCTTCAGCATACAATAATAATACTCGTAGTACTCCAACGGGGCTCGCATTATCTCACAAAGTTGTTGACAAATCGCAACTCCAGACACGCTGTCTCTCTCTCTCTGTCTCTCTCTCTCTCTCTCCATCCCTCCCT
>RQTK01000658.1:162172-203280 GCA_003991915.1 Elysia chlorotica
TTATTTCACCCCCCCCCCCCCCCCACACACACACACAAAGTGCAATGACGATTCCCACGCATGCGCTAACGCTGACCTCTGTGACCTGCAATTATTGAACAATACCGGGCAGCTCATCACAAAAGCCTCTTTCCCTCCCTACTCCTCCTGTCCCTGCTCCTATTCTCGTCCGGCCTCTTTCATTACACTTCAATACCAGCATGCACCGGTCCACCATTACCCATAATGATCCCTCTGTTCCGCTTCCGGTGAGCAATATCGGTCTGTCATTATGCAAGTGGGGCCAAGGAGGCAGCGTCAGGGGACACCAGAGACTGAGCTTTGTGCCGGGTCTGGACCAACCCAGGTCGCTCTCCAGCCATCTGCTGGACACTGGTCATCGCGGGCCGTGACTGGGCAAACCTGGGCGAGAACTCTGGCGAGATTCTCACGGTCCGTGCATGACGAGAATAACGCACATCCAGGTTAACCTTTGACCCTAAGGATGCATGTGGTGATCAAAGCCAAACACATCTGGCGATCCTAGAGGTCGAATCTAGTTCCTTGCTTCAGGTCCAATTTGCTGGGCCTAATTCCCTCCTTTGCTGAGGCCTTGTACGTTACCCAACAAAACAACAATGCCATGTGCATTGGTTATGGACATACTCGTCAATGAGGGCAGAGAGCAGTTAAGTCTTTTCACTACGTGAGCAAAGCAGGAATAACACTATGTACTCATGCAAGCATCATAATGTCGAAACCTTGAGATAGCCCCTTATGGTTGATTGCATTACATCTAACGAAAAATCTATTAATCAATTCAGCTAGTTAAACAAACATGCAGTTACATGTACTGAATAGATCGAACATTGTTTCTTCTTCAACATACACTAATACCATCATTGCTAACAAAGGAGGAACAAATAAAAACCACAAAACAAAAATCACTCATTTCCACGAACGAAAATAAAGTTATGTAAATCTTTTTTTTTTTAAATTATGTTCAAATTGGCGTTGATGTAACGCATTGTACTATAAGTTGATCTATTCATTTCCTTACCCTTTTTAGGTGCGTAACTTTTGGGTAGCGGATTGACTAGATGTATGTACATTATCTTGTTTGTTTGCATAACGATTGTATTTCAAGCCTAAGAATTTGATTGTGAGTTTTGCTTACTGAACACAGCCCTTCTCGAAACCTCCGGCTAGTTCTAGAATAGTAATCACCCCGTCACCTCTTGTTTACCTTTGTTCTGATTGGTTGTTAACTGCTAAAGAGATGTACCGAGAATATTCTCTTATGATTTACGTAATCCTTGTTCTGGATGATTCGACGAAATTTTGTATAAATAAGAATCTTAATTAGATTTAAGAAGAGTCAAGAGTTAAGAGTCAACATTTATAGAGTCAACATTGTTTCCAGAGTCTAGTAATTGTACTATTGAGCCGTCCTACAAACATTGTAGAGTATAGCCCTTTTGTCGGATTAAGGAAATGCGCAATATAAATCCAATAAATTATTATTATTATTATTAAGTTCAAATTGGCGTTGACGACATTACATTTCCTGCACTGGATTGCGAGGTTTAAAGACGAAGTAGGGATAGTTTAAATAGTGGAAAAAATTACCATGTTTCCTAAAGACATAACGGTAGTCTACACATCAAAAGCATAGAAAGCACGCCAGAAATCTAAATGGCATATGTTTTGATTTAACTTCCGTTTTCAAAATAGTTCTCCCTAACAATATTGTTTTATCTAAACTTAAAATTTGCTGTGTTTGTCATCGTATATATTTAGTTTTATAAGCTGTATTTTCAATTCATTTCAACTGGAGTATATTTGAGGAGTTGCGTGGCAAAATGTACTTTGATTTTGATTATAATTTATGTAAGGAAAAACTATACTTTAACCATCCCCTATGCTGCATTCAATTATGTCTTTTTTTAATCTTACAAATATTGCTGTCTGAAAAAGCTATGGACCCTCAATCCCATTACCACCATCACCAGCAAATCTATTACAGTTGACCACATTACATTTCCTTACTAGTGTTAAAACGAGACACTGTACTGAATTGCGTAGTTTAAAGACGAAGTAGGGATAGTTTAAATATTGGAAAAACTCACCATGTTTCCTAAAGACACATTATTTTATTCAGTAGTCTACACATCAACAGCACAAAAAGCACGTCAGAAATCTAAATGGTTTATGTTTTGATTTAACTTCCGTTTTCGGATTTAGCGCAACAAATTAACTATTATCAGCTGCCTTTTTAATTCATTTCAACTGGCGTGCTATTTGAGGCGGCGTTGCATGGCAAAATGTATTTGATACTTATAATTATATGTTATGAAAATATACTTTATCCATCCCCTTTGCTTTCTTCAAGTATGTCTTTTTTTAAATATTACACATATTGCTGTCTGAAAAAACTATGGACGCCCCCACCCCCACACACCCCCACCCGCCATATATTGCATGCAGGTGCAATACCGCTTCTCTGCTTCTCCTAGTATGCATTCATAAAACCTGGAAATAATGGGAAAAGACGCACTATGATTTCGCCGGAAACCTCTAGACCTGGCAGTTTTCAATTGTCATTATTGCCCCTTGCGGAACAGTCCACTGGCTTGTTAAGGAGAATTGTGGGCTAACCTGAGAAGGGCTGACCCCGCGGTTATCTGCAGTCTCTTGTCCGGCAGAGCGGCGAGAGAGCTGGCTAGTTGTCATCGTGGATGGTCATAACTTTGGCCTCCAAATGGCCACTGCAGCACAAAGCGATAACCCTTGAATAACAAAGGTGACATCTGCGAAGACACTGGGTCTTTTCAGCTACATTTCTTTGGATGGGGTATGGAGAGATGGAGCTTTGGCATTTTATTACCAAGTATCCTTCTATGGCTCCTTAGACTTTGACGTCGCTCAAGTAAATCACCACAGAGAGGACGATATTTGATAGCGCGCTACGAGGGTGTTCCTATCAACATGTCATTTTATTTTCAGATCACGCGTACAATATTTACTCTTAATGGGTGTGGCAGTTCATCTTCCTATTATCTTGTCTTTTACATAATATCTCTGTTAAATCTTCTTTATCCAAATCCCTCTTTAATTTTTTGTTTCTTTGTTATAACCTCATCTCTCTTTAGGAGCCCCATTCATTCGATTTCAGCTACTGCTGCTAATACAACACACATAAAAACCTTACCGATACTGCATTACAATATATACCAATGCAGTAACTGGAACAAAATCTTCTAACATTAATCGTATTACTACTACTACTACTACTACTACTACTACTACTACTACTACTACTACTACTACTACTACTACTACTACTACTACTACTACTACTACTACTACTACTACTACTACTACTACTACTACTACTACTACTACTACTACTACTACTACTACTACTACTACTACTACTACTACCACATATTGTGCTTTCTCTTCAACGTTTTTAGTAGTGTTTTAAAATGCCCACAGCGTAATAATAAAGAATCGGGATACGTAGTTACTTTTTCACGGAAAAGTGGCTAACGTTGTCTTATTTTACAAGAATTAGGATTTCAAATTTTCGTCATTACGACCATGGTAATTTTTATTCGCCCCAGATCTGACCTCCGTGCAGCCGTTGACTGATTTGGAGGGCGGACATTGTTTACGGGCGGCGTGATACTGTCTAAACATTGGACTATTGGTCTTGCAGCACTCGCCCAATCACGCTGGCCTTTTGACCCTGTAGTTGTAACACTTGGAAAGCTGGGCTCATTGTGTTCATGCCCATCATCATCTGGGTACTATCGAGTGTCGGGTGCGCACTGTGCAGCACCATCGCGCACCGCCTAACGCAGCGTGACCCCAACAGTAACGAACACGGACGCCATCTTTATTGTTCTAGCTGCGGCCGCGCAAAGAAAAAACAGCGAAGACTGTCCTGATTGGCTGAGGGCTTCTCCTGTTCCCCTGCCAAGCCGAAGACGATTGTGTCACTGGCTGCATGATTAGTTTGCTCAAAGCCTGCCATTGTCCCTCCTCACAGGTGCCCGACTGCCCGGTTGGGTAAGGCACGTGCACTGTTTTATCGGCGGAATTAGCGCGGGGGTCAAGGGGTCGAACTGATGGAGTGGTCTGATTGTGTCGTCGGGACTTTTGTTTTCCTGGGTCTGACAGATGGAGGGCTGGACAAACTTCTCACCAGGCTCGTCTTGAAATTTCCTCCGTTTCCGTCCATGGGGAACATTGGCTAAAACCGATTGAATGTAACCGCCCGTGTTAATTGCAGCTTAGAAAGATTCATGCGCTTTACAGTCTGCCTGGCCGAGAGATTCTAAGCCTTAGTTATCACATCTCATTTCGAAGCTGCTAAACACTTTCACAGCTTTTTCATAACTGCATTCACAGAAAAATGAGGATTAATGTTCTTGTTTATTTTCTTGTATTTAAACAGGAAGTCATCGCAAATACTAGTGAACGAAGAAAATTATATAAGCACTGTACTAAACCAAACGAAAAATCTAGACTGTTTTTCATGGCAGGATGATAATTATGATGATGGTGATGATGATTATGGTGTTGGTGGTGGTAGAGATGGATAAATAAATACGTGTGCTTTCAATGAAATATTAAAAATATATGTAAATATCGGTGCTAGCTGTTGGCAACACAAATTAAAAGTATTCCCCTTAACCTCTCAGGATCTAGACCGCAGCTTTTGTATACGTTTACGTTTTTGAACTGACACGCCACCGACTCTTCTTCGAGTTCCATATACCCATAATGATTCTCTCTTGGCTCATTCATAAACTTCGCTCTTAACTCCTCTTCTCTTTACTGAAATCTAGGCAATCAAAACGACAGTTAAATGTGTTCAATGCATCTGCAAATGAACGTTCGTTTTGTACTACCAAGGTATCTTAAGCGGGGCCGTTGCCAGTCATAGTTTTCAAGATGTTCCACACAATCATGTTTCGAACTACAGTATTTTCCTTGCAACTTACTTCCAACCTTTCCTTCATATTTATCTTTACTTTCTCTCTTCTGCAACTTTATTATTTTGACAATATCTTTCATTTTATCTCTTTGTTTTTGTTTTCAAAAGGTAATCTTTTTTTCTCTTACCAGTTCTTTAAATTCCCGTGATCCGTGGTTTATTATTAATTTGTGAATATCTTTATTGTTTTCTTGGTCAAAACATTATCCTCACAGGAAGATATATAACCATTCGTGTCAAATAGTCCATTGATATCTTCACGTCGTGAGTCCCAGTCTGTACTTTCGAAACATGAACGAAGTTGCTCTGTTTTTTATTCGTCAACATTTCGGTGGTGGGTTTCTTGGGCTTCAGCACAAGGCGATATTTGGGAATGAGATATACGTTGTTGTGGTCTCCCAAAGGTGGAGGTGTGGTGGACTTGTAAGCATCTGGGATGTTACTACGACACAGATCTTAAGTCACCATCCCTCTTGTCCCACACGTGACGTATTGGTGGTAGTGGGGTAGGGCGGTATCCAGGAGCTCATGCAAAATGGCGGCGCTATAACAAATTATAGTAGGCATAGTTGGTTGGCAGTTTACCAAAGCAGAATGTTGCCACAAACATAGCTAAAATTGAAAACTGGATACTCCAAGCAGAGCATCAGCACTTCATCTTGTAGAATTTCACAAAAAAAAAAAAAAACTATCCTACGAACGAAAGAAACAGCTAAACTTGACACAAAATGAAAGCACAAAAAACACGACCGAGTCGCCGCAGGAGCAGCGCCGACAGACAGAAACAAACAAAATGTATATGATGGACAATACTACTAATTAAATTTAAGATGTTTTGTGCTATTTTTAGCATAACATCGTGTATATTTTCGTGCATTATGGGAAATTCGAAAAGGAATAAATAAAACACCCTGAAACCGATACTCCTTGTTCGTTGAGTGAGGGCTTGCAACTAACTCAAAATTATTATCACAATATGAGATCAAACTATTTATCTGCTCGACATTGATATGCTGTTGCAATTATGAAGTGTTCCATTAATTTTACACCCAGAAATCTCGTGTGCGTAATATTTTCTGACGTGATATGATAAAATACTACTAATAATGAAGAAAGCTCAATACTGTACTGCCGCAAACACTTCATCCTCTTCATCCTTTTAACCATGGATAATCCTTACTCCACCAGAAAACTGCGACAGCATGACCATCAATAACAACAACAACAACAACAACAACAACAACAACAACGACAACAACAACAACAACAACAACAACAACAACAACAACAACAACAACAACAACAACTATGATACAAATAACATCAACGAGACAAGGGAGATGACCCACGACAACAACCCCCCTTTACCAGGTAAGATTAAGCCTCGAACTAAGAACTCACCCCCAGTGCAGTGCGACGCTCGGGAAGAGATTAAGCTCAGCTGTGACCGGATGACCTGCTTGCATCACGTGACCATATCCACCATGGCCTGGATGAGCCATGCACAAACAGAGCTGACCAGACATTAACCTCGGGCCGGGCTCGCCCTGTATCGCACGCAAGTGACCGCCTGCTGCTCTGTTCTCATCAGTGCTCAGTGCTCAGTGCCAGCAGACAGGGGAGGGGGGGGCGCTCGCTGAGTAAACATATTGCGCATCGCTTGTCCCAAGTTGGAGGAGAAGAAGGATGGAAGGGTTTTTTTAAGATGTAAGATGCTCGTTTTGAAAATTGTCTGTGACATTTTAACGAAATGAATGGTGCAGTACTTTACTGAAATCTTGGTAAATTCTCGATTAGAAGTTTCGACGGGAGTTGAATTAGGCAGTTTAAGTGTTCAAAAAGCAAAATTATCTACCAATAAAGTTGATGTATTTATGAACTGAAGATATAGAACAAAAAATGAGTCTGACGTGTGGTAATTATAAAATCAATTTTAATAAAGAAAATTTCGTATGCACCTTTACCAATTCCGCGCAACCTGCCAACGTCATCCTCCGAAATGTTGCATAAAGAATCTAGATCTAGCGCCATTTTGTCTTTCAGCCAGGATCGTAGACAGGACATACAAATGTAGTACCTGTAATTAAGATATTCTCATTATTATCACTGACTAGAGCCAAACAACCTATCCATCTTTGACACCTTACTATTGGTTTCTTCTTGTGGAATGAATTTTAACATGAAGAAGTTGTCATAATTATTCGCTCGCCAAAATATTCCGTACCCAATGGGCCACAGAAAAATACAACAAACAACTATTAAAAAAGAACTGACCGAAATAACAGAAGACTGAGTTGGCGTATCCAATTGAAGGGCTCAATGGAAAAACTGGCGATTTCACATTTTAAAAAAAAAATGAGAAATCAGATTTTTAAAGTTTGAAGAATTATAAGTTATATATTTTTATAGATTTATTTGCAAAGAAAGTGTTCTGACTTTGCTTTGCTATTTTTGCTATAAATAAAATAAACGTTGGTCATGGATCGGTCACCTAACTTTTAAAATAGGGGAAGTTACCTTGAAAAAAAAGCAAAATTGTGATATCACCAGTTTTTCCATTTAGTCCTTCAATTGGTATAGCAGGTTTTGTCCGCATCCATTTGTAAAAAGCATGCGCAGCTACAGCTACTGCTGCTTACCACTCAATATTTCACCATACGTGAACCTGCCAATCCAGCTATCCGTAAAATGAGTAAAAATGAAAGGAAATATGTAAACAATACGCTTTTTGGCTTAAGGTTAGGAGCTCGCATATGACGCATGGCTGTTAGATACTGCACGCAGCATGAATAAGTGAACGTACACGCAAATAGTGAGATGCAAACAGACAAGCAAGGTCATGAGTTCAGAAGAAATCCCTCAATGCCTTAGAGTATTGATCACGCCCCCCCTCCCCTTTTTCCCCTCATTCAGAACAGTCCTGTCACACTCACGCCCCCCCCCCTCACACACACACACAAATACCCACACACTTTCTAAAATTAGTTGTAAACTTTTTTATAATCTGTTTTTTTTTAATGCATTATTTTGTACATACTTTATGAAGGCCAGGGGGTAATTTAGGCTAAGTGACTTATTCGATTTTTCAAAGAAAGAAACAGAGAGAGGGTGAGAGAAAAAAAAGGGAGGGGGAGTAGGAGACAGACAAATAGAAAGACAAGTAGACAGATCGAATAAAAACTGACTGACAGATTGACATACTGATATTTAGACAAATAGGTAGATAGACACACAGACAGAGATAGAGACGAAAAATAAGTATTGTATGAAGTTTGTCTTAAAATAGCAGCCTGGAATGTCAGTATAAAAGTGGAAAACTAGATAAGAAATGGATAGGATGAAAATTAACGTTTTGGGCTTTTAGAAGTGAGATGGACAGGAGCAGGGGCTATAGACTCAGGAAACGAGAAATTATGTACTCAGGCACACGAAAGAGGAGTTGGAATTATATTAGAGGGCAAGGTGTCAAAATCTGTAAAAGGCTAGTGAGCAGTTTCAGACACAATAGTATTCTTTAAAAGTTGAAAGGGAAGCCGATGGACATCAACTTGATTCAGGCATATGCCCCAACATCGGAAAGCTCAGAGGAGGAAGACAGAGAGAAAATATCTGGGACAGGCTTGGAAGATGGATCGGTGGATGCAAAGTGATCGAACTGATTGTGAAATGCAAGGACAGAGAGATGTGAAGGGACATGGTCGCCAACGCCAACCGGCACGCCACTACATGATGATCATAAAGTTCCTCAATGGCTGTATAAAGTGGTACTTTTCTATATAAATTTACTTGGTTAATTCTCTCAACCCAGGCTTCTCAGTTGTACAATCGGCGTCGCTTGTTAGAGGCGAAGTAAAAAATAATAACGATTATTTCCCTTTGAATGTCCAGGTCTCACTGTTGAGTCGAGGAGTCTCTAGGCTTCCTGGAGCCGAGAGGTCTAACTGCTCGTGAGTCTTTTCATCCACAACCGGGCGATGGTTGGACACGGTTTATTCATTTCCTTAGTTCCTGTGGTAAAGTGGTCACCTGATGGAGAATCGACCCTCGCGCCTATTTAGACAAAGGCTTTGTTTTGTCTTTTATAGCAAACGAGCTAACAAATAGTGGAACAATCGACTGTATGCAAACCTCTTGGACAGGTACAAATATCTTGGTTAAGGTGTCCAGCGGTACCACTGCCTCCGTATATGATTCATGAGGGAACCTCGAGACGTTATAGCATAGAGAGAGAGAGAGAGAGAGAGAGAGAGAGAGAGAGAGAGAGAGAGAAAATGAGCGAGAGAGAGAAAGAGAGAGGCAAAGAGAAACAAAAGTAGCGAGGGGGAGAGGGGGAAAGAGAGAGAGAGAGGGGGAGAGAGAGAAACATAGAGAGACAGACATTGCTCCAGTGATAACAGGAGGAACTTGGTGATGATAATAGCGTAGTCTTTTGATGATGCGTGAGGTCAGGGTTCGAGCCTCGCTGTTTCCTATTGGTTGTACTGGTGTCGGTATAATCTACCCGAATGAGTCTCTCGTATTTCTGTTTGGGTCTCCTCGCCGTATAGGAGCTTTCTTCGGATCTACCACAACTACAAGACATTTAATTAGGAGCTCTAGAGCTTCGCATTCTCTAATTAAAAGTTTTTATATGACAATGATTCATGCGCGAAAGTAGGCAATTGTAGCGGTACTGTAACGTTAATTCGTTTTAAAGTAAGTATCCATTCTTAGGAGCTTCAAAATTTAAAGCAATAAAATTTTCAACGTAACTAACTTTAGTATGTATGTATAGTTCTACAATTTGTATCTTTACACATCATGTATATAAAAAAAGAATAAACGATGAAAAGAAGAATCCATGTTATGTGTCCGCAGCCCGACAAATTTCAACCATACTTTTTTTTTCCTAGAGTCTTAGTACGTGTATTCAGACACCATCAATAAGTTCATTTGTACCATGATTTATGCTCAAGCCTATCCTTAGAATGTAAAACCGTATGTTAACGCGGGTATCGAAGATTTCACAAATAGATTAAAATCTGAATCCCCAAAGCTAGTACTTATGGCAAGGATTCTCTGCTTTCCAATAAAATTAAATATTGAATAAAATCGACCTTTTTTACGAAAACATTAGTTAACATGTTACTCATTTGGTAAAAAAAAAAAAAAGTACAGCATGATGTTTGACAAGACGGGTGAAATATTGTAGAACAGTATATACTTCTGTTTGTTTTATAATTTCATGTTGTTGTTTATTTTAAATCTATTGCAGTATTCTTGATATTTTAGCAAACGTGCTTGCCCTGCCTAAACGAGTGTTCTGCCCTAAAAATGAGAAGAAACAATAAAAAAGTATGTAAGATAAGAATAATGTTTCAGTTAAACTAAGATTAATGAAATGCGTCCCTATCATTTTGTACTAAGGCAGATTAAAAAGTTAACACCAGTACCTTCATAAAGAAGAAAAAAATTAATTAGGTGGATTTATACAGATCAAAAGAGGCGAGAGGATAGAGCACATAGCGAAATGGGTGACGAGAGATTAGATATAGAGAGAGTAATAGTGATAGAAGAAAGACAGGGCGACGGAGAATTAAGAGGAAAAATAACTAGAGCCAAATAGAAGAAAGAGACATATAGACAAACAGAAGAATAGAGATGGAGACAGATAGAGGGAAAAAGATAGAGACAGAGAGAGAGAGAGAGAGAGAGAGAGAGACAGAGAGAGAGAGAGAGAAAGAGGGAGGAGAGTGAGAGAGAGAGAGAGAGAGAGAGACAGAGAGAGAGAGAGAGAGAAAGAGGGAGGAGTCTTTGTGAGGGGTGTTAAAGAGATGTGGACTTATAAGACCCTATACCACTGTGTTTCGTATTTATGCTTAAAAAAGTCTGTCTGTCTGTCTGTCTGCCCGTCTGTCTGTCTATCTCTTTTTTATTTATTTCTTTACATTTCTATTCTTCTTAACTTCCATTCTTCTTCACCACATTCGAACGTTTCTAACTTTAATATAAAATAACTCAGGGCAATAATGCTAGTTTAAAATGCATTAATTTGTTTGCCTTTTTCTGTGTACCTACGTAGCTTTTCTATAATCCAAATACAGATCACAAAAACTCTTACCCCTTTAATTTTGCTTTTGCTTTTATTGACCTCTTTCAATTGCTTCTGATCGTCTCCGTAACCCGACAAATTTCAACAATACTCTTTTTTCCTAAAGTCGTCTTAGTTAGTAGATGTATTCAGACACCATTGGTTAGTCATTTGTACCATGATTTATCCTCAAACCTATCCTTAGAATATAAAACCGCATGTCAAAGCGGGTATCTAAGATTTTACAAATAGATTAAAATCTGAATCCCCAAAGCTAGTACTTATGATCTGGATTCTCTGCTTTCCATTAAAGATAAAATATTGAATCGGATCAACCTTAGTACGCTAATAGCTGTAAAACATTAGTCAACTCATTTGATAACAAAATTAATAAATTTCGTAAAGCATGATGTTTGACCAGACGAACGGAATATTTTTATAGAACAGTATATACTTTTGTTTGTTTTATAATTTCATTTTGTTGTTGTTGTTTTTTTTTTTTAAATCTATTGCAGTATTGTTGATATTTAAAATAATGTACTTCCCCTGCCTAAACGACTGTCCTGCCCTAAAAATGAGAAGAAACAATAAAAACTTATGTAAGACAAGAATAATGTTTCAGATAAACTAAGATTAATGAAATGCGTCCATATCCTTTTATACTAAGGCAGATTAAAATATTTAACACCGGTACCTTCATAACAAAAAGAAAAAATTAATTAGATAGATTTATAAAGCACAGAGCGAAACAGGTGACGAGTATAAAAGAAACAGGGCGACGGAGAAAAGCGAGGAAAATGAACTAGAGCCAGATAGCTCAAAGAGAGACAGACAGACAAACAGACGAAAAGAGAAGGAGACAGAGACAGAAAGAGAGAGAGAGAGAGAGAGAGAGAGAGAGAGAGAGAGAGAGAGAGAGAGAGAGAGAGAGAGGACAAATAGAAAGAAAAAGAGGGAGGAGGGGTTGTGATGGGTGTTTGAAAATGTGGACTTATAGACCCTTTACCACTGTATTTCTTATTTATGCTTAAAAACAAAACAAAAAACAGCATTATTTAACAGCTGAAATTGATATTTGATTTTGCTCCCGTTTACCTCTTCAAAATATTGAGGCCGAGCAACTCATCATAATTATTTTTCTTTAATCTTAGTATTTATCCTCAACATCATTATTTTAGTTTGATTTTTTTTGCTGCTGTTTATCTCTTCAAACTATGGAGCCCGAGCAATTCATCATAACTATTAATTTTTCTTTAATCTTAGTATTTATCCTCAACATCATTATTTTAGTTTGATTTTGTGTACTCTGATAATTGTGTATTTAGTTTGTAAAGTTGTATAACAAAGGAATGAAGAAAATTTCACAAACATAATTAATCTTTTCTGAATTCCCAAATATAGCTCGATTTGTTGAAAAAAAGTTAAATCTTCAATGTGCGTATTCAGTGTCTCGGGAGGTTATTTTAGGGGTTGACGTCCAAAAATATCTGTAATCTTTTACAGCAAATTGTCTTTGTTATTTTTTTTTTCATATTAAATTGTCATGGTTTAAATTGCCTAACGAATTGTTCAGATTTTTCTTGCTTTTCATAAACACATAAACGCATAATTTATCGTTGAATGAATTCGAAGAAAAAAAAATAGAAAAAGATATACAATAATGATCAGGCTTAAGCTGAACTAAGAAAGTTAATGTCATCGGCCTGTATCTAGTTTAATATGTTTATTTATATTTACTAGATCAACAACAAGCAAGAGAGACAGTGATTTAAAAAAATGATGTAGATTAAGTAAAAGAAAGACAGACTTAGAAATAGATAATTATAAATATCGTGAGCGACTGAGCAGACGCACTGGGGTAGACTTAGTGACAGACATAGCTATAGATGTACATGTACTATAATTAGATCGAGGACCCCCCCCTCTCTCTCTCTCTCTCTCTCTCTCTCTCTCTCTCTCTCTCTCTCTCTCTCTCTCATCCTCACACACACACATATGAATTTCTCTTTATTCCGTCATAGAAATTCTGAGATATTAAATGAACTCATATCTGTCTGCTCACTATCTATTAAACTATATAAATAGTTTTTATTATTAATTAACGAAATTTTTTAAACAACGAATGTGTTAAGAACACAGCTAAAACTCACAGCAATAATTTACAAGCATAAACAAGAAAAACATTGTGCATGTGGAGACAAAATTATAGCACGACAAAAAACAAGCATGAGCCATTCTGTATAAGTTATTTATGGACCTGCTATATTATATATCCATACACCATCAAACACCTACACCCACACCCTCCACCCGTCATCTTTTAAAAGTGTGTAAAGCTTTCCCCCCGAGATAGAGTATACACCAGTGATCGGACTTTAACAAGCGGCAGGCGAAGAAGAACCTCTCAAGCAGCATCTTTACAATCGCGTGCACTTCTTCTCCTCACTTTTTTATCTGTCACTGGCACACAAAGACTCCACTTTTCGACCCTTGCCAGTTATTGGCCGTTGCTTTCACCTTCTTACGGCAGGTGGCGCCTTCTTATTGCTGCATTCTGCGCGTGCACATACACACTTCTTTAATTACTGCACCCTACCTCCGTCTTGCACTGGGCCTCTGGAAAGATCCCCCTCCACCCCACCCGCAAACGTGCATCCACCGGCCCAGCCAAGTTTGCATCGTTCACTTACCGCCCCTTTCCACGGAAAGCTAATTGTATCCCAGCTTGTCCTTCAATCACACCCTAGAGTCGCTCCCCCTTGTCCTTAGGCCTCACAGACTAATGGCGTCTTCAATCCAACCACTATCATCAAATGCCCACCTCTCATATCCGCCTGTTATCTTAGAAAATACAAACCTGTCCCGACAATTATGCTGGTTCTAGCAATAGATCACTGCCTATTCTCTCTGCTGGCCCAAGGGTGCTTCGCCCGACGCATGAATGGATGGGGCTTTAAGGAGAAAGATACTTTTTGTATACATTTCTACCTCTTTCTTGTGGACTTTCCTAAGTTGGCCGCTATCAAATTAGCCGTGGTGGTGGCTTTCTTTACCCTTGTGTCCGCGGCTCGCTTCTTTCCGATAAAAAATCTTCGGCTTTCTTTATTCCATTCTACCATGTCTCATAACGTACAGCCCACCTCTCATCATTGTCTACTCACAATTAGGGAAGACGGTCAGCGGTTCAAACCCCCCAGAGAAAGCAGAAATCTTGCGGACAAAGGCGGGATGTTGGTAAAACTCCCTCGGCGCGTGCTCAGAAAATAATGGTCTTAGGGATGGACAGAGCATGGAGTTCAAGCGGGCATCTCCTCCACTGCAGATATTGATCTTGAAAACACTAATTTGGCGAGAAAGCGCTTGTCCGGTAAAAAAGGAAACCCAAGTCATCTAAGGGCGAAGAAATTGGGCATCCACTTCATTAAAACCCAAGAAAAATGACCACAAAATTTGACATGTGCATCTGCCGCTTTTGTTCTGTCTGCTCGTGGATTTTCTTAATGTTTCAGGCACGTGTCCGTGTATAAGTGGTCACACGGTGAGGAGATGTATCCACTGGGGAAGGTTGTAGTACAGGGGGTTTTGTGTCTTTTTGGTTTAGTATTCCTTGGGTTCAGATATTGGTGTAGTGAGAATCTTGAGCATTTTTGAGAGATTCATAAAACAATTTGCGGTCAAATATCGGCCATTAACAGTGAAAGATACGCAAAGGTTTTGTTTATACATTGTAGCAATTTCTGGTTTTCTAGATTTTTTTTTCTTATCAATCCTCCTCTCCGTGTGTCCTTTCGATACCTCAGACTTTGTCTTTTTTTTTTTCGTAACAACTACATGCAATAAAGACGTATATCCTTATAGAAGATATAAAATTAATCACAAACAACAGAAAATTAACAGAAAACGTATCTGACTGTTGAATAAAATCAGAATTATGTAAAAACTCATGTTAATTATTAGTTATGGTGTAGAGTACTAATGTTTACTTTGAATCTTTTAATATGTGTTAGAGTTAAAAGCAAACATTCCAATAAAATAGTGCATTTATTCTGTGGAACTTGATTCATGGTCAGAAATGTTTATAAAAAGAACGAAAACCATAAAGGTGTCTTACTTATAAATCATAATACATACACAAACCCTCATGGCCGACTTTTAAAGAAATCATAGATATCACTAAAATATTGACACATTCAAAAAGTTTTCGCAAAATTTGAAATTTCGTAGCTGCAATAATTTTTAGGTTTAAAAGTCACATTAAAAACCACAGATGAGAATGTATTTCTTACGTTCGTATTAGTAATAGTATTTTTTTAACTTTCACTCTATAGATAACCAAATCAGATTCAACTTAGATTGCCAATTATTTGAGAAAGGTCTGGGGGGTGGGGGGCGGATTGTACTGGAATACTGAAATGGTAGAATCATGAAGTAACTATGAACTTAATGAGAAATGTTTTATCGATCCTTCTAAACCGTTGATAAAAGATAGATTTTGAAGTAGACTTCCTAATAATTATTACAGGCAGCGTCACCGAAATAAAAATTAAGTTGAAGTACGAGTCAAATTAGAAATTTCCATGAACATCTTCATATCGCAATGCGATTTGTTTGGGTACCTTGATTTTGAAGCATTCTCGTTTCGTTACTTAGGCGTCCATTCAAGTTCCAACGGCTATTGTTTTGAAGGTAGTAATGCAGTTTTTTATTTCTATTAATACACGTACTTTTATTCATGGAATTAAAGTTTTTTTAAAGCCCTCAGACCAAGAATCTGGTTAAAACGGTATGTTCGAAAGTTTTTATTTTATCTTAGTCTTAAAATGAGTAATGTTGTTTTTACCAGCGAAAGATTTCGAGATTCAATCCTTAGTTTGTGCCCCATCGGATTATTCTGGTAAAACTGTCTTATGAAAATTGTCTCCCTTTTTTAAGGATAGCATGTGAGGCGAATAAAACTGAATATAACCGTATAAATATACAAATGTTTATTTATCTTAAATAATGAATACATTAATCTTAATACGTGATTTTTTAGTGCGGGTGAGGATGAAAGGGAGCTCAGGTAGGATGCCCCCACATAAAATATCTGCCTCTTCTATTCTTACCTATTGAGGGGAGGGGGGTAGTTTGTGATTTACCAAAGCTTTGAGTTCTTTGTCCTTAAGTTCAGGTTAGTGGCGACTTTTTCTCAGAATCTGTTTTTTACTCATAGTTAACTCTGAATGTTATTTGATCCTTGAAGTTAGAATGTATAATGTAGAGTTTCAACTAGCCATTTTATGTCCTTTTTCCTTTATTGACCGCCTATTTATTTTACTACCACGTATGGTACATGAATTTCATATTGAAGTTTTTGGTTTCTCCGATAGAACATACTGCAGGCGCGTGAAGATTACAGATTTTGGCCGTCTCTTGGTCGGGCCCTGCACCATGCAAACAATGCGCACACAAACACTGCCGGCCAGCAGTCTAAAAAAAGAAGGTTGTGTCATGGGCAGGTCACACTGGGTCATGTTTCGGTCAGCAAGCGTTATTTCCCCCTCTTTTTCTAACCCAGACTCTTGTTTTGCATGCATGCAGGGCAGTTCCCTCCCTCCTCTGCACTTGCGCCAATCCAGTCCGCGGGCCCAGTCATCGTTGTCTGACGTTCGGCAACTCTTCTGGATTGGGATGAAAAGTGATTATTTTCTCCCTTTGTTGTGTTTTCACTGCTTTTCACCTTCCGTTTTCTCTCGCCTTTTTGTGCGCAGCGTCTTTGTGAGTGTGGTGCTGGATGCGGGCGTATCAGCTGTCCGAGTGCTGGGGGAGGGAAACAGTAACCAAAGTCCTGGCCAAGTCTCTCACTGGACAATGTCCGGCAGATGGTTAAAAGAACAGACGCAAAGTGAACTTGTTCTGAGAGACGGTTGCACACAAGGAAACCCATACAATTGCAAAACGCCACGTAGTAATAAAAAAAACCGGGTTTCTTCTTTCAGCTTCTGCAGATATTATTTTCGATGACCGCAGGGTCATGCGCAACTGAAAGTGTGGGAATCCCTCCACCCCTCCCCATTTCAACTCATGTATTGCCATGCCCACTTTCCCACCCTTGGTCTTCCACTCAATCCTTTCTCTAAATCCTAAACCTGATCCCACCTTTTTCTTCCCCTCCCCCTGACGCTCTGTTATAACGACCGCAGTGCTCTGGGTGCTTTGGCTTGTCTTGGAAACTTGGCAGGAAAATAAACGGTCATGTTTTTTTGGTGATTTCGTGATGAGCGCGATAAAGAGAACATGCACGCAGTAGTGGCTTAGTCGTTAGGTTTGAGGAGAGAAATTGAAGAGACAGATTAGTTTACTAGATCGAGAAGAAGTTCGGGTGGCGTGATTGATCGAGTATTAAGCATTAGAGAAGGGTGGGAAATCTAATGACGAAAGTTGGGTGAAATAAAGAATTTGGGCACGATAAGAGCCAAAGATCTTAAAATATCTCAGGAGGAATAAAAGAGGAGGAAACACCGAGTATAAGATAAGATCAGATAAGATAAGACAAACTTGTTTATCATATAGGGAAGTTGAAATTGGGCTCGGTCGTACGTATATAATTGATTCAATTTTACAACCAAATCAAGACATACGTTACATTTGTTTCTTAATCAGACTTTTATACACTATGAAAAAGTGAAAATGTTATGGTGAAATGCCATCTCAATTGCACTCGTATATATGCAAAAGAATATATTAATGTCCTAATAAATCTTTATATCAAAATATTACGTACATACCAAAACTAGCCTAAAAGCCTCCCCTCATAATACTGATAAAATGTGTACTTAATTCTGCTCGTTGACTTAGACTTTCGACCTTGAAGAGTTAGTTCACTGTCTACATGTGAGCAGGTTGCATGCGGACAGATCTCCCAGCCTGGGTAGTTCTGAAAGAGCACGTTTTTTTTTACCGAAGAGTGTAAGGAACAAGCAGGACGCGAACTAGGGGAAGTGGTAGAGCATTGGTCTCCCATTTGGGAGATCTGCGGGTCGAAAACCACGACCGGAGAAAATTAATTAATAAGTCTAATGTCTCCCTTACTAGTTGGATTGGCGTCAGTATTATGTGATCAGCTAATACGAGAGTGCTGGTATCCCCGCACTGTATCTCTGTGGCAGAACGTAAAATGTCAGGCTTTAATATAGGACCCGTCCACGACTAAGCCTTGCTGAAAGTGACGTTGGACGCTGAGAATCACTAGAGTTGGCAGGTTTGGAGCAGGCAGTGCAGGGGGCGCTGTGGACTGATGATGCCAGGATTGCTGGGCACGGTATCAGGCGTCCGTGTGTGTGTGTGTGTGTGTGTTGGTGGGGGAGGGGGAGGGGGCCGGGGGGTCTAGGGTCATCTTTGGTCATCGCTCGTCAGGGAAGTAAAAAATAAAGCAGTTGGTCACTCACTGCTGTTATGGCTGTGGCAGCCTCGTCCGATACAAGCAAGCAGCAAAGGGAAAAAAAATAGTTTAAAAAAGGACCAAGGGAAAAAGTACTCGGACATGTCGATTCCAAATGAATTGCGACTGTGATATCTGGGAGCGTTCAGGACAAAGAAACTTGGTTAGAGGAGGGGAAATCAGAAGGTTGAAGAAAGCGAAAAAAGCAGCTGAAAATGAAAGTGTAAAAAAAAAAAATAGAAAAACTCGAGAAATAATTGCATTTTACAGAAGAACTGGACCAAGGGCTGGTCAAGGCGAGAATAGTCTCTGTCAGATTTTGTTTTCTTTTTTGTGCATCCATCATCCGAGATGGTGAGTTGGTCAGACAAATGAATTGATATTCCATTAATTGCAACTGGAGAAGTTAATGTGGGTGACTGGGGAAGAAGGAAGGGGGTGGCGTGTGGACAACCGGAAGTCCATGCGCATGTTTGGTACCAGTGAAAACACGGTGGCCTGAAGAATAAACATGAGGGCAACTGTACTCTGATGGGGGTCTTACTGGTTACTACTACATGAACCAAATGAAGTATGAATTGTGGGAGTGTGTACATGTGTTCTCCTTTGGAGACAAAATAATTAATGTCTTTTTTCATAAAAAGACCACTATTTAAAAGGAATATACAACGAGTAAATGTTCTTACTTATCCGACCCTGGAGTTTTATTAAGAACTGTAGAAGGAGACCACTACAAGGTGATATTCGAACCAGAGATCTTCCCCTAATCCGTTAAAATACTACCGAATGGGTTATCACCCCCAAGCGTAGAAAGAGTCATCTGATGCAACTTGCTTAATTCCTACGTGCAACTCTGGACAGGGCCATGAACATTGCACAAACGTCTTCATGGATTTGCGCAGATCTGAAAATGCAAAAGCAAAAATCCTGTAGTTATGTTGCCTTCAGCCGTACAAGACAAAAACTACCAAAAGCTTTCCTATTTTAGTCGAAGCGTTGTTTCAAATAAAAACCTGTGATTTCAAGCAGTCGCGAAATGTACTCATCTACAGTCACGCCTGGAGGGAGACGCCTTGGAGAGAGGATGTGTGGCGGAAATTATCAGCATTTCATCCTTTTTTCTAAGGCCAATTTCTTCCATACTTAAAATGCGTTGGTTATTTTCTTTTTGGGGTTTAAATTTGAGCTAACATCCGTGCACAAAATAACTTTCTAAAGTACAAATTATTGTACTTAGAAATTAAATAAAAATCAATTAAATTGTTTTTTCAGACGTGAGCAAATTAATGACATGTCCTTATGGAGATTAGATACAGCGCAGAAAAGCGCCTGCAAGAAAATGCTATCTAAGGAAAGGCGAGGCGCGCACAGTTGTAATCTTTGCCAATACGAAAACCGTTTTGGCTGTGTTTCCTGCCTAACCATAGAGGGTAGATAGGTGTCTCGCATAGTCAAACATTGAATAATGTTATCATCGATCAGATAATTGTTAAAAATAAGATTTTGTCACGGATATTCCAATAAAGCATTTCCAGCCTTTATCATAACAAAATAGTTCATGCACGACATGTTTTTTTTCTATGAGAAATAACGTGTTCCATTGAGATGAAAACCGGATACATTGTTGTATTGCACACCGAATTGTTTGTAAATGTGAAACTGATATTAATTCAGTTAATGCATAAAACTTCTAGCGCTGATTTGAAACATGACTGTTTGGGAACACGAAGTGATCAAGGCTTTCAAAAATAACTGGCAGAATCACTGCAATAAACAAATACTTGCATTCAGAACCAAAACAAAAGCGGGGTATATTATTATAATATTAGGCAGTTAGGGCAGTTGTTTTTTTTTCTAATTTAAGTAAACTTGTAGGTCTAACACACAAAAAATACTCCTCGGGTATTAATCTATCCTAACTATGGTACTAATATAAAACAAATAGATTACTATTACTCTTGGTGTGCCAATAATGTGTTCGCTTCAGTCAATATGGTGACTTTGTTATGTTGAGTATCCAAAGCTATCACGTAGATTTTGAAATAAGTGTCTAGATCTTTGGAGAAAACTGGTTTCATACGTTTTGCTTATAATTTTGTTTCTTTGTACTACGCAATGACTATTTTTATAGTGCCACTCGCAGGTTCAAGGTCAGGAAATGGCTTTTGGTCAAGATTTTATGAGCATCCAGGAGTTGATCGTTGAATCAGATCGTCAGAGATTCCTGCTTGGTTTGTTTATTAACGTCCGTCGGCATTGATTAGTCTCTCTGTTTGGTCCAGCGGAAATGATATAGAGCTGCTCAAAAACAGAAGGCTAGAACATCAGACTGATGAGTGCGTGTTCTTCCCAGAAACAACTTGTTCTGTACAACAACATGAGCATGCACTTCTAGTATACAAGAATGAGGAAGGGAGAGAGGTGTATAAACAAATGAAAAGGTGTGGTGAGAGAGCGAAGATAACAGGCATCTACACAGCATTTTAATGTGTGTTGGTTCTAGGGAGAGAGAGAGAGGGGAACAGGGAGAGAGAGAGGAGAGAGAGAGAGAGAGAGAGGGAAAGAGGGAGAGAGTGAGATGGGGAGATGGACAAAGCTTACGCCCACTACTTTTTTCACCAAGGCCGATTTTTCTACTAAGTTGGCCCAAGGCTTTGTCTAACCTTGGCCCATTCCACAACCGCAGCCACATTGAAAAATTAAAAATAAATTAAATTGACATTTCAATCATGACTACACAAGTTTAAGCCTCCAACAAATGATCGCAAAACAACGAAAGTAAAGACTATAACTGACAAGTAAATAATTGTACTTGTTTATACAATCATATACATCTAGGCAAAATCTCTCTTTAATTAAACACAAAAAACCCTCATCCACAGTAGCACAGACTAGAGGCTACACCAGTAACACAGGCTAGAGGCTACACCAGTAGCACAGGCTAGAGGCTACACCAGTAGCACAGGCTAGAGGCTACACCAGTAACACAGACTAGAGGCTACACCAGTGAGAGAGAGAGAGAGGTGGACGAAGAGAAGAGATATGTAGTAAGAGTAAGAGCAGAAAGAGTGAAATACCTTAGAAAGAGAAAGGTATAGAAGGGGAGAGAGGAGAGAGGGGAGACAAATGTAATAAGAGTGGGGAACAGGGAAAGAGTGAGAAAGAGGCGGAGAAAGAAAAGAGTTCTAGATGGAGACAGTAGGAGAAATGTAGCGAGTTAGGGAAAGAGAGATATATACATATATACAGAGAGAGATGCAGTGGGAAAGAACTAGATAGATAGATCGAAAGAGAGAGAGAGAGAGAGAGACAGCTGACGCTCATTAATTTCTCATGACTGTGCGAGGCGGCCTTAGTTGTTGATGAGAGCCAACCTGCAGCTGTTTGTCAGCCTAACTTGTTACGTCCGTTTGCAAAGGCTCGGTGGTCATAGTCGGTCACGGTGACCTAAGCTTAGTACCCTGTGGTCAGGCAATGTCAGCGCGCCCCAGCGAGCAGTCGTTGTTGCGCCGTGTTGAACAAGATGGCCACTCATAACGCCTGAAGCCAGAATCAAAGAGCTCTAGGGTTAGAGTAATTTCCCTTGGCTGTCGCTGGCTATCGGCTGGACATGCAAACATGGCCGCATCAGTGGGGGAGTCTTCCTTGCGTCAAATGGAATGGTCATTGGTCAAGGAAATAAATAGCTACATGTCCGTCTGCCGGTGTGTCTGTCTGCCTCCCCTCTTACTCGCACTGCCTGTCTGTTTGTCTCTGTCTCTCTTTTCTCTCCCTTTATTTGTAACTCTTAGCTCCCCACTTCCATTCCCTTTCTCCGTGCCTTTTAGCTTTAGTAGCTATCTGAAAGAAAAAAAAAAGAACAAAAGCGAAAAGTATGTTCAGTATAATAAGTGTAATATCTTATGTAAAAGTGTACATGAACTTTTATTTCTAGCGTTCATGTTGGTATGTTTAAACACCCAAATACATTGTAAAATCACAGTCGTTGTAAGACAGGTTTTCAAATAATCTTTGTTTTAAACATGCCCATCCACATTCCGTAATATTCATCTCGAAAAAATGTAGAATTAGAAATTATCAATCACTTCTTAACCACTCCCCTGTAGATTGTCATAACCCTCCTAGCTACCACTAGCTACCTACATTTCCTCTTTTGTTCTCTATCTCTTCCGACTCCATCTTTCTGTCTCTCCGTCTCTGTCTCTGTATTTCGCTTTCTTTCTCTCTGTATCTCTGCACCATCGCCCTCTATCTCTCTTCTTCAATCTCTCTCTCCCACTCTGTGCACCCGCACCCCCCCCCGCTCTTTCTCTCTCTCTCTCTCTCTCTCTCTCTCTCTCTCTCTCTCTCTCTCTCTCTCTCTCTCTCTTCCCCCATCCACCACCCATGCCCCCTCCCAGCGTGTCTCTATGCTCCACCGCCTGGGGCGAGCCCCTCTGACCTAGATCACTGCATGTTACATAATAGCGCGAGCCGCTCCACCAGTCCCCAGGCTTTGAATACACTCTCGCTCGGTCAGGGTTGTGTACTCACGCGCCCATCTCTCGCTGACCTTGGCTTGTGGTACGGTTGTTGGACGTCGCTCACGGTCTGACCAGAGAGAGTGTGCAAGTGAGAGGTTTCACAGCGAGAAAATTTGTGTATAATGTGTGTATAACTGGTCAGGTTTCTCTTCAATCTGATCATATTATTATATATATATGGATCAACATAATTGAGGCGGTTCCTTCCTTAGAAAACTCTTTTCTGGACACTGGTCAGCCGCCTCAACAACAATAAATAAAAAGTGCAAGGACACGTCACTCTAGCTCCCCGTGTTTGTTGTGTCAAAAGCACCGTGAGCTCTTCTTGTAAAACGTCTCACTAAAATGTCTAACCTCTGACCTCACCGTGGTCTCTGGTCCGAGCATCAAGTAGAGCATGCACCAGTGGTTAAGCGCTGTGTGAGTGTGCGTGTTGGAGAGATACAACTCACCAGTGGTTAAGCGCTGTGTGAGTGTGCGTGTTGGAGAGATACAACTCACCAGTGGTTAAGCGCTATGTGAGTGTGCGTGTTGGAGAGATACAACTCACCAGTGGTTAAGCGCTATGTGAGTGTGCGTGTTGGAGAGATACAACTCACCAAGGCCCAACTTTTAATGTGCGTGTTGGTCTGGACTTAAAGCGAATGGCGTAACATTCGGGGTCAAGGAAAAGGCCAATGATGAAGCGCGCCTTGTTAAAGGCGGATGACAAATGGAAGGGGGTGGGGGGGGGGGGGGGGGGAAGGGGGGGGAGGGGGAGGGAAGTGGAGAAGGGAGAGGAGGAGTAATGCGGTAAGTCGTCGCGACTTTTACATGAAATGTGTTAAAAATGCGTGGGCACTTCCCCCCTCCTCTCTCTCTCTCTCTCTCTCTCTCTCTCTCTCTCTCTCTCTCTCTCTCTCTCTCTCTTCTATTCTCAATGGTACATCCAAAGTCTTAATAATTATTCCCAAACTGCGTCTGACCAAGTAGAAGAAGTATAGAATTGTTAGACTTATAACCTTTATTTCTACACGTACTGTTCGATACAACTGATTGCTGAAGTCTATATTATTAGTACCGATAGTAAATAAACATCACCGTGTAAACTTACTTTTCTTTTATTCAATGGATATTGTTATGTGTACCGTCTTATAAATTATATAACCTCTCATTGTCTATAAACTTTATTGAATGTACTCAGTTTACTAAATCGCGGTCTTAACATAACAAGGATATATCGCAATATCAACAAAATAGGTAGATAGAACCTTGTTATTCTAAGGTCACGAAATGTTTAGGAAAACATGATGATTTTCAATATTTGATTACCTGGGATCTGTAGCTAAGTGGTAGTAAACATTAAGAAGTTATATTAAGACCGCACATAACGTTAACAACTAAATAAAAGAAAAGTCAGTTTGGACTATGATGTTCATTTACTACTGGTACTACAAATAAAGTATTCACAAATCAGGTATGTAGTACAATATATAAATATATATACACCGTAAGATAAAAAAAAAACGTGCAAACGAGCCACGAACAAAGCGAAATATCAGGGTACGGAAAAATTAAACATAGGCACTCTCCTTTCATTTTGGGATGTCCACCAACTGCATACATTCACTCACATACGAGGGGGCGCTTAATGTCGAGTTCGTTGCTCATTGCATAGGGTAGAAATTAAGTGATATAAGAGGTTCAGTTTGTTGTTTTCTTACGGTGTGAGTATATATATGGATGAAATGGATACATCATAACATACATAACAAGAAAAAAGGTTTCTTGGACAGATTACACGAATATAGATGAATACAAGATGCAAGGGACCTGAAAATGTGCATATGACATAGTTCATCCTAAGATGTATGTGGACCACATTGGTAAAACCTGCCCTGTGTTTCTAAGGACAATCGTATGTACCGCTGGGTCCCAAGACTTACGTCTGACAATTTGAACGTGCTGTGACAGCGTGGAAATACCAGGAATCAGTTCTGTCTCAGATGTTTGTATTATTCTGACACCTACCCAACCAGGAGGTGGCGAAATCCGATTTTAGATTCCTTGATTGTGGGATTGAGCCTGATTTATCATGAATAGAAACTCAAAACTACATGTAGCTTAGCCAAACTCGGGTAGCATCAACGATGACATGAGTTATATACCTCTACATGTAATGAATAAAATAAAATCGTTCTCGAACGTGTAGCTTTCTATGCCATGTAGATTATCTTTGCGATTTCAGGATCACAGGCCGAAAATAGTTGACACATATCACTGTCTGAATGCTAACTAGGTGGCAGACGATAAAACATCCCTAGTCCAGTTGTGCCCGATCCATGGTTGCTATGGACGCAGATTTGGCCACACCCGACGCCCATGCATGGGCCACAAAGTCTATTTGAACCATTGATAGCACTTCTAGAATTCCTTCTTTCCGTCATTCTATTTACTCTTTCTCTTACATAATATCTCTCTCTTAAATCGCTCAACTACAAACATTAACATAACAAGGATATATCGCAATATCAACAAAATAGGTAGATAGAACCTTGTTATTCTAAGGTCAAGAAATGTTTAGGAAAACATGATGATTTTCTATATTTGATTACCTGGGGTCTGTAGCTAAGTGGTAGTAAACATTAAGAAGTTATATTAAGACCGCACATAACGTTAACAATTAAATAAAAGAAAAGTCAGTTTGGACTATTATGTTTATTTCCTACTGGTACTACAAATAAAGTATTCACAAATCAGGTATGTTGTACAATATATATACACCGTAAGATGGAAAACGTGTAAACGAGCCACGAACAAAGCGAAGTTTCAGGGCAGGGAAAAATAAAACACAGGCACTCTCCTTTCATTTTGGGAAGTCCCAATTCATTCACTCACATACGAGGGGGCGCTTTATATCGAGTTCGTTGCTCATTGCGTAGGGTAGAAATGAAGTGATATAAGAGGTTCAATGTGTTGTTTTCTTTCGGTGTGAGCATACATATGGATGAAATGGATACATCATAACGTACATAACAAGAAAAAAAATTTTCTTGGACAGATTACACGAATATATATAGAAAGGGAATACGAGATGCAAGGGAACCGAAAATGTGCATATGACATCGTTCATTTTAAGATGTATGTGGACCACATTGGTAAAACCTGTCCAACATAGTTCATGCTAAGATGTATGTGGACGACATTGGTAAAACCTGTCCAACATAGTTCATGTTAAGATGTATGTGGACGACATTGGTAAAACATGTCCAACATAGTTCATGTTAAGATGTATGTGGACCACATTGGTAAAACATGTCCAAGGTTTCTAAGGAGGATCGCATGTATTGCCGGGTCCCAAGACTTACGTCTGACAGTTTGATCGTGCTGTGACAGCGTGGTAATATCAGGACATCAGTTCTGTCTCAGATGTTTGTGTTATGCTGACACCCATCCAACCAGGAGGTGGCAAAATCTGATGTTTAAAATTCCTTGATTGTGGGATTGAGCCTGATTTGTCATGAATAGAAAACCCAAAGCCAGCCCAGCCACACTCGGGTAGCATCAAAGTTGTTATGAGTTACATACCTCTACATGTAATAAATGAAAAAAATCGTTCTCGAACGTGTAGCTTTCTATGCCATGTAGATTATCTTTGCGATTTCAGGATCACAGGCCGAAAATAGTTGACACATATCATTGTCTGAATGCTAACTAGGTGGCAGACGATAAAACATCTATTCCAGTTGTGCCCGATACATTGTTGCTATGGGCGCAGATCTGGCCACACTCGACGCCCATGAGCTACAAAGTCTATTTGAACTATTGATAGCATCTAGTCTCTAAAATTCCGTCTTTCGATCATTCTTTTTACTCTTTCTCTTACATAATATTTCTCTCTCTTAAATCGCTCAACTACAAACCTTTTCTATCATTCCTTTCTTTGATTTATTGCAAGCTTTTCTAAGTCATAATAATTTTGAAAGCCACAAACCAGGAAGACTTCATAATGACACTGCCATTGAAAGCTCCCACAACATGCTGGTTGAGTCGGTGCCAGTATGCAGTGACCGCTACTATACGGAGTCCTGGTGTTCCCTCATTGTATTTGTATGGCAGCACGTACAATTATCAGACGCTAGTATTGGGATCCGTCACCGTATGGGATACTCTTGATAAACTGGGAGGTGTTGACCAGAAAGAGAGCTTCTATCTGGTAAAATATATCGCCGAATAGACCCCCCCCTCCCTTTTAGGAACTTGGGGAAAGCTAAACCGAGAGAGAGAGAGCAAAAGAAAGAGAGAGAGAGAGAGAGAGAGAGAGAGAGCAAAAGAAAGAGAGAGAAATGGGGAGGGAAGAGAGAGTAACATCGAGAGACATAAAGAATAAACAGAGAGATAAAGACAGTGTTCTCTATGGAGTTTAACGTATCCTAGGATCCTCTAATGATTCCTATACGGCGACGGCCTCCAAGACTTATGTCTGAAAAACTTTAGTGCTGCCACACACGAGACCGGGTGGGGATATCATGACTCCTGTCTCAGCCAGTCAAATTATACTGACACCGACCCAACCAGCTACAGGAGACGAATATCGGAAAAATAAATCTGCCGATCGTGTGATTAGATCCACGGACCTTCTGATCTGAAGACCAACGCTCTACCACAGCTCTGAGTAAGTTCGCCCCAAGAGAGATAAAAGGCAGAGGCAGAGCCGGGTTATATAGAAATCTCCTACAAAGAAAATAAAACGCTTCAACAAACCGTTGCCCAATGTCCAGTACCCAATGTCCAGTACCCAATGTCCAGCTGTGACCCGCCTATGTCCAGCCGTGACCGTCCGTCCCCCATCCAGGTGCCAGCGACCCGTGTCCATTGTGCGTCCAGTCCTCAGACGATCCGCACGGGCGTCTGGCCCACGCAACGTTGCCCAACAGTCTGGCCTGAAAACGTAACAGGTTCAAGATACAGGCCTTGCGGAAACGACACCATGCTCAAAACGAAAACGATAACGAAAAGAATAGTCACCCGCGTCCAATCATAACTCTATCGTAGACATTGGGGCCCAGTGAGCGATCCAGAAATCCCATGAACAAGGGGCATCCTTAAGCTATCCGTTCTCGCCGTGGAGGCCGCGATGCCTGTAATGTTCATGTACCAAAACCGACTGTGGGGTCCTCTCTCAGGGCTGGACTCCCTGGACTCCCGAGTGACCCACGTCTAGCGTCTAGACGTCTGCTTGCCGGGACGACGCAACAGCCGCGCAAGGTTACGTCCCGTTAGGCAAGCTTGTCTGGCCCCCGCTGGTCAATGGGCGAGAGGAAAGTACACTACAGGGTTTGGCAATAATGGCGCAAACATAGACAGGAGTTCACATTATGGGCATGGTAGCGTGGGAGCTACGGCATTGACTTTCGTTGAGGGCGGTCCGTGTTTCGAGCCCCATCTCTGGCGGCCTTGTTTTACCTTACTGATCAGTCCGTGTCAGTCTAATCATGTGAGCGTCCCAATCACGGAGCCTCGTCGCCGTATTAAACATTTAGAGAGCCATAATTTCGGCGACAAAATATAAACATTATACTCTATGAACACGGGGAAAGCAGATTTTGACGCTCGGCTATTGCTCTAAATTGCAAGTAGGTGCAAGTCGGGCGTCTAACCCTAATTCCTCTCCGTAAGTACTGGATCGTTCTATGTCTAATGTCGTAAGTACAAGTTTGTGTCAACCCTACTACTCGGCTTAAGTTGAAGGAATAGAAAGCTTACGACGAGTTGTAAGCTAACGCAACGTTGTACTTACGACTCCTGAACTAGTTCTAGTCCGCCATGATCGGCTAGACCCAGTTTTTCTGTCCTGACGAGCAGGGGGTCAGTGGTTCAAACTTTCATCACGTGACTGATAGCGGCGTCCTCGGTAAGCTTAGTTGGCATATACAGACAGAATAATATTATAGATTAAAATACATGGGGGTTTCCAAAAGACTATGGTTGTCCATGTGTGTGTGAGAGTTTTATATCGATTTTACTTAGCGCTGGCATAAATCGGGAGACTCGAAAAAAGCACTTTGATTTTATTGACTTTCTCAAACACACACACATAATCCAATAAACGTACAACTTATTATTTTGGTTAACATGTATGTAAATCATTATGATCAAATCAATACGTTCGTTATTTATTTTCGTTTCTCCTGACAATGGTGATAACATGTAGATCTATCTTGATGATGCGATTTCCATGACGGGTCAGATAATTAAATGTACAAACACCATACTCGAGACCAAAGCGATGTACGCAACATAGATTTGTTTATTTGTTTTTGTTCCTGTTGTTCTTGTTTATTTGTTTGTTGTTAGGGGTATTTTGTTAGTTGTTTTTTTTAATATACATTAACCATTTGAGTTTTGTAGTAAATTGAGTAGTCGTTAGTAGACTAGATAATTAAGACAGTTGTATGGGTTGTTTGTTGGGTGTTTTTTTTTTCATTATGCATATTATTTCAATGGTACTGAAGTCAGTGGAAATAGAAATAAATGTGGTTGCTTTTCTGACAATAGACCTTTAATGGAAAATTTCGAGCCTCAACCTTACATGTGTGTTGTTCAACCCAAGCTAATCGTTTTACTCACATAAGGTTATTTTGGGTTAGTGAAGAACTTTTGTAATTGAGCATAACACGATGTTATAACATTACCAGCACCACAGTGTGCCCGGACCCCGATAGAAGTCCACACCGTGCATCGCCATATTGCGGGCAAGTGAGAACAGTTATTCTTAGACTCAGGGAACAAAATGTCTACAAACCTCTTACCGTTAGGGCTAAACTGATCTTCGAAAATTTCGTATGAAAACCGGTTGTGTCCCATGAACCTGGTGTGCCTCGCTGGTGATCCATGTAACTTAAGCATGATAACTTTACGTTAAGATTACGCCCCCCTCATGCAACACAAGCGGCCTGACTCTGAGGGCGGGATGAGGTGCGTCATGTTGGGTCATATTGGCGAGACGGGGGGACACGTAAATTTACGTGACCACTGTCTAGACTGCTCAGGATCAGAGTAATAGTTACCCCCTCCCCTCTTCCCCCCCCCCTTCCCAACCATCCATCCCACCCTTTATGTGTGTGTCTCTGTACTCGGGATAAGTCCACACTGAATGACCGCGGACCTGCGGTTACTTGAATTGCGTTAAGTGACATCATTTCACCAGGTCAGGTAAAGAAATAGCTCTCTTTGTCTCTTTTTTCTTTTTATTTCTTTCATTCACGTTCCAATGCTCTAAAACTACCAGTCTTTTCCCCAGTTTTTATTTCTCAAACGGGCGTTGCTGAATTTTTTAAACCCTTTTCATGAATCTGTACTATAGAAGAAAAGAAATGATGATAATATATAATATTACCGGCTATGCTTAAAACAATATTCATACGTAATTGTGGTCAGAGATAGAACCAATTTAGCGTCAAAGACTACCAACGTTTTCTAATACAAGATATTGTGTATATCAGGGGGTTGGCGTAAATGAAGTATTAAATCAAAAAAGTAGAGGACTATGGGAGAAATAAATTTAAAATGCCTTCTCTCCCCCAAGAGAAAGAAAATATTTAAAAATAGATAAATAAATTAATAATAAACATGGAATGGAAAAGGGAGATTTAAGCCGAACATTTTATGGCCAATTTTGTCGCTTGCCAAGCGTCAGGAGAAAGACAAGAGCGTTCTCAGAACCTATAAACTATTTTTGGATTTTAAAAAAAGAACACAAATGCCCCCATTAACCTGAATTTCCATTTTCAAAAAGCAGTGGAAAGGAATATATATATTCTGATTCAATCTCTCAAAATCATCAACTAATTCCAAACACTGAAGAGACAGCTAGTGAAGAGGAGCAAAAATTTTCGATTTTAAAAAGCAAAGCTGTCTCTGTGTGTCTCCTAAATCGACGTCTCCTGGGTCTTAAAAGAAGATCCTTTACGTGAACAGTATTCCATATTTTCTTGTCCAAGACTTGTTCGATCACAATTTACTAACACCATCCAAACAGTAGCTTTCAAAACGGTAGCTCGAACCAAGGACCTCCTGCATATGAGGCCGACGCTCTAACCCGAGGGCCACCTCGCTGAGCAGAGAAGCAGTAAACCTATGCCATATTTGTTGGACAAGGTTGCATCGGTGTGCACTGATTGCACATTGGATTGCCCAATTGTATAGAGATACACTGATTGCACATTGGATTGCCCAATTGTATAGAGATACAGGGGTATTACACCGCTATATAGAGATACAGGGCTATTACATCGCTAAGGCCTAACGATGGTTTCTCTTGTAAGCTCCCAATTACGACACAGCGGATGGGCGTCAGACCTGCTAAACCTATTCCAAAAAAGCGTATTGGAACACACGTTAAGTTTCTTAAACTTTTTTTGCGTAAAGTAGTCCACCAAAGTGGTGGTTGGGTAGGCGTGTCTATTGCCTCCATCAGTTTTGCTGCGGGTCCGTAGACAGACCACTGGTCATCGTGATAAACACGGACACAGTAACTAAGTAACGTTACCCACTGTACAGCTGCCTAGCCTAGATGGGTGGGCTGGATGTGCATGTAACGTGAGTCCAATGGATGGGTCATTATTGATGGTTATTACTTCATGCATTTTAGAGGCAGAGCTTTGCTGTAATTCATTTTCATTCATTTTAATGGTTGTAAGCATTAACCAATCGTAAAAACAAAAACAAAAACGAGACAGTTGTAAAAAAGAGAATCTTTACGTAGAATTAGTTCTTTGCAAACCAAGAAGTGGGTAAGCATAATATAAAAACAATGGATTATCTGTGGATATTTGAATCGAAGGATAAAGTACGAATAAGTTACAAGGTAATTCAAATAAGAAAAACCTTAATTATAGAGAAGTCAATAAAGCGATAAAGTAGTCTTATTAATGTATAACAATCATGAATATTAATCGACAGATAATGCGGGATATAGGTAGATCTATACAGGAGGTGATATCGAAATCGGTAAATAGAAAGTTATATTACTAGCTTTATTGATAGAACTCGTAAAGTGTGACGGTGAAAAAAAAATGTCAGACTTTAAAAATCTTTAAATCTATCGTTATATTAAGATAAAAAGAGATTTTCTAGCTTGTAAAAAAAACTATTGAATATGTATATGCAAATGTTTACCCTAATAATACCAAGGAGCATTATGAGATTGATTCCTGGCATTATGAAACTATTCGAGATGATCCTCGGATAGAAAAAAAAAAACAAGAATAACCTTATGACAATTAAAGTTATGACTTTCCTTTTCTGTTATTTTTTTCTTCGTACTTTGTGTGTGTGCAAAGATCTAGTATGAAATCTCGCATTTTTAGTTAACCAACACGAAGTTATTTTATTTAACCGTTTAATATCTTTGTTCGTCGTTCAAAATCGTGTTTACAAAATACAACTGGGTGCACGGTTCAGACATTTTTCCAATTGAACGTCCCCTCTCTCTCTCTCTCTCTCTCTCTCTCTCTCTCTCTCTCTCTCTCTCTCTCTTTCTCTGCAGGTACTACAATATGTAACATTTTGCAACATTCTGTCTTTAGACTGATCCTCGCCACCCTCGCCAGTCTTCAGTGTTACACAAAAATCCATTGACGGGTCTTTCTGTGTACAAAACCCTATTGTGTTTATTATCTAAAAATTTTTATAAGGGACGGAAGCTGCTATTGGCCCCACTCAAAGTGCGTTCGCGACCTATTCAAACCAGGAAATCCACTGAGAACAATGTTCGCTCAGCATCGTAATTAACACAAGAGCAATCCTTGCTGGATGTGGCAATCTTAGGCAAGACATAATCACCATGGTGGTCATTAATACAGGGCTAATCGCACCCTAACTGTCACCGCCTTAATACATGAGTTGCATCCAAAGCTGAGCCCTTCTGGTGCCTATTTGTAGGAGAAGGGCTCTCTCTCTCTCTCTCTCTCTCTCTCTCTCTCTCTCTCTCTCTCTCTCTCTCTCTCTCTCTCTCTCTCTCTCTCTCTCTATCTCTCTCTCTTTCTCTCTCTCTCCCACACACACACAAATGAAAGTCCTCTAGGTGTTCCTTTTACGGTAACAGGACTGTTCATAAGACTAAATGAAAATTGTACGTGCAGCCACACAAAAATAGCGTGTCGTAACTAGAACGAAAATACTTTCTCATCCTCCCCCTCCTCCTCATCATCACCACTACATCGTCATTTTTATCACCTTCATTATCAAACCATAACCACCAGCATCATCAATATCACCTATATTATCGTTATTGTTACTATTACCATCAACAACAACATCATCATCATGATCACCATCATCATCATCATCATCATCATCATCATCATCATCATCATCATCATCATCATCATCATCATCATCATCATCATCATCATCATTATCATCATTATCACCATCAACAACATCTCTTTCTCTTCATCACAAATGCTCCTTTGTTTCTCTCCCCCAATTAGGCACCCACCCCCACCCCCATCTATCGTATATTGCTTAACAAAGTTATAAAGTTACATAACGTAGTATGACCATTTGAGTGAACAACCGTGCTATGTATTTTAAAAATAACCAAAGATATAGTTTGTTTCAACAGTTAAAGATGTATACATTCAATTTATACAATACAAATTCGGTCTGTTCACGACGATCTGGTAAACATTTACTTGTCATTATTCGTTCACTACTGGTTGGGTCTGTGTTCATAATTATTATATATGTGGGGGCGCGGTGGCCCAAAGGTAGAACATCGGCTTCCGACGCAAAAGGTCCCAAGTTCTAATCCTGGCGGTCGCGTATCCTACTGGTTGGGTCGGTGTCAGTATAATGTGAACGGCTGAGACAGGAGTCATGGTATCCCCGCCCTGTCTCTTGTGTGGCAGCACATAAAATTGTCAGACGTCCGTCTTGGGGCCCGTCCACAATATAGCCTATATAGTGCTGGTGTTGGACGTTAAACCCTCCCAACCAACCACCCAACAAACCAACCTCTGGGTCTCTGCCTGTCTGTCCGTTTGCCTCTGTCTCTCTCGCTTTCTCTGCCTCTCTCTTTCTTTTTTTTTATTTCTCCTCCTCCCTCTCCTTTTCCCTCTCTCTCTCTTCATCCCACCCCAACCAAACCCTTTTCTCAGTAACAACCAAAGCCTGCCCATTATAATCGTGTATCATGGAATGTACAAGAATTAGTTCTTAAAAGTTCCTGAGCTTTTTTATACAGTGTATTTAAATACCGACTGTGCACATTGGATAAGGACATTATATTATGATTCCACAAAATTCTCAAATTTCTCAAAGTCAAAATAGTATTATTTCATTTGAGCCCCTCTTCAGAACCGTGGCTATTCTATTTAGCTCCTTAAATCTTTGTCAAATTAAAATTTATTTTTGTCTGGTATAATATCGGTACATTTCACATGTACCACATTCACATATCAAAATTCACATACTCATTCTGTAATGTAATATGATTTATGACTTGATCAAATGTGTTGGCGAAATACCCCTCCTGATGTTAACTAGATCGTAATTATACTACACGCATTATGCTACCTCCCCCCCCCCTATTCACAACGTTCCAATAAAATGTATGATTGAATATATTAGACCATGTTGTAACGGGACTTGATTCGTCGAATGTGCGTGGGTGAGGGAAAAATCAATTATAGCTACGTCTTTGTCAAATGACGTTGTGGTATTTGGTTTGAAACATAATTGTTCTCTGTCTCCTGCTCTCTTTCTCTCTCTCCCCCTCTGTTACTCTCACTCCCCAGTATGCTATGTAAAAGTACATGTACTTGACTCATTGGTTGTATGTTGGAGAGGAAAATATGATTACGTTTTTGCCAAACGTCCCTGGGGCATTTAGTTTCTCGCCTTATTTTCTATTAACTGTTTCGATAATATCTATCCTTCACTTTTTCACACACTCCTTCTCTCTCTCTTTCTCGTTCCCTACTCTTTTTCTCTTTACAAATGGCCATTCCATTTCCCAACTCCGCTAGTGGGTTGTTGAAACGCCCAGTCCAAGCAGAGTGGTTGTGTACACCGACAGCAGAGACCAGGGCCCGTTACGCCACAAGTTGCGCAAGCTATCATTCCAAGCCCCAGGCTTACATAACTGCCTGGCTTATGGTCACTCTAAAGCTGCTGACCACTTACATAACCTGCGCTGCCCAGCGGAGAGTGACGAGCCCCGAACAAGCCCAGTGGACAGGGCCGGGCATACATGGGCATTGTGGCCCCAGGCGACTGCGGCTATGTGTCCTTACCGTGGCCCTAACGTAGACGTCATTTCTTCTTGATAAATCTCATAGGGTCATCCCGTTAGTTGAGACCGTAGAAGCTTCGACTGCGTTCCTTGAAGACATACTTCTTTAAATAGATTTGGCAGTGACAGCGCAACAGGCGTATACATAAGTTAAAACAAGAAAGAATGAAATAACCAGATAGGAAAACCATGTACACATAAACACACCGACACCGACACTCATCTTTATACAAATACATTGTGACATAATTCTTATTAAGGCGACGGGGACAAGGCAGCCAGGCGACCCACAGCCAGTGTGGTTGGGGCCTGACCGTATTGTCAGTGCACAAGAATGTGGCGTCAGTCAGCGCCAGGCTTCTGTTGTGGCGACGATGTCATCATCATCACAAGCCCTGTCCATGTGCGACCTCTTCCCCTTGTTCCTATACCTCAGCTTGTCACTGGGACAAACACACAAAACGGAAAGTGAAAGATGAGTCGTCCGGCTGTCCCAGAATGTCCAGCACTACCACTACGGCTTTTCTTTGGGACACGATTTGGACTTTGGATCGTGCACATACTTAGAAAACCTTTGTCGCATTGTCTGTTCATATACATGTATTAGGTAATGTGATTATTCCATGCTGAGACCCAGCTCTAAAATGATGGTCATCAGGTTACTGGTGTATTATACCGAAATACTGAACGAGACTGGTCAATGACACATTCTTTTAATTAAAAATACTGGTATGTACATGTATTTTTACGTGTGTGTTCTATGACAAAACTCGCGTGACTCATACAATAACGTTTAAATAATCCTTTGGTCTATCAATTTATAAAACCTGACTAGCAAGCTATGTCAGTCTCACCCCCTTTTGCTGAAATACCCATCAAGGCTTTTCAGAATTTGGTTGAACCAAACCAAACCATTACGTTTAATTAAAATCAACTAGATAGAATGCTAAGGAGAAAATACCCCTTGACTGTCTTCGTCTCTTCAAAATGTACTTAGTCTTCGTCTTTTGAACATTTTCTTAATGAAAGCAATGAAAAAATAGTACAAACACGTTATTATGTTGTATGTTTTTAAACCTTTCTAAAATTTAAAGGTAAATATTTTTGCATTTTGAAGAAAGACGTCACAAGACAGCGCCGACCTATATACAAGTTATAGAAGTTTCCATCACAACACACTGGTGTTCCAGGATGTTTCCAGCTTCAAACTGTGGAATAGCTCTATAGCGTAACTACAAGCGTTGCCGTCATTGAGACCAGCGGTATTAAAACTGACAATGTTGATGATTATGAAACTAATAATAATAATAATAACAAGAATATTAACGGAAAGAATATTAACGGCAATTTATCACTTTTGATTCTTTCCTTTACTGATTAATATTTATCATATTTATCTTAATTACAGCATGGACCCCTTTTGATTCAATAATTTAATAATACAAAAAATTCAAAACATTGTTTTTTTTATATGAAATAAGCTAAAAAGTATGCCCTTTTTATACAACTATAGTTTGTCAATCTCTCTTATAGAAGCCAAACGAGAAATGATCTGTAACTATTGTAGCCAGAGTATCTATCGCCGGTGATTTGCGCAGTCTCAATGAAGGAAGCTGGTTGGATGGAAAAAGACTGGGCAGGTGAAGACCTTCAGAGTGTCAAAAACACGGAACATCGGCATGTCAATTCACGTTGACCTCTTTAGAGGTGACAACATAAGAATCAATAAAGCGTTTACCAAATAATGTTTTGCTATGCTTCAAATTATTGTTCAACAAAAATCAGATTCTATCTACCTCCTGTCAAATTTACTCTTATGTAAAATGTGATTGTTTATCGTCCTAGAGATTGGCCAAAGAATTATGATCGGAGACGCTATTACCAATTCAGATTCAAATCACGATCCTTCTACTCGGCATTGGTTAGTACATGTGTCACTGACTAGTCTTTGTTGCGCTTTCGCGCTGTCAGTAAAATAGTTGCCTGTCATTGGATGGTTATGGCTACTTCGTGGCAGAGCATTGGTCTTCCAGTCGGTTCGAAACACACGATCAGACAAAATGTACTTGTCCAATTTCCCCCTCATTTCAGCAAAATGTGAACGTCTGAGACAGGAGTTCTGGTACCACTGCATTGTCTCTATTTGAAAGCACGTTAAATAGTCTTAACTTAGTCTTGGGACCTGGCCACGATAAAGTCTTGCTGTTGACGTTTGATATAAACAAACTCGTTCACTCCGTTACTCCATGTTAGTGAGTCGCCTTGAACATACTTCGCTTGATATCTTAATAACTAGCTCTAGTTGCTAGTGAATATTTTCAAATCATCTTGCCAGGCAGAGTTGCCTTTGTCTCACAATCGATAGGTCTCCGGTTCGAACCCACGATGGGACTTTTTATTTAAACAAAACTTTGGGAACAAGACTGGATATTCATAATATTATTTTGTAAGTAAACACGACCAGCCAAACCTTGTATTACAGGTGTTCTCGAACTGTTTTTTATTCAAATGCATTATGGATATCAACACTGTCTTAGATTGTTTTTATACACAAATCAAAAAGATATCAAAATGTCGGCATAAAAAACGTGTGGAAAAATGGACCAAGCTTGGAAGCCCATTACGATGAGGAGAGAGCTTTAAAGTTTATACCTTTCTTGTTATTGACCAAGACGCTGTCATCGATTTCTCCCCTACAGCGCTCACTCACACAATAGAAGCCTTGCGGTACGGCGCCCATAGCCAGAATCAAGACGGTGAGTAAGAAAATCGTCACCGGCGACCAATCACAGCCCCGTCCCAGACTCACGGAGCCAATGAGCAATCAGAAAAAAACCCTGTCTGAGACTGTGATTTCGTCATCTGCTGTTGTGGTGCGGGTCGCAAAGCCTCCATTGATACTCCACACAAGCCCGGCTTATTTAAGCCCATCTGTCAAAGCGGAAGAAATAAAATTCAATAATGGGCGAGCCAAATTAATCCCATAGCGAAATGGGCTGACCCTGCGCAATGGCCGGCCTATCGGGCAGTTGTCCCGATTACGCTGCTCTGAGTGTCTGCCTTATTGACGGTTACACAAGATCTCGGGCCTTGCTGATAGGGCTTCACGGTTATCGAGCAGCGCAAGCCGTAAACACACACGGGCCAGGTCAGGGGCTTACGTGGCCAGCCTATTAGCCTTTGCCACTTGTGTTTATAAACATCAAACAAATAGGAGTATTCGGTAACGAAGCACCCTACCGAGCTGTGGAGCCTATACACGCCCAGTATTCGACAACTACTATCAACCTGATTTTAGGAAAAAGCATTGAGGAGCTTTGCCTTTTAAATATAAAGGAAATACATAATATGTTGAGAGAGAGAGAGAGAGAGAGAGAGAGTTTTTGTTTTTTTCGTTCCAAGACGTTAAAGAGTGATTCATGTAAAGTGTATTGCTTAAACCTTAATATTATTATATAATGCACAACAATATTATTAAAACTTGAAATGGGAACCAGCAATTGTTACATTAATTTTAAGCAACCATATCACCAGAGAAATCTATAGCTTTGAAGCTGCAGCAGCAATGAACGAGAACTCAACAAGCCGTGCCTGTAGAGGTGTGGCCCTCGCAACACAATCCGCTCTGACGTCACTGGACTTAGTGTGAGGTAACCTGTGGCAAGACTGGCCTGGCCTGGCCGTAAACACTGGACTGGACTGTCGTAAGGTTGTGTAACAGGGCTGGGGTGAGGGCAAGCACACACACACTTCACACCCCTCCACCCAGAAACCTAGAGTAGGTACTACTACAACGTTGTTGTACGATGCACCTTATAACAAGGCTCGTCGTGGCTTTTTACTCTGTCGCCGTATATGATCCCCCGGGGGAACCATTCACCTTATAACAAGGCTCGTCGTGGCTGTTTTACTCTCATAATTATTTTTTTTTTTACTTACTTCCTAGATTCGTAAGTACAACCTCACAGTAGATTACAACTAATGGTAAGCCTTTTATTCGCCTTATTATCTTAAGACGTGTCGTAAACTTAGCCTAAAATTGAACTTAAAAAGCCTATAGACTACCGTTGCTCAGGAAAATACTGTAGAGGTATACCCGATTCAGTCTTATCTCTGGCCAGAGACAGAGAGAGAGAGAGAGAGAGAGAGAGAGAGAGAGAGAGAGAGAGAGAGAGAGAGAGAGAGAGAGAGAGAGAGAGAGAGAGAGAGAGAGAGAGAGAGAGAGAGAGAGAGACACACACACAGACACAGAGATATAGAAAGAGAGGAGAGAGAAAGACTCATAGACAGGGACACAGAGAGATAGAAAGAGAGGGGAAGAGATAAAGACAAGAGGGTAAAAAGGGAGACACACACACACAGAGAAAGAGAACAAAGGGATCATATAGCGATAATGATAGATTGTATTGATAACTTTTCCATAGCATAAGGAGAGAATTGGCGAAAGCGACGTTTTTGTTTTTGTTTATGTTGTTGCCGTTGTGGGGTTGTTTATGTTTGTTTTTTTTACATCATGGAGATGGTTCCCTCATGTTCCCCCCATTCTCTCCCTCCCTCTCTTTCTCTCTCTCTCTCTCTCTCTCTCTCTCTCTCTTTTTCTCACCCTCTCTCTCTCTCTCTCTCTCTCCTCTCTATCTCTCTCTCTCTTTCTATCTCTTATCACATTCTTGTGAAACCTCCGACCTACTGTTGCACATGGAGGTGTTTGAGTTCCCTGATGAGCAGGATCAGCCCTGTACCTGGCCTGTTCCCCGAAACTCCTCCACCCCGTGCACCTCCCACACATTCTTTCCACCAGGTCACGCCACACACGATTGAGGAGAGAGATGCTCTTACATTCTTAGTTGTTACTTAATCTGTTTAAGAATTTTTTTACATTACGTCTGATTTGCACACTTTATACCACTACATCATCTTAATAATAAAACCAACCAGAACAAACAACTCTCTCCACCAAAGACAAACCTTAAGAGATTTATATGTCTCAAAAATGCCCCCAAAACTTCCAGTTTGAATTGTAGCTTTGGGGGTTTTTGAACCTGCTGCAAGTCAAAAGTAATAATTATATCCCTATAGTAGACAATTCGAAGACGCGCTTGAATGTCAATCATTGCCGTGACTGTATGTTATGAAATTATGATTTTTTTCTGTAATCGATTGTTTAAGAACCGGTTTTCCAATTTATCTAAGGCGATGTCTGACCAATTGAAACTTTTTTTTTTTTTTTGGGTCAGACACGATTCTCTTGAATTCTGGACTCGTTATTTCTAATTCTTCTTCGTACATTTTTTGTAGTTGTTTTTTTGTTTTGTTCTTATTTTGTTTGCTTGTTTTTTTTTTTTAAACCTTAAGATGTGACAATTATATTATTGCTTAGGTGGATTACCAAAGTGCTTTTCTCTGGCCCTTTTCAATTTTCACCGGATCACCTTTGCCCAAAGATCAAATACATACATGTACTTATAACGAAGATCCGCCACGAACAATTACGCTGCGTTTAGGCTATAAATATCCCCCAGGGTGTTAATCTGTTATCCACTGGTCCCTGTAGAAGAGGCAGAGTTGTGCCCTGTTTGGAGTTCATTCTCAGGTTATTCCAGCTCTACTGCGAGGAGCTGTGATAGACTGTTATGTCATTTTCAGCAGTGCGCAAGCATAAAGACTTGATAGTCTGAGAGAATAACAGCGAAGGGAATAATAGCGAGTAAGAGGTTGAACGAACGACACACAGCGAGAGAGGGGGAGACAGAAAGATACACAATTGTTCAGGCGGGGAAAGGGGGGGGGGGGGGGAAAGGGGGGGGGGGGGGGGGGATAAAAAAAGAGAGAAA